>JAOWBW010000186.1:0-451134 GCA_026119855.1 Campanula takesimana | reverse complement strand
GTTGATCATTGTAAATACAATTTGTAATTCGTTTAAAAGTTGAAAGTTCATTTTTGATAAGGATTGAGAAAGGTGGACGAAGATTTGTTCCTCGAAGATTTCTTATAAATCATGGATATGAAATCTAAGCATTGTAGTTTTGTGGATAGGGATTCTGTTATGAAAGTTTTTGCATTCTTTTAACAATATGGTGATTTTTGTAGTAAATAATTTATGTAATTGGAAGTGTTTAAATAAATACGATTTCCATTAATAAAAAGTCCCAAGTTTGTTCTTGTTTCATTTGTGAATTGAGTAGGGTTTCTTTATTTAGTTTTTCCATTTCCTGCAAAAATATTTGTGAAATGAGTAGGGTTTCCCTCCTTAGATTTTCCATTTCCTGCAATAATAATTGATTTTCTTGAATACCTTTACAAACATATGAAATATATGAGAAGTACATAAAAATACATTTTTTAGGAAATTTGTAATTTCAACATTCGGCGTTGAAGATTCTTTGCTTGTTTGAGAAATCCTTCTGCAATTCGTCTCTGATGATAAAATATTCCATGATAATCTATATATTCTTCAAGGTCACCAATGAGGAACCTTACATACATGTAATGTATTCTGATTTCATAATTGGTATAGGTAGGAGGAAGATTCTTAGATTGAAGATCTCTCAATTGTCTAGCTAGATGGTTTAAATATTCAATGTTATTATAACGGCGATTGGTCCATCCAAATCTTACTTCGTGTATATTGTTAATTTGATTATTTATCTGAACATAATTTGCCATTTCCTTGTAAGAATTCCCTAGTTAAAAAATCAGGGATGGAATTGTCTTTTCCTGCAATATGAACGATATCAAAATCAAATATTGCTAAAAGGGCTTGCCACCTGGCAAAGATTTGTTTTGCAGCTAAATTTTTTATATCTTTTTGTAAAACATCTTTTGCTGCTTTGCAATCTACTTTGACTGTAAATTTTTGATTAAGTAAATCGTCTTGAAATTTTGTTATACATAGCACTATAGAAAGAATTTCCTTTTTTACTGTAGAATAATTTGATTGTGTTGTGTTCCATATTCCAGAATAATATCTAATTATGTGATCTTTCCCATCTATGTGTTGAGTTAATATTCCACCATATCCTATGTCAGAGGCATCGGTTGATACCGTCTTATGGGCCTTAGGATCACTTATTGTTAGGCATGGCAATTTTTTTACATGTATTTTAATTTGTTTAACAACATTAGTATGTTCTTTTGTCCAAGGTTTTGGATTTGTTTTTTAATCTGTCAAAAAGTGGTTTACAGAGTTGTCTTAGTTTAGGAAAGAAGTCTGCTATATAATTTAACGATCCTAGGAATCTTTGTAATTGATTTTTGTCTTTTATCTCGTCTGGAAATTTGTCTGCAAAATCTATAGATCTTTGTATTGGGATTAAGGTATTATTGGTTATTTCGTGTCCTAAAAACCTAATCTTTGTTTGATATAATTTTATTTTTGTTTTTGATAAAACTAATCCATTTCTTATCATTATTTTGTAAAATATGTTTAAATGTTTGTCATGTTGTTCAAGAGTGTTACTAAATACTAAAACATCATCTATATATACAATAATAAAAGTGTATTGATTAAATATTTCATTCATTATTTTTTGAAATTCGCTTGGTGCATTTTTTAATCCAAAGGGCATAACATTCCATTCGTATTGCCCAAAGGGTACTGTAAAAGCTGTCTTATATTTGTCTTCTTCTTCTATTTGTATTTGCCAAAATCCTGATTTCATATCAAATTTTGAGAATACAGAAGCATCATGTAATCTTTTTAATAAATCTTGTTTATTAGGTATTTGGTATCTGATCCATTTTAGTACAATGTTTAATGGTTTGTAATTAATAACTAATCTTTGGGCACCTCTTTCTATCTCTGCATTTTTTGATACGTAGAATGCTGAGCATGACCAAGGAGATTTACTTTTCCTAATCAGTTTTTTATTGAGTAAATCTTTAATTTTTTTTTTACAATATTCTAATAATTCTTGATTAATTTGAATATGTCTAGCTTTTGTAGGTATTGTTTTTTTATTAAAGTATTTTTCATAGGGTAATGTTATTACATGTTTTTTCCGTTCCCAAAAGGCTGTAGGTAAATCCGAACATAAGTCTTTTTCAAATTTTTCTAATTGTTTAGAGATTATGTTTTTATTTTCTTGAAGTTGTAATTTTTCTTCTATCTTGATATTTAATAATTCTTCTTTAAGAAATTTCATTTGATTTTGTAAAGTATTTAATTTAGAGACTCCTGTTTTTCGTAAATTTTTTACATCACTATTAGATACAGGATATAAAAAATCAAATATAATTTTTTGTCCTAATATTCTTGTTTCTACTCCTCTTTGTGAGACTGAAAAGGGATATAACATTTGTAAAAAAGGGTTTCCTAATATGACTTTTGTGTTTAAGTTTTTTACAAGCATAAGACTTGTTTTAAAACAGATATTATCATTACAAACATGTGCTTCGGGTATTTTGTATTTTACTTGTAATTTCGAAGAATTAGCTGTTGAAAGACTTTGTTTTGTTTTTATAAAGTATTTTGTTGGTATTATTCCTTGTTCAACACAGTTTAGGTCTGCTCCTGAGTCTAACATGGCTAATCCTTTATATTCAAAATCTTTTATTTTCATATGTATATGAACATACCATTTCTGGTATCTTACACGAGTAAGTGTATATATACTTTCTTCTGTGTCTGTAGAAGAACTTGTGTCCGTTTCTGAGGAAGATTTTTTAGGAAAAGGGTTTTTAAAATGTTTATCAAATTCTTTATTAGCTTTAGAAGTAGAAGCTTTTTCATTGTAAGTTGAATGTATTTGTTTTTTAATTTTTTGTAATGCTAATTTTGTTTTTATTTCTTTTTGTGTTTTTTGTAAGTCTAAATTACTTTGTTTTAATAATTTTATTTCTTGTTTTATTTCTCTAATCTCATGTTGTAGGTCTACTGATGAAATTTGTTTCTTTTTGTTTTGGAACATTTGTATAACATTTTTATATTGAGCTGGTTTAGACGTATCTGGTTTTTCTTCGTTAATTGTTTTGGCTAATTGTTTTAGAAATTTTCTTTTTATAGTTGGTTCATCTATTTCTTTGTTTTTTTCTAATATTTCATCGTATTGTTCTATTGTGTTTAATTTATTATTACACAGACATATTTCCTTATTACAAGATTGGCATTCATCATTGCTTGTATTAGACTGTTCAGAGGAATTGCTTTCATCAATATCTGTTGATAATTCCATATTATCTATGTTTTGTAATATTTCCTCTGTTTCTTTTATCTTTAAATTATGACAAATTTGTTGTATTTGTCTTTTTGCTGGACAACTTCTAGCAACGTGGCCAGATTTTTTGCATAAAAAACATTTTATGTTTTTATTAAATGGTTTAAAAGACCTAAAGTATTTTCTATAATTTTTATTATATTTATTATTGTTATATCTTTTCTGAAAATGTGGTTTTTTATTTTTATTGTAATAAGAAAGAGGATTGTTTTGATAATTTTTATTTATTTTTCTATATTTTCTCCTATAAGTATTATTTTTGTAATATGGGCTTTTATATTGATTGTAATTTTTCTTTTTATATGGAGATTTTAGTTTATCAAAACCAAATTGTTCACACCAGTGTCCTAATTCTTTTCTTGTTTGAATAGATTCTTTTTTTAATTTGTTTTGTAGTTTTTGGTCTTGGCATAGTCTTAATCCTGTAATGTTTACGCAAGTGATTAGGTCTCCATAGGTAAGATTATCATAGGATATTGGACCATATTTTTGTTCTATTGTATCTTTTACTTTTTCTGAAAATAGGCCTGAACCATATTTTGGGAGATAGATAAAACAAAAGCTAATATAAATATTCCAAAAACAATTAAATGGAATGAAATAACTCTACCCGATAAATGGTCATATCCTGCTAAAACAGTCCCAAGAAAAGAACAAAATCAAACAACTGATATAGAACAAATTACACAATATGAGAATGGATAGGTAGATCTAAAATTCAAACGAACTCGGTCACTAAGTCGAAACAAAAAATTTAATGTTCAAACACCATCTAGAAAATCCACGTCAGGAAGATATGAATTCCCACAAACTACTAAATATGAAGATAGTTCTTCACAAAATGAAACTGTTTTCGAAAATGAAACTAATATTGAATTTCCACAACAACAAACAAACAATATTGGAATAAACAGAGAAGGAATCAATGTTCAACCTTACGAAGATAGTGAATTTACCTTAAACATGATAAAAAACAATTTTATTTTAAATAAAAGTATTTTAAGAAAGGATTTTACTAGTAAACAAAATGAAGAAAATAGAAAACTATTTTTTCAAATGTATGATACAAATGAACAAAAATTAATAAAAGAAAAATATTACGAATTTTGTGAATTACAAGAAGACCACATACCATTTTTTGATTTCTAAAAACATGATTATCTATACAAAATAACCACATTACAGAAAAAACTAAGACGATGGTACAAAGTAGGACCAAATCTTCTACCAACTCACGAAGTATACGAAAACGAAAAACCACCTTTAGAACCCACTTACTTTTATAAAGACAACATTCAATATGGTGCATATCCCATTGATAAATCTAATCAATTAAACTACGAAGATAAAAAACAAACAGATTTACATTTACAAAATAATTGGACAAATTTATACCTATATACCGTAGGGCAACAATTAGATAGAGTTGAAGAAAAATTGATAATACTACTAAAAAAATAACCACAATAGGAAAAGATATAGCAGAACTAGAAGTAGAAATGGGACCCACACCAATACCAACAAAAAATGACGAACATTATAAATCCCAAAGATTTACAGAATATTCAGAATTATATAATATTAATCCATCAACTAGAAAAAGTTAAAATACAATGTTTAGTAAACAAATTCCCCTCCTAGGAACCCTTTAGTAATGCCTGAAGTCAAACCAAAACTTCACGATCCCCTAAACGACTTAATGAATAAAATAAAAACACATTTACAAGTAAAAGAGGAAACAAGTACAAGTACAAATATCCGAATGTTAACAGACTATAATGACAAAACCTCAGAATCAGATATCTCTTCTAATAGTGAATATAATTTAACAACAGAATCAGAAGGAGAAAACCTCCATACAATTCCAATTCAGACTATGAGACGAAACTTTTATAATTACAAAAAAGACCCTGAAGACTTAAAAATACTAAAAAATCCAACAAAATCATACAATGCAAAAAATATTTATGAATGGAACATTGATGGATTAAGCGAAATGGAAATAATAAATATTACAAAAGAAATGATAATTGTAGGAAATATCTATAAATCTACAAATATTACAGAACGTCAAGCAGTTGAAAATATTATATTAGGATTCACTGGCCAATTAAGGACTTGGTGGGATAAATTACTGGCACAACAAATAAAAAATCAAATTTTAGAAGCTATTAAAGCAGACCAAGATGGACACCCAGTATTAGATGAAAATGGAGAACAGACTCCAGCACAATTAATATACTTAATATTTAATATTACAACTCATTTCATAGGAGATATAGACTTATACACTGAAAGAAATTCTGAAATACTGCAAAACCTAAAATGCAGAAAACTAGAACAATTTAAATGGTATAAAGAAAATTTTCTTAAAAGAGTTTTTAATCTGGCCGACCCAAATAATTACCATTGGAAGGAAAAATTTATTACAGGGTTACCAGGCCTATTTTCAAAAAAAGTAAAGATACAATAGAACAAAAATATGGTCAAATATCCTATGATAATCTTTCCTATGGAGACCTAATCACTTGCGTAAACATTACAGGATTAAAACTATGCCAAGACCAAAAACTACAAAACAAATTAAAAAAAGAATCTATTCAAACAAGAAAATAATTAGGACACTGGTGTGAATAATTTGATTTTGATAAACTAAAATCTCCATATAAAAAGAAAAATTACAATCAATATAAAAGCCCATATTACAAAAATAGTACTTATAGGAGAAAATATAGAAAAATAAATAAAAATTATCAAAACAATCCTCCTACTTATTACAATAAAAATAAAAAACCACATTTTCAGAAAAGATATAACAATAATAAATATAATAAAAATTATAGAAAATCCTTTAGGTCTTTTAAACCATTTAATAAAAACATAAAATGTTTTTTATGCAAAAAACCTGGCCACATTGCTAGAAGTTGTCCAGCAAAAAGACAAATACAACAAATTTGTCATAATTTAAAGATAAAAGAAACCGAGGAAATATTACAAAACATAGATAATCTGGAATTATCAACAGATATTGATGAAAGAAATTCCTCTGAACAATCTGATACAAGCAATGATGAATGCCAATCTTGTAATAAGGAAATATGTCTGTGTAATAATAAATTAAACACAATAGAACAATACGAAGAAATATTAGAAAAAATCAAAGAAATAGATGAACCAACTATAAAAAGAAAATTTCTAAAACAATTAGCCAAAACAATTAACGAAGAAAAACCAGATACATCTAAACCAGCTCAATATGAAGATGTTATACAAATGTTCCAAAACAAAAAGAAACAAATTTCATCAGTAGACCTACAACATGAGATTAGAGAAATAAAACAAGAAATAAAATTATTAAAACAAAGTAATTTAGACTTACAAAAAACACAAAAGAAATAGAATCAAAATTAGCATTACAAGAAATTTAAAAACAAATACATTCAACTTACAATGAAAAAGCTTCTACTTCTAAAGCTAATAAAGAATTTGATAAACATTTTAAAAACCCTTTTGCTAAAAAATCTTCCTCAGAAACGGACACACGTTCTTCTACAGACACAGAAGAAAGCATATATACACTTACTCGTGTAAGATACCAGAAATGGTATGTTCATATACATATGAAAATAAAAGATTTTGAATATAAAGGATTAGCCATGTTAGACTCAGGAGCAGACCTAAACTGTGTTGAACAAGGAATAATACCAACAAAATACTTTATAAAAACAAAACAAAGTCTTTCAGCAGCTAATTCTTCGAAATTACAAGTAAAATACAAAATACCCGAAGCACATGTTTGTAATGATAATATCTGTTTTAAAACAAGTCTTATGCTTGTAAAAAACTTAAACACAAAAGTCATATTAGGAAACCCTTTTTTACAAATGTTATATCCCTTTTCAGTCTCACAAAGAGGAGTAGAAACAAGAATATTAGGACAACAAATTATATTTGATTTTTTATATCCTGTATCTAATAGTGATGTAAACAATTTACAAAAAACAGGAGTCTCTAAATTAAATACTTTACAAAATCAAAAGAAATTTCTTAAAGAAGAATTATTAAATATCAAGATAGAAGAAAAATTACAACTTCAAGAAAATAAAAACATAATCTCTAAACAATTAGAAAAATTTGAAAAAGACTTATGTTCGGATTTACTTACAGCCTTTTGGGAACGGAAAAAACATGTAATAACATTACCCAATGAAAAAGACTTTAATGAAAAAACAATACCTACAAAAGCTAAACCTATTCAAATGAATCAAGAATTATTAGAATATTGTAAAAAAGAAATTAAAGATTTACTCAATAAAAAACTGATTAGGAAAAGTAAATTTCCTTGATCATGCTCAGCATTCTACGTATCAAAAAATGCAGAGATAGAAAGAGGTGCCCCAAGATTAGTTATTAATTACAAACCATTAAACACTGCACTAAAATGGATCAGATACCCAATACCTAATAAACAAGATTTATTAAAAAGATTACATGATGCTTCTATATTCTCAAAATTTGATATGAAATCAGGATTTTGACAAATACAAATAGCAGAAGAAGACAAATATAAGACAGCTTTTACAGTACCCTTTGGGCAATACGAATGGAATGTTATGCCCTTTGGATTAAAAAATGCACCAAGCGAATTTCAAAAAATAATGAATGAAATATTTAATCAATACACTTTTATTATTGTATATATAGATGATGTTTTAGTATTTAGTAAAACTCTTGAACAACATGACAAACATTTAAACATATTTTACAAAACAATGATAAGAAATAGATTAGTTTTATCAAAAATAAAATTATATCAAACAAAGATTAGGTTTTTAGGACACGAAATAACCAATAATACCTTAATCCCAATACAAAGATCTATAGATTTTGCAGACAAATTTCCAGATGAGATAAAAGACAAAAATCAATTACAAAGATTCCTAGGATCATTAAATTATATAGCAGACGTCTTTCCTAAACTAAGACATATCTGTAAACCACTTTTTGACAGATTAAAAACAAATCCAAAACCTTGGACAAAAGAACATACTAATGTTGTTAAACAAATTAAATACATGTTAAAAAATTACCATGTCTAACAATAAGTGATCCTAAGGCCCATAAGACGGTATCAACCGATGCCTTTGACATAGAATATGGTGGAATATTAACTCAACACATAGATGGGAAAGATCACATAATTAGATATTATTCTGGAATATGAAACACAACACAATCAAATTATTCTACAGTAAAAAAGGAAATTCTTTCTATAGTGCTATGCATAACAAAATTTCAAGACGATTTACTTAATCAAAAATTTAGAGTCAAAGTAGATTGCAAAGCAGCAAAAGATGTTTTACAAAAAGATGTAAAAAATTTAGCTGCAAAACAAATCTTTGCCAGGTGGCAAGCCCTTTTAGCAATATTTGATTTTGATATCGTTCATATTGCAGGAAAAGACAATTCCATCCTTGATTTTTTAACTAGGGAATTCTTACAAGGAAATGGCAAATTATGTTCAGATAAATAATCAAATTAACAATATACACGAAGTAAGATTTGGATGGACCAATCGCCGTTATAATAACATCGAATATTTAAACCATCTAGCTAGACAATTGAGAGATCTTCAATCTAATAATCTTCCTCCTACCTATACCAATTATGAAATCAGAATACATTACATGTATGTAAGGTTCCTCATTGGTGACCTTGAAGAATATATAGATTATCATGGAATATTTTATCATCAGAGACGAATTGCAGAAGGATTTCTCAAACAAGCAAAGAATCTTCAACGCCGAATGTTGAAATTACATAATTTCCTCTAAAAAATGTATTTTTATGTACTTCTCATATATTTCATATGTTTGTAAAGGTATTCAAGAAAATCAATTATTATTGCAGGAAATGGAAAATCTAAGGGAGGAAACCCTACTCATTTCACAAATATTTTTGCAGGAAATGGAAAAACTAAATAAAGAAACCCTACTCATTTCACAAATGAAACAAAAACAAACTTGGGACCTTTTTATTAATGGAAATCATATTTATTTAAACACTTCCAATTACATAAATTATTTACTACAAAAATCACCAATATTGTTAAAAGAATGCAAAAACTTTCATAACAGAATCCCTCTCCACAAAACTACAATGCTTAGATTTCATATCCATGATTTACAAGAAATCTTCGAGAACAAATCTTCGTCACCTTTCTCATTCCTTATCAAAAATGAAATTTCAACTTTTAAACGAATTACAAATTGTATTTACAATGATCAACATTTAAATTTTCAAGATTATTTATATTTACCAGATTAAAGATAAGCTCGTACGAGAGATCCTTTGTCTCGCACGAAGAATTTCTGGCCAAAAAACAACAAATCATGTCTCAGATGGCCAGATGTACAAATCCAGCGGACCTTGAACGATTAATGGTCCAACTCAGTGATGAAGGCAGTTCATCATCTATGAACGAAGGAGAGACACAACCCAATGATGACTTCTTCACACATCCAGACAATATAGAATTGGATCTGTAAAGCCACATCAACAAAGAATACAAATCTCATCTCAGCCGCCCTGGTCCACCAACAAAGAAGACAAATCTCATCTCAGCCGCCCTGGTCCACCAATCACAAAATTCAAAAAGAAGAAACTTTTCCAGCAACAAAGCAACCACCATCCACAAAAGAATCAGCCGCCCTGGCCTACCGGTCACAAAATTCAAAAAGAAGATTCCTTCTGTCAGCACTGCAAAACAAAAACCAAAAATCAAATTGTATAATGCTTTGAAGTCCAGTAGTATATAAACAAGAGCCCGATCATTGTATAGATAGGCTAAAATTTTTATCAGTTTTAAATCCTCTCTATATTCTCCCCATATTTCTATCAATCACCTTGTACTCATTAACCATCTTGTACCCTCATCAACAAAATTGCAATAAACAAGTAAGTTTACTACTCCCCGCCTCGAGTATTTAGAATTGTTCATCAATTGATACAATTGTTAAATTATTTTTCAAAACAAAAACGTTACGAAAGGTGGAAACCACTAACCTTCCAGACCTACGGGTGACGGATAACTTGAGGTTTAACGAAAGCCTACGTATACGAATTTTCAGAAGTCAAAGTTACTGTAGAAAAGTCAATTTTACTATTCACTATTCATGCTATTTTGATATTTTTATATTTGATATTTTTATATTGTTATCTATTGTTCATTTTTAAAATGTATGCTAAAATCGGACCTCTGATTTTGGTATCAGAGCCTAGTATTCAACAAAATTATTTAATTACCTTAAACAATTTACTTATTTGTCCCGAGTCGGTGTGTCACCTAGGTCTAAGTCACGCGATAGGAGTGTAAGTCGTGCATCCATTAGGTAAGGAAGTGTATCCGAAAAGCAAGACAAATAGTAAATCATGAGTTGGTTAGGTAATTTTACGAATAGAAGGCCTCCTAGAAATCAAGATCCTATGAACGATTATAACATACATATTGAGGATGATAACCATGATAACAATAAAAATGATCAAAATATTTTGTCAAAAGAATTTTCATGGAATACTCAGTCTTTGACTAATTGGAAACCACCTCTTATCTCAAATTCAGAAATTTATAAAGACAAAGGAATTTTTGACATAAGGTCAAGATTAGCCATTAAAACAAAAGAAACTATTATCCCTTTATTTTCTAATAATCAAACTATGAGTTTATTTTCAAAATCATCAATAAAAAAATATATATCCCATGGTTACAAATTTTTACATATCAGACTTGTACAAATTGCTATCAAACCCTTAACAATGGAAGGCTTAAACACAAGTATACAAATAGCTTTAAGAGATGCTAGACATCTAAACTATACAAACTTATTATTAGGAGCTATTGAAACCAGTTTAACAAATGGACCAATTCATTTTAATAGTTATCCAAATATATATATATATATATATTAGGATTGTATATTGATATTTTTGCGTTGTAACTTGCTGTTTTTATACATAAACTTGTTGTTTTACAGTGTAACTTGGTCTTTGATCATCAGCCTGTTTTGAGAACTCTTGTTATAGGAACTTGATATTTTGTCTGTGTAACTTGGTATTTTACCAAACAAACTTATGTTACTTAAAACAGTATATGAACATCTTTTGGCAGGGAGTGTCCCTGATGGTGAGAATGTTGCTGGGTCCTTACTGTATCGAAAAGCAAAAACATGCGAAGAGTTATATAAGATGTACAAACAACACGCAAATGCATTAGGATTTTCGACAAAGCTTTCAACTGTGCGTACGTCCAAGAAATATGGAAAACCACTAGAAAGATATTTTAGATATTCCTGTGAAGGAACATACAAACCAAGAGGATCTGCAGCTATAAGTATAAGTCCTGTTGCGGTTGATTATACATTCATCCCGTCTCCATTGCAACCGTTGGATAGTGAACCGAAAAAGGATAGAAAAAAAAGGAAATGTGTTGTGAAAAGAACATGCTGTAATGCTATGATAAGGGTGAAATTGCTCCCGAAGGAAGACTTATATATAGTTGCACGCCATGATTTAGAACACAACCATGAAATGACAAGGACACAGTGGAACCACTTAAAGCGTAGCGAACGGAGTGTCTCAGATGCAAACGCCATTTTAATTGAACAAATGGAAGATGCTGGTATAAGGCCAATGGATGGATTTAATGTTATAGCAAACGCAGCAGGTGGGGAAGAGCATTTGGGTCATACTAGGGTGGATCATGTGAATTTTGTGCAAAGGTTAAGATCCGAAAAGATTGATGGCGGTGATGCTCAAACTGTTGTGGATAGACTTTGTGATCTTGAGGAAGAGGATTCAAACTTCTATTATAAGATACGCCTCGGAGAAGATTCTAGATTATACGCATTATTTTGGAGGGACACGGTGATAAGAGAGGATTATGAGTTATTTGGTGATGTTGTTATTTTTGATACAACATACAACACCAATAAATACAGACTTATTTGTGCTCTTATATTTGGTGTAAACAACCATTGGAACACGGTTATGTTTGGTTGCGCGTTTTTGCATAATGAAAAGGCAGAAACATTTTCATGGCTTCTTAAGGAATTTCGAAAGTCAATGGGTGGGAAAGAACTGAAGACAATTTTTACTGAACAAGACTGTGCAATGTCGAAAGCGATTGAAGAGGTATGTAGTTCTTAAAATATGCTTTAATAATTGCAAGTTTGTTTAAAAAATTAGCAAGTTTTGGTTATAAAATATCAAGTTTGTTTATAAAATTAGCAAGTTTGGGTTATAAAATACCAAGTGATACAGTAACAAGTTTGTTCATTATAACACGTATGTTTCTCCTATATAGGTGTTTGAAGGGAGAACGAGGCATAGGCTTTGCTTGTGGCACATTTTACAAAATGCAATAAGCCATTTTGGAAAACTCAAGAAGGAGGACGAATTCAAAGACGAATTTGATCACTGACTTAGAGGTTGTGCTAATGAGGCTGAGTTTGAACGTTGTTGGCATTCAATGATTGGCAAATATCAACTCGGAGAAGTCACATGGTTTCAGCATCTATATGAGATTCGAAGGAAGTGGTGCACTGCATTAAGCAAAGACTTCTTCTCCGCCGGCATTTTGTCATCTCAAAGAAGTGAAAGCACTAATCATTTAATCTGTTTCAAAGCAAACAAAAATACGTCACTAACAAGGTTCTTTGAGTTATTTAACGAGACTGTGAAACGATGGAGGAGTAAGGAACAGCTGAAGGTGTTTGATTCCACTTTCTCTGTCCCACAAGCTGAATTGCACGGTGGTATTATCAAGCACGCAGCTGAAGTTTACACTTTGGAGATATTCAGGTTTGTTCTACCTGTATTAATTTCATGTGTTAAAACATCAAGTTTCTGTATTAAAAAACTAAGTTTTTGTATTAAAACATCAAGTTGTTTTTCCCAGGTTTTTTCAAGAGGAGGTAAAGGCTGCATTCGCATCAATTTATCGTATTGGTTTCTCTATGGATGACGAAAACAAATTATTTGAGATTGCTCATGAAGATCATCCTGAAAGAGTAGAGTCAGTAAGTTACATGAACAATAATGGAGATGTAAGAGTGAATTGTACCTGCAATCACTTCACTGAGGTTGGATGGCTTTGCTTTCATTGCATTAAAGCTTTGAATTTGTCAAACATCAATAGGATACCTGATGTGTACATTGATCAGAGGTGGACAAAAAAAGTAAAAAAGGATGTATGGGACAGAACATACCGAGGGGATGACGTTACACCAACAACCAGACAAATTGACTTTAATCCTTGGACATAAAAAATGGCAAGAAAGTATTATGATTTGATTTCAACATGCCACGAAAACATTGCAGCAAGACGTGTACTAGAAGACGGGTTCAACCGAGACTCTCTCCAAATTCAAGAAATATTATCTGCAAACTTGGAAGATACTACTATAGCAAGTGCAACAAATAGTGCTACAGGAAATTCTTCGAGAACTGCACCTGCTATAATTGATCCAGTACGTGCCAGTACAAAAGGGAGGGAAAAAAAAGTCAAAAGCAAAATTCGAGCGGAAAAAGCCAATTTCGGATGAATTTGGTTCAAAAACACCTAATCAACACTTAATTTGATTTGTGTAATTGGTGTTCAAATTGAAACAGAACCTTGATGTTTTGTGTAACTTGGTGTTTTGGTACAGTATCCTGGTCTTTTGTCATTGTAACTTGATGTTTTGTTACATTAACTTGATGTTTTACTAGTGCAACTTGACTGGTCAAACTTGATATGTATTTTATTTGGTATAACTTGGAGTTTTAGGATAGTATCTTGGTAATTTTTCAGTGTAACTTGATGTTTTGGTACAAAACCTTGTTGCTTTACTAATGAAACTTGTTCATTGAAGGTCAGCCTGTTATGGGAACTTGGAGTTTTGTCTGTGTAACTTGCTCTTTTACCATACAAACTTGGTGTTACTTAAAACAGTAAGTCCAATCCCAAAAAACACCAGGATGCAACTTCAACTCATTAAAAAAAGAAATTGAAACTTAAACCAAGCAAGTTTCCAACTTATATATACATGTTTGTTCACTAAAACATCATGTTAGGAACTAAAACATCCCACGCCGTTGACCATGTATTACAAAAACAGTCACTTGTATGCATAGTCCTACTACTAAAACAGTCACTTCACAGACCTAAAACACAACCATTTGGAGTTACTAATAGCCTTAATAACCAAATGTTAAGTCACATCTACTACTAACCAATTGTTAAGTAACTTCAGAGACCAAGTTAAAGCTTTACAAACTAGCAGCCTTTTTAGACCTTGTTTGTCTAACAAACGTCATACCATCATCAGAAGCTTTCCTCCACTTCTTTTCCTCGCTGTCTTTCTTCTCAAGAACAGTGTCCCTGTGATCTTGTTTGATTTCCGAGAACTCTGCAACTTTCTTCAGCAAAAAATCTCGGTTCTTGTTCATATCACTGAGAAGCAATGCAGCAAGAGCCTCTGCCCGAAGAGTAGTCCTTCGCAAATCCTAAACCAAAAGATGTACTACAATTTAAATAAAAATACAAACAGACATACAAAAAGATATAAAATTAAATTTAAATTTACCTTGGACAACTCAGGACATTTATATTTTTTCCTTGGAAATCTTTCATCTCCCATATAATGTAAAGACCACAATCACTGTTATGATGGTTTTCTCGAAGCACCCAATCAAAATTCATATATTCAAAATCATAATTTTTGATCTCCTCCCATTTTGAGTGACCAAACTCTTTCAACAGTGGACTCAATTCTTGACACTATAAAAATAAATAAAAATAAAAACAATAAGTAACAATAAATAAAAATAAAAACAATTGGAGCAAAAAGGACAAGACTTACCAGAGTCTTAGCAAAAAGGGAAGAATGACACTTCTTAACACCATTCATTGTCAAGTTGTCCAAATACTGACACTTTTTTGTGTCAGTATTCACAAAATACATTGTGTAATGGCCGTGCTTAGCAATTGGAAGAAAGAACTGTGGAAAAAAAATGAATTTTAGTATTAAATTTGTTATACAAGAACAAGTAGTATAATATATAATAACGTTAAAATTAAAATATTAACATTACCAATTTGGTTTCTCTAAGATTCTTCATCTTATCACTCATCACTTGATTCTTAAAAAATTCTTTCAATGCCCCACGGAATAAATGGCCTTTCTCATGTACACCTTTACCAGGAGAATTCTCAGACCAATATGGCTGCATATAAAAAACAAAGTTACTATATCATAACATCAAGTTACTATAACAGTACATCAAGTTAGAATACTAAAACAAGAGTTACAAAAACAAAAAACAAAATAAAATCAAACTTACTGAACAACTGCTTCAACTAAAGATAAACTTTGACATTGTTCCGGACATCAATGTCACTTTGTTCATCAAAACTGCCCAGAGATCAAGAATTTTGATACTTAATTCCTTTCCTTCTTGCAAGGTTTGAATGTCCTCATTAAAAATTAATGCAGAATCTCCATATGAGCAATAGCTACCACTACAAAAAATAAATAAATAATAAGTTATCAGGTAATAACACCAAGTTTACACATAAACATATCAAGTTAAACCAAAAAAGGAACAAAATGAAGGATGTTTTACCTATGAACAGAATTCGCAAAGTAGTCGGAAAAGCAGTAGTCAACAACTTGCTTTCTCAAAAGCTTCATTGGCATCAACAAAGTCTTATACTTTTTCATAAACCTTGAGCTCAAAAAAGTTTCAACATTCTCTTCCCCACAATGTAATGTGCACCCTAGACCATCATCTGAATTCTCTTCCACAATTGGGGACAAACGTTTAGGATTCCCTTGATCGTCAAAAGCACGCAAAAGAATAGAATCTGGCAACTCAGTTGTATCAGTATAGACATTATAACCTGCTTCATCAACAGTTCCCTGCTCATTCTCCTTCTCCCTCTCCCTCTCCTGCTCCTGCTCCTTCTACCTCTCATTCTACCTCTCCTGCTCTTTCTCTTTATCCCTCTCCTTCTCCCTCTCATGCTCATTCTCCCTCTCCTTATCAACACCAGCTGCAACAGAAGTTGTGAAATCATTCCCACCATCCCAATTGCCACCACCATCATCAGAATCACTTAGAAGATCAAATGTTGGTCCATTTTTTAATTTGTTCATCCACTTGAACCTCTTCTTCAATTCCATTGTCACAGCATCAATAGCCTCAAAAAACCCAGGAGCATTATAAAATTCTTGACTTGATGAAACTTCCTCAGGCTTGGATCCTGGAGATTCATCAACAGTTTCATTCTCCTTCTCATTCTCCCTCTCCTGCTCCTTATCATTCCTTTCCTTTCTGACTTTTTGAAGTCTTTCAATTAGTGCATGAGTTATCACTTCCATATCTCTCTTGAAAATAACCATAGCCTCTTGGGAAGACTACACATAAATAAACAAAGTTAAGCCTATTCATAAACTTGTGAAAAAGAAAGTACAGCAGCAAGTACAAACATGAAAACAGAAAGTTTGAACATGAAAACACCAAGTTTATGTATGAAAAATATCAAAAGTTTGCATATGAAACAAGTTATAGAACACATGTCTGTATATAATAAGACAAAGTTCACATATCAAAGAAGCAAGTTTAAATATCATAACATCAAGTCCACATATGAAAACTGACTATTGATAAACAATAAAACTTACATCATAACCCAGTGCTTGTATCTCCTTGTTTGTTTGACAGCCTTCTGGAATAGAATACCGCACAGTCCTTCCATCTTCTGACATCTCTTCTCCTCCAACTTATTCTCTAATCTCCTCTCGTTCAGTGTTTTCATTGGCTTCTATCAAAAAATCAACATCATCTTCATCATTACTGATTGGATAAGAATCTGTTGACCTGAGATTTTTTCCATATAATTTTTTCTTTGACTCATCATTAGCTCTTTTCTTGAGATTTTCAACGGTCCAATGTTGAATCAAAGGCCTTTGATAAGGTTCTCTTACACCTTGAAACGGGAATATGTGCAAGTATGCTAACAATATCACAAGCACGCACCCACTGCAGCCCCTTATGTTCTTCTTAGCTGTCTTATACTTACCGATGCCTTTGGCCAATCTCTTCAAAATAAAATCACACCAATCAAACTTTTGAATATTACCAACATCCTCAAGCATACCCAATAATGACAAGTCAACATGTTTTGATATAATAGGAGCCAAAAGATGACCAACCACATGCAGAACATACAATCTCTTGAACTCATCACCTCCATCTTTCAGATCATTGTGAGTCAGACGTTTTTCAAAACATGACAAACGAATTCCTTCTTTCGTTCTCTTAAAATGTCCACAATTAAAATACTTCTCTCTCACAGCCAAATCTTCTTCATTGCTCAATGCATGTATTTTCAGATTCCTCTTATTCCTTGGAAGGCAGAATATGTCAAAGACATCATTTGTTGTCAATGTATATGACTCATTGTCATTGACTGTCTGCACATATGTATCTGCATCAAAGTTTTGAACAAGAAAAGGGACAATCCCAACAGGAAGCTTCTCAACTTTCAAATCCAACAAAGAGCCAAACCCAAATAGATTTGATGTCCTTTATCTGATTATCTGTTAATTTTAGCAATACAACCTTGCTTGGTGTACACGTATGCAAAAATTGTTTTTCCTTCCCATCGATTATACATACTTGACTACGAGACTTAGCAATCTTTTCAGTCCTAGCCTTTCTTTTCTTCTTAGATTTTCCCCCCACCACATCCTCCCCATCTGTTACTTGTTCACTGGTTGAAGTTGTATTGGGTAAACTGGCTGTAGTTGTATTGGGTATCTCTGTTTCCGTATCTGATGATGCTGATGTAGAAGAAAATCATTCCTCAGGAGAATAGTCCAATTCAGAATCACTATTGACATCAGGCTATAACAATAAAAAACAACAAGTTTAAGTATAAAAAAATTGAGTTTAAGTATCAAAACATGAACTGATAGGTTTGTAAATGACAACATGTTTCTATATAAAAACATCAAGTTTACATATAAAAACATAAGTCTCAGTGTTTAAAAAACAGTCTGTAAAATCAACACAAAAACAAAAAGACAAAATGAACAAAAACAATCACGCAATGGTAGTTATCTACACAAATTACAAAGAACACATGTAATTTGTTCTTGTAAAAATTATCAAGTTGAAAACAACACTCAAAAATACCTAATCAAAGCATTACAAAATTCGAACAAAAATGCTAGAAATCAAACAAATAAACGAACAAAATAGAGTGAGAATCAAGAGAAAAAAGCTTTAAATCAACACATACCTAATCAAACATTACAAAATTCGAACAAAAATGCTAGACATCAACACAATAAACGAACAAAATAGAGTGAGAATCAACAGAAAAAGCTTGAAATCGACACATACCTCCATCACGCCCGTCCTCTTCTTCATTACATATCTCTTTGCTTTGGGATTCGCTGCTCTTTTTATCCTCATTGTGCTTGGAATCGAGTGAAATCGGGTGAACTAGAGTGAGTATGAACGGAGGTTAGGTCTGAGAGAGAGTAAGATAGAGATAGCGACGGCGACGGTTAGTCGGAGAGTGAGATGGAGGTTAGGTCGGAGAGTGAGAGAGACGGAGGTTAGGTCAGAGAGTAGTGAGAGAGATGGAGAGAGCACGGTTAGAGATGGAGAGAGAAAGACTCGTACCTGCTAAGCCGCATAAAGGCCGGTTCACAAAAATGAATAAGAGAATTGTATGAACCGGTTTAGAGGTTTATATACACACTTCCAAAACATGTCTTTTTTTAACATTAGGGGGAAACTAGTTTCCCCCAAAATTTTGTGATAACAAAACATTGCTCATCAAAATCATAATTGTCATTAGTTAATTAATTACTCTATATTTTGTCAAAAAAAAAAAAAAAAACTCTATTATAACAATTCAGATTTGACATTATTTTAAAGTTAATTTTTGTTTTGTTGTTGTATGAGTTAGCCAAACGATGAGAACTGCAATAATATTTGAAGCGGGATACAAGAATTTGCAGTTACGAGTTAACATTAATATTAGTAGTTAAAAGTTCAAATTTAATAAAAAAGTACTAGATTCATCTCGTATAGACATTTTTACATGTTGGTCACCCGATCACTTAGTTGTTAGTTTCATTTTCAACCTAAATATTTAGTTTACGATGTCGCTTTTCTGTCCCATTATTTTCTAAATCCCGTTAAATATGCACATGTGGCACTCCAATGTCATAAAATTGATGAGTTGGTACAAAACATTGACTAAGCAACTAAAACACTGATGTGTCATTAATCTTTGATGACTAAACCATTAGTGAGAAATATTCAGTTCAAGAAGGGTCAAGTTGTAAATTTGAAACAAAACACTACCCACTAACCATGTTCACAACCATCATCTTCACCCAACTAAAGCACCACTGCCATCACCATGAAAGCTACTACCACCACCATAAATACCACCATCATCTTGACATTATTTTCTTTTATTTTTTCCTATTTGGTTTCAAATTTCAATTAACTTGCTTAATTATTTTTCTTTACGAATTAGTCTTAAAAATAATAAAAGTAACCGGTTACTAATAAACTTGCCAATTGTTTCGAGTGTAAATTAACTATCTTATTTGTTTTTCTAACTTTTGTTTCTAGTATTTTATTTTGTCAACCTCACGACAACGCCACCTAGCTTACTACTGCCCATAACCACCACCATATCAAAACACCACAACCATCCTACCAAGCGGCCCCATCCCCACAATTCATGTACCCACCAACACGACCATCTATAATCTATAATCTATAACTATATACTAAATTAGAAACCACTGATATCAGCGGTGCCATGTGGCAACACCATGTTAAAAAAATTCCCTCCAAAATCACTACTCCCTCTGTTTCAAAATAGACGTCGTTTTGGGAGTTAAATTTTGTCTCAAAATACTTTCCGTTTCACTATTTTCAAAGCTTTTTTTATTTCTCTATACCAATCATACCCTTAATAATGATAGTGAACTACTCTTACCTAACCATTTAATTACCTAGGTAGTTGAATTAATTTAGGGGTATTTGAGACATCTTCACATGTATTAATGACATTTCTTATTATGTATGAAACACTCCAAAACGACATCTATTTTGAGACGAAGGGAGTAGATGACATCATCATCTTAATAATTACTAATTACTCCCTCTGTTCTTATTTAAAAGTCGTTTTAGACTCTTGAATATGTTCCGAGTAAACGACCAAAATGACCCGCGTACTATATGAATACAACCAATTTGACCCGCGTACTATCTAAACTACCAAATCAACCTGCGTACTATTCATAAATGAACCAAATCAACCTAAATCGTTAACGAACGTTAATAAACGTTAAAAAATTAACGGATATTACTTTCAAAGTTTTCAAATTGTCTATCCACTAAAATAATTACAAATGAGAAAGTTGAGGGGATGTATTTATACAGCCATTGAAGTTTTGACCTTTTACAATATTTTTCAAAATATAAAGTTTGAACTTATTTACACCCATATTTACCCCGCCCTCACCCCCAAACCAACCACCACTAACCACCACCTCCTGCCATCTCCACCATGGCCATCCCCACCCACCACCATCACTACCACCACCAACCACCACTCGGGAAAAAAAAAAAACTCAAGTTTTGCTATGAAACCCACATAAAATTTCAACTTCCAAACCAACCAAATCACTCCAAACTCAACCTCACAATGGAAATTCATACACGTAGAACCACACATACACAATTTTGATTTTCATTTCTTTTCAAATTTAGATGTACCTACCCAAATTTTCCAATTTGAAAATTAAGATTGACAAATTCTCTCAAATGATCTAGATCTAGAAAAATTATTCTACAAAAACTTTGATTAAATTACAAATAAAAAAAGAGCAAAAAATATATCTAAATCTAGAGAGAGAGAGAGAGAGAGAGAGAGAGAGAGAGAGAGAGAGAGAGATGGAGATGACCAGAGATGAAAGGGGAGGCACTTAAAAAAACTCCATTGTAGGAGGTCAATTTGCAGAAGGATTGATGTTTGACAGAAGGGGGCAGAAGTTTGAGTCCTTTAATTATCTCCGTCGACCTCCACCCCCTTCCCTTTTCCCCACTCGCCTCCAGGCCAGACAACGCTCACCTTCATTCAACACCAATGCCAGCGATATAACCGAGAAGTAACGCCGGCTCCTTAGAAATTAAGACTGGTTTCCCCAACCTAGAAATTGAGGCTGGAAACTTCCCCCCACTCCTCACGTCCCCTTCTCTCGTCATCTTCCGTCCCCACCACCATCGCCCTCTCCGACTCCCCACCACAACCCCTCTCATGCCTCCTTTATCCTCCCCATCTCGTTTCAAATCCTAGTGCTTATAGTGATAGTCAATAAAGAATCGCCGGTGCTGTCCCAGGAACCCACGATTGATGACTCCCTAAATGCCCTTTTATTTTTATTCTGAATGATTCAGCATCTTTCAAAGTTCCCTAGTACTAATAGATTATTAAAGGATTCATCTGGAATAAAAATAATGGGTGCCGAGATTTTTATAAAATGGACCAAAAATAAATTAAATATTTCCAATTTTAGGATTTTATTAAGTTAAGGGGCAATTTGAATTTTTTATTGTAAAATCCGTTAAGCTACTAACGGTAGATAATGTCCACTAACTTTTATTAATGATTTAGGTTGATTTGGTTCATTTTATAATAGTACGCAGGTTAATTTGGTAGTTTAGATAGTACGCATGTCAAATTGGTTGTATTCAGATAGTACGCAGGTCATTTTGATCGTTTACTTAACGTTTTGGAGTTTTTAGAGTTTTATTGACCAAATTACCCTTTTTTTTCATTAATGGACACTGCTCCTCGTGTCCTCCGCCCCACACACACTCTCTCTCTCATTACTCTTCTATAACATCCACCCACAAACCATCCTCAACTCCATTCTAGAAAAATCCTACATCAACTCACTTTTTTTTTAATCAGTTCCATCACAAAGGAACATCATTGCAAAGGAAAATCATAAACCTTACCCAACTTTCTTCTTCAACTTCCTATAAAAAACACTCTTTTCTTCCAACCGTTCTGTACTTGTCTGCCCCGTAAACCAAAGATGAAATCGGTATTGTGAGCAACCGACGGTTGCTCTGAAAGTAGTTATGTTGTGTGTGTTGAAGTGGCCGACGACGAAAAGATGGCACTTGAATATGCTGCGGCATTCAGATCATTTGTAGGAATGATTACAAGATTTGGAAGGCGGATGTGAAAACGGGCAAGGGGCGGAGAATTTGGGATTTGATTGAGGTAGAGAGACTGAAAGAAAATTTTGGGATTCTCTCCTCCTCTCTTTATTTTAGCATATTAAGGAATATTATATATTCCTAGCATATATTGTAAATATCAAGTTACCAAACATAGAGATTGTATCTTGTAACCCAAGCTAAATTATTCTAGAACATTAGTTTCCTTTTTGTATTAGTTTTCCTAATTAGATTAGGACTCTAGAATACTCTTTGTAACCCTATAAATATGTATCACTAGCATCAATAATATTTGAGTATTTCATATCAAACTTTCTCTATCATGTATGATTGGCTCCGACTCTCCCTTTCTCTATTCCTTGACATGATATCAGAGCAATGATCCATTATGGGACTTCTCCACTAAACTTTTGCCGTAAAAACTCTAAGCCGCCCCACCCTAAACTCACCGCTTAAAGCTTTCACCTCTCACTACCAAAATTCCATCCTTGCCGCCATATCACCACCATCAAAACCAAGAAAATCCGGCCAAAAGAAAACCTATATTTTTTCTTCTTTATTTTTCTTCAAGAAAAAAAAAAAACTTCTTCAACCTCGGAAATCCTTAAACCGCCTAACCCTAACACCACCATTCCTCCACCCACATCAAACTCTTGTAGCTTTAAATCTTTTTTTTTTTATCTTATGGTCCCAATTCAGATTGTATACCACTACAGTCAACTCCCTTCGTCTCTCCTCTCTCCATACCCAAACAAATCCTCCTCTGTCATTAGACTTTTTCCTTTTTGACCATTAACCAATAGCCATTACTATACACCTGCTTCCCTTTTTTATTTCTTTCCAAACCTAACCCCCTGCACCATAACTTCACAAACACCCAGCCACAAAGCTACGCCCACAAACACAAACACTAAAACCTAAACTTCTTTTTTTTTTTTTTGAATACCCGACCGAACATACCCCTACACCCAGCCGAACTACACCCCTTCACTTGTCCGAACGTATAACCCCTCAAACCCCGTCTTGCGACGTCAAAGCTCGAACCCGTCTCGCAACGTAAAAGCCTCCCCCCGTTTCACGACGTAAAAGCCTCACCCCATCTCGCGATGTAAATGCCAAAGCCCGTCTCGCGACGTAAAAGCCCAAAGCCCGTCTCGCGACGTAAAAGCCTCACCACCAGTTTAGCGACGTAAAAGCCCGAACCCGTCTATCGACATAAAAGCCCGAACCCGTCTAGCGACGTAAATCCCCGAACCGTCTGACGACATAAAAGCCCAAGCTCGTCATTGCGACGTAAAAGACCAAGCCCATCATTGCGACGTGTGGAAACATCATCCACAACCGGGATCACATCAACCAACTCGCTTCATCAACCTGGTTCATCTCATTACTTTCAAGATTGGACTCTCCTATCGGTCGTCCATCTTGCAGGAGCATATTAAGAAATATTATATATTCCTAGCATATATTGTAAATATCAAGTTACCAAACATAGAGATTGTATCTTGTAACCCAAGCTAGATTATTCCAGAACATTAATTTCCTTTTTGTATTAGTTTTCCTAATTAGATTAGGACTCTAGAATACACTTTGTAACCCTATAAATATGTATCACTATTATCAATAATATATTTGAGTCTTTCATATCAAATTTTCTCTATCATGTATGATTGACTCCGACTCTCCCTTTCTCTAATCCTTGACACATCATTTACTAAGGAGAGAGTAAAGGGTAATTTCGTAACTTCTAACGGTGATTAAATGACTCCTTGGTTTATGTAATTTGAGTTAGAACGTCAAATATAAAAGAACGGAGGGAGTAATAAATTAAAACCCATCTTAAATGAAAAGCCTACCTTCCCAAAGTCACACACCCTTCCCAAAGTCAATTACCCACCCGTTTCCTCTTTCCCAACTTTAACTTCCAACCCGTTCCCTCTCTTTCATTTTTTCCTTTGTACATATAGTTTGCTTTTTAGATTTCCTCAATAAATACTCCCTCCGGCCACAAATATAAGCAATACTATGGGGTTTCACACAGATTAAGAAAATAATTAAAGTAGTTAATTCATCTTGATTTTACAAAAAAGAAAAGCAAAAATGACTAAATAGCCCTTAACAAGTTATAATTATGGAGTAGAATTTGTCTTGAAAAGTGAATCAATTATTAGGGGTATTTTTGGAACAAAATTATTAAATGATCTTGAAATCCCATATAATTACTTATATTTGTGGTAAAAAAAAACCCCATAGTGTTGCTTATATTTATGGCCGGAGGGAGTAGTGATTTGGTGTTTGACCATATATTTAACAATTCTTGCTAGTAGCTCGCTTTGTTGAAAAACTTCTCATCATATTTTCTTCTTCCGTCTCAAAAATAAATGACATTTACTAATTTAAAGGACAATCTAAAAGTGAACATTTAAATGTAAAAAATTATATATATTTTGCTATTTGATTTCAAAATATTAATTTTGCATATATAAAATGAAGTTTGAAAAATAAAAAAAAATGTTTAAAACACATCTTAAAAAAGAAAATGTCATTCCTTTTGAGATAAAAAAAATTGCCATTATTTTGGGAAGATGTAGTACTACTATTATTTTTGGTTCCAAAAACGTTTTTTTTTTTTTTTTTTGAAGGATGGTTCCAAAAATGTTAAATAGAGTAAAAGGGAATGAGTAGTATTTGACCGTCATCATTATTTTATTTGAACAAATCTCCCCTCTATTTTTCGTTGAGAAAATTTTGGGGAAACTAGTTTCTGTTAGAAATTTGGCTTGAAATGGTCAACTTTGAGTGGGTCCCATTGGTGGGTCCCGTTGACTTTGACCTTGGTCATTGTTTATACTTGCAGTATGTTATTCCATGAACAATATTGATGTTTTGGTGAAAGCCAAATTATGTATTAAATCCATAGTTCTAAGACTTCAAAGATGAGCTTTTAAAAGAGACTTTTGCTTCTTAAGATGAGATGGGTGGTTGTTATCCCACATGGGAAAGAAAAGGCAAGCCTTCACTTTGCTTGGAAGTACTAAAGGATTTTGGGCCATCCCACATGGAATTTGAAAGGGTAGTTGAAGTGCCATAAATTACTTGGCATTTCATAGTCTCATGTTCAAGTTACATGTGAGGTGAGTTTGAACCTTTCCCCACACGCACGCTCGCTCGCACGGCCGGGCAGATCCCGGGCTAAGGGCGAATGGTTCGCTTCGAGGGCGTATCTTTTTGGGCAAAGTTTATTTGAAATTTCCAGTATTTACAAAATGGTCACTGGCGAAATTGTTAGGTCAGTTAGTTTCCTAACTGGACTCTAATTGTGCAGTTTTTTTTCCTTCAAGAATAAGTTACTGTAAATCGGGTAGGTTTAAGAGTCATTCTCTAAAACCTAAACCGACTTAATATTAGTATAAATATACGATCCCCATACCAATTTATACACACACAATTAATTGCAATAAACTGTTCTCTCTCTAAATATGTACTAGGCCGGATGTATCTTATGCTTTGATCATGACGAGTAGATATCAGTCCGATCCCAGTGAGAGTCACTGGATGGCTATTAAAGCGATTCTTAAGTACTTGAGAAGGACTAAAGATTCGTTTTTGATATATGGAGGAATGGAAGATGATCTCGTTGTAAGTGATTACACAGATGCAAGCTTCAAAACCGACAGAGATAATAGTCGATCGTAATCGGGTTTTGTGTTTATGTTAAATGGTGGAGCTGTAAGTTGGAAAAGTTCCAAGCAAAGTACAGTCACTAATTCTACAACTGAAACTAAGTATATTATTGCATTAGATGCTGCAAAGGAAGTATTTTGGATTAAGAAGTTCATTGATGAACTTGAGGTGGTTCCTAGTATTGCTAATCCAATAGACTTTTATTATGATAATAATGGTGCTATTTCTCAAGCAAAGGAGCCAAGGGAACATCCTAAATCCAAACACATACTTAGGCGTTTTCATATCGTTCGAGAAATCGTTGATAGGGGAAACGTAAATACATGCAGAGTACAAACTGATGATAACGTTGCGGACCCGCTAACAAAGGGACTTACACAAGCTAAACATGATGGTCATGTTAGGTCCATGGGTATTAGATACCTGGGAGATTAGGCCTAGGGCAAGTGGGAGATTGTTAGTGTTGGTGCCCTAGGCACGTTTGTTAAACGTTGTATATATTATCATTATATTCATATTAATAAAGAGATGATTGATTATTATTGTTGTTCATGTTTACTTATAATAATCTCCGTCCCTAGTACTTAGAAAGCACTAGTATAAAGGCTAAATAATCATGTGATGATCATGTTAGATTTATGGGTATACGAACTTGTATATAGTTACACTATTTGGGTAGGTATGTCGGTTTGCTAGAACCTAATCATATCTTATGGGTTTATGATTGAACCCATTGCCAACTTAGTGTAATCATATAGGGTCACACACAAATAGAACGAATCTTAAAAGGACTTAATTAGAATTTTGGGTCAAAGGACCTTTGAGGAATTTTAGGACTTTAGAGGAGAGAACAAGAAGTCTGGAAAAAGGTTGGTCCAGGCGGACCTTGTTAAGGACCCGTCCGGACCACCTTAATACCCTGGGCGGATATAGTTAAAGACCCGATCGGACCAGGCTTGATCCGGCCGGACCCTTTGCTATACCCGGGCGGACCTAGACGTGTCCAAAATCTAACCGGAACCGGCTAACCGGAGGTTTTTTAACCGGTCAAAACCGGTCAAACCCGGCTAACCGGTTAACCGTGAACCGTCTCAACCGTCAACCGTATTTTCAAGGTTCGGTTAAGGTTAGTCCATTTTGATAACCGTCAACCGGCGGTTATAACCGGGAAGCTAACCGCCGGTTCAACCGTCTATACTAACCGTCAGTTTCTTACCCTTTTCGAGTTAGTTTTAAGAATTACAGTCAGTTTTTTAACAATTTCAGTCAGTTTTTTAACGATTTCAGTTAGTTTTCTAACAAAATTGGTGTTTTATTTCATTTTCAGTTAGTTTCTTAATGATTTTTAGTCAGTTTTCTAACAAAATCCTAAAATACTGTTTCTTTTTAAAATAAAAAAAAATAAATAATTGAAAAAGTCTCATAACCGGGTTAACCGGCAAAACCGGCTTAACCGGTTTAACCGTTAACCGGATAACCGTAACCGGATGTGGCGGTTAGAAGGTTACTCCACGGTTAGGGATTACCGGTAAAATTAACCGGCGGTTATAACCGGCTAACCGGCGGTTAACCGGCATGGACACGTCTAGGCGGACCTAGTCCTGTTTCGACTTGGGTTTTTCCTGTTCCATTTTCTTGCGGGTTTAGTCACTTGTTACCTATTTGGAATATGTTAAACATGTATAAAACTCCCCTCTTGTTGCCCTAATCAGTCCATATCTTTGTGAGTGCCTCCAAGGGTTTGAGATGATTATTTTCTTGTTCTAAGATCTCTTGGGTGAAGAACAAGAATACACACACATAATAAATTCCATATAGTTATTATAATTGTGAAAGCGTGTTTCACAATTCGGTCTAGCAACCAAGATCAAGTGTTCTTGATATTCGTTCGAAGGTGTGGATACCAATAGAGGGTGAAACTTATCATCTTCAAAGTTCATGTTCTTGCTCTGTTCGTGATCATGTTTCAAGTCTCCACCAAGAATCAAGGTTGATTAACAAAGGCATCAAGGGTTAGTATTCTAGTATTCATTATGCATGTATTTGACTTAATCATATGAATGGATCTATGGGCTTTGGGTTTCATGAAATTTTAAATGCTTAATTCCGCTGCGCATGTTACTAGAAAACCCAACACTAGGCACGTTTATTTAAACGTTATGTATGTTATCATCTTATTCATATTAATAAATAGATGTTTTGATTATTATTGTTGTTCATGTTTACTTATAATAATCTCCGTCCATAGTACTTATGAAGCACTAGTATAAGTCTAAATGATCATGGGATGATCATGTTAGACTTATGGGTACTTGTTGGAGAACAAGGTATTGGACATGACCCGCTCTATGAGATTTATGTCATGGTCAATGTCATATATAAATCTCATATTGGTTATGTCATTTGAATCCTTAGACATGAAGTTTTATAGTCTTCCACTTGATGAACATTATGTTTGACATATTCAAACGCTACCTTTACCAAGAAGTGTTGGGTTTCGATCAAACATGCGCAGCGGAATTTAGCATTTAAATTTTTTAAGAAACCCAAAGCCATGGATCCGTTCATACGATTAAATCAAATACAACATAGGAATAAAGGAATAAACTAACCCTTGATGGCTATCAAATTCTCTTGGTCTTTGGTGGAGGTTTGAAGACTTGATCACGATCACAAAGCTTGAACACGAACTTTGAAGATGATGATTTTCACCCTCTAGCGGTATCCACACTTCGAACGAATATCAAAGGAGCTTCTTTGATCTTGGTTGCTAGACCAAATTGTGAAACACTTTTTCACAATCAAAAGAACTATATGGAATTTATTTTGTGTATTATTTTGTTCCTCAACCAAGAATGTCTTGGAACAAAATAAACCCTCTCTCAAACTCTTTGAGACTCACAAAATCATTAGCCTTGAGTGCTGGCCGAATTTGGTCTTTTATACACAAGCATGACCTATTCCAAATAGGAAACTTGTGTCAAAATCCGTCCAAAATTCGTTTCCTAATCAAATTACGAATCTGCCACCCGACAGTACTGTGCGGCCGCCCAAAACCCTCTGTGCGGCCGCACAACTATCTGAAGCAAAACTGGTACAAAACTAAGATAATTGTGCGGCCGCCCAGTCCATTCTGTGCGGTCGCCCACTTCCCAGGATGTCCAGAATTTCCAAAATTCCAAAGTAGTCCTTTTAAAGATTCGTTCTATTGTGTGTGACCCTCTAGGATTATACTAAGTTGGCAATGGGCTCAAACATGATCCCATAAGATATGATTAGGTTCTAGCAAACCGTCATACCTACCCAAATAGTATAACTAGATACAAGTTCGCATTCCTCTTAGAATATGTCACAATCCCTTTGTCCACGATGTCATTGAACACAAGTCATGGTCAAACAGTCAACTTGTTTTGTTCAATACTTTCTCGATTCCGAATATGTTGATAATTCAAATGACATTGATCCAATCAATTCATCTGAGTCCGGCCGAACATTTCATCAACATCATTCCTACGAGTGGCCCAAGCTTGACATCTCTCCGAGGAGGGACAAATTCATTTAGCTTATTATTCTTCCCTACGTGAATCCGATTATGCCAATCATACCCTTTATAACCACTCGGTTAAAAGTAGCGTTTGAATATGTCAAACATAATGTTCATCAAGTGGAAGACTATAATAACTTCATGTCTAGGGATTCAAATGACATAACTAATATGAGATATATGTATGACATAGACCATGACATAAATCTCATAGAGCGGGTCATGTCCAGTACCTTGTTCCAAACAAGTACCCATAAATCTAACATGATCATCCTATGATCATTTAGCCTTTATACTAGTGCTTAACAAGTACTAGGGACGGAGATTATTATAAGTAAACATGAACAACAATAATAATCAAAACATCTCTTTATTGATATGATAACAATTACAACGTTTATTAAACGTGCCTAGGGCACCACTACCAACAATCTCCCACTTGCCCTAGGCCCAATCTCCCATGTATCTAATACCCATGGACCTAACATGACCATCATGTTTAGCTTGTGGAAGTCCCTTTGTTAGCGGGTCCGCAACATTGTCATCAGTAGGTACTCTGCATATATTTACGTCTCCCCTATCAACGATCTCTCGAATGATATGAAAACGCCTAAGTATGTGTTTGGATTTCTGATGTGCTCTTGGTTCCTTTGCTTGAGCAATAGAACCATTATTATCGCAATAAAGGTCTATTGGATTAGCAATACTGGGAACCACTTCAAGTTCAGTTATGAACTTCTTAATCCAAACAGCTTCCTTTGCAGCATCCGATGCAGCAATATACTCAGCTTCTGTTGTAGAATCAGCGGTTGTACTTTGCTTGGAACTCTTCCAGCTTACAGCTCCACCATTTAACATAAACACAAAACCCGATTGCGATCGGCTATCATCTTTGTCGGTTTGGAAGCTTGCATCCGTGTAAGCATTTACAACGAGATCATCTTCCATTCCTCCATAGACCAAAAACGAGTCTTTAGTTCTTCTCAAGTACTTAAGAATCGCTTTTACAGCTATCCAGTGATTTTCGCCAGGGTCGGATTGGTATCTACTTGTCATGCTCAAAGCATAAGATACATCCGTCCTAGTACAAATCATGGCATACATGATGGACCCAATTGCCGAAGCATATGGAACATCATTCATTTTCTCACGCTCATCTTTTGTCTTAGGACATTGAGTCTTGCTTAGAGAAATTCCATGTAACACGGGCAAAGTTCCTCTCTTAGAATTTTCCATACGGAATCTTCTAATGACCTTGTCAATGTATGTACTTTGGCTTAAACCAAGTAGCCTCCTTGATCTATCTCTATAGATCTTAATGCCAAGAATATATGCGGCTTCACCCATATCTTTCATCGCGAAGCACTTTCCTAACCAAGTCTTCACAGACTGAAGTGTAGGAATGTCATTTCCAATGAGCAATATGTCATCCACGTATAAAATAAGGAATAGCACTATGCTCCCACTAATCTTTTTGTATACACAAGGCTCATCTTCGTTTTTGATGAAACCAAACTCTTTGACCGATTCATCAAAACGGAGATTCCAACTCCTTGAAGCTTGCTTCAATCCATAGATGGATCTTTGCAATTTGCATACCTTAGAATCTTGTTCAAAACCTTCTGGTTGTGTCATATACACATCCTCTTGGAGTTTTCCATTCAGGAAAGCGGTTTTGACGTCCATCTGCCATATTTCATAGTCATGATATGCGGCAATGGCAAGCAAAATTCTTATAGACTTGATCATTGCTACGGGTGAAAAGGTCTCATCATAGTCAATACCATGAACTTGCCTATAACCCTTCGCTATAAGCCTAGCTTTGTAAGTATGCACCTTCCCATCCATGTCAGTCTTCTTCTTGAAGACCCATTTGCATCCTATGGTTTTTACACCTTCGGGTGCATCAATCAAATTCCAAACTTGATTGTCTTGCATGGATTGCAATTCGGATTCCATGGCTCCAAGCCACTTGTCCGAATCAGGAGAAGACATCGCCTCTTGGTAGGTTGACGGTTCATCATTCTCAATGATTTCCACCTCATTACTATCCGTTACGAGAAATCCATATCTCTCGGGCTCGGATCGTAACCTACTAGATCTGCGAGTTACTTGTGTATTTTGAACAGGTTCCACAACTCCTTGTGGTTCTTGTTCTTGTTCCACTATTGGTTCAATGATATTTTCTGGGTCTTGAATTTCTTCAAGATTTATTTTACTCCCACTGATTTCTTTGGAGAGAAACTCTTTCTCTAGAAAGACACCAGTTCGGGCAACAAACACTTTGTTGTCCTCACGGTTGTAAAAGTAATATCCTTTAGTTTCCTTAGGATATCCCACGAAAATACATTTATCGGATTTGTGTGCTAGTTTGTCAGAGATAAGTCTCTTGACATAAACTTCGCAACCCCAAATCCTCATGAAAGATAAACCAGGTTTCTTTCCACTCCACATCTCATATGGAGTCTTTGGAACCGATTTAGTTGGAACTTGATTTAGTGTGAAAGCAGCGGTTTCTAGGGCGTAACCCCAAAAGGATATTGGAAGATCAACTTGACTCATCATTGATCGAACCATGTCTAACAAAGTCCGATTTCTCCTCTCAGACACACCATTCCATTGTGGTGTTCCGGGCGGAGTCAATTGTGAAACTATTCCACAATTCTTTAGATGATCATCAAATTCTTGACTTAAGTATTCACCACCTCGATCTGATCGAGGTGCCTTTATACTTTTGCCAAGTTGTTTTTCTACTTCATTTTGAAATATTCTAAATATCTCAAATGCTTCACTTTTATGTTTCATTAGGTAAACATACCCAAATCTACTATAATCATCAGTGAAGGTTATGAAGTATTGAAATCCTCCCCTAGCATTGCTACTTAATGGTCCGCATACATCGGAATGTATCAACCCCAATAAGTCGCTTGCCCTTTCACCTAACTTGGTAAAAGGTGTCTTAGTCATTTTTCCAAGAAGACACGACTCACAAGTATCATATGACTCTAAGTCACATGAACCCAAAAGTCCGTCCCCATGGAGTTTTGAGATACGCTTCTCATTAATATGACCAAGACGGCAATGCCACAAATAAGTATGATTTACATCATTAGGTTTAGATTTCTTATTTACATGATAGACATTATTTTCATTCTTGACATCCAAGATATAAAGGCCATTAAATGAATTAGCAATACCATAAAGCACATCATTTAAATAAATAGAAAATTTCTTATTCTCAATAAGAAACTTAAAACCTTCATTATCCAAACAAGAAATTGAAATAATATTTCTGCTTAAATCCGGAACATAATAACAATTGTTCAAAACAAGAATTAATCCGGAAGGTAAAGTGACTTCATAAGTCCCTACGGCTAATGCAGCAACTCTTGCTCCATTCCCCACGCGTAGATCTACTTCACCTTCTTTAAGCAGTCTCCTATTCTTTAGTCCCTGCACATTTAGACAAATGTGAGAACCACATCCGGTATCCAATACCCAAGAATCAGTGGTAGAAAGGAGAATATCTATCATATAGATACCTGAAGTCGACGCAGCCTTGCTGCTCTTCTTCTTCTTTTGCTCTTCCAAGAAAGCCTTGCAATTACGTTTCCAATGACCAATTTCTTGACAATGGAAACAGATTGCATCCTTTTGTGAATCAGGTTTTGCCTCAGAAGCCTTGGCAACTTTTGCCTTGCTTATTTTGGGTTTGACAACTTTTGCCTTACCCTTAGCCTTCTTCCCATCATGAACCAAGAGCACGGGAGAACCTTTCTCCACAATTTTCATCTCTGCAGTCTTGAGCATCCCATGCAACTCAGAGAGATTCTTATCCATTCCATGCATGTTATAATTCATCACAAACTGATTATAACTTTTAGGCAATGAATTAAGAATGAGATCCGTGGCTAGCTCCAATGGGATTGGATAGCCAAGTTTCTCAAGGTGCTCTACATAACCTTTCATTTTAAGAAAGTGAGGACTCACTTGTTGCCCTTCATTCATTTTACTAGTAGTGAATGCAACAATGGTCTTGTACCTCTCTTGCCTAGCTTGCTCTTGAAACATGGTTCTCAACTCCACGCCTATCTCATAGGCTTCCAAATGTTCCAAACTTTGTTGGATTTTTGAACACATAGCAGCAAGCATGAGACAACTTACATCTCTAGAATCATTACGATGTTTCTTGTAATTGTCTCTTTCTACCCTAGGGGCAGTAGGCGGTGGTTCAGCAGGGAGAGGCCCATCGAGAATGTACAACTTATCTTCTTCTTGCCTAAGAACGATTCTTATGCTACGGATCCAATCCATAAAGTTAGTACCATTCTCTTCGAGCTTATCCTTCTCAAGGATCGATCGCAACGACATTGATTGAGTGTTATTAGTCATTATCTACAAATATGCAAAATTTCCAAAATTTAATAAGTACCGATCTTCATTAAAGAGATAAATAATGTATTTTTCAAACAAAAATACTCCCACTAAATTATATAACCTTCATATACATCCAATGTATAATATAATTTAAATGGGTTAAGATCCAACTTTAATTTAATTTCAAGTCCGCTAAGGCGGATTACACAAAATCAATTTAATTAGGTAGACAACTCTTGTCAATCATATCTCATATGACTCTTAGTTCCTTTTATGAGATTCTTTAAGAAATCCAATTTCAAAAAGCATGTTAAACCTCATCTTTGCCTAGGCCCAAAACTGTTTTGACGCCCAATTAAGTCTAACCATTTTAAACGCATAGTTAATGTGTCCCGCTAGGGCGTGCCCACATTATCTATCTTGCTCATACATAAATAAATTTAATGCACCTCGCTAGGGCGAATCTACATTAAAATCACTCATGTACTAACAAGTGTTTTAATCATGGCATGGCAATAAAAGACTTAAAACTTTCTTTGAAGGTTCATCATATGTAGCATATAACATATTTATGAGCACATAATATAAACATGTTACACATCAAGTTTAGCCACTAAATTAATCTCCATTAATTTAAGCATGGTATTTATGTGTCATTAGTTTCTCTATAATTATGAGGATGAGACTATTTCAACTTCGGTTATTATTTCCGAATCAAGACAACAAGAAGTGCGGTCGAACTAAGCCATTAGGCAACCACAATCCCGCACTAATTCAAGAAACCAAGAAAGTAGTCCATGTGGCCGAAACTAAGCAATAGATGGTCTCGATGAACGTAGGCCAATTGCATTCACAATTCCACATGGATCTCCAATCATTGAATCAAGAACTTTGTTTCTCAATTTTAGCAATTATGAACTCTTCATAATTCTAACTTCGTTTTATCTTTGAAACTTTGATTGCGATCAAGTTTAGGAAACACAATCTCGATGAACGCAGATTAGCCATCCAAACCTTGAACCAATCTTAGAATCACAAGACTAAAACAAATAGGAAAATCAAACCACAAGATCCTCACATAAACCAACTACCCAAAACCCATTCCAGATCAGCAAGTCTGGACTGGTTCTGTTACTGGTTTTGTTGGATCTCTCGAAAATTCCAAATTCTGATTTCATCCAAAAATCAGACAATCTGATCCTCATGTGCGGCCGCCCAAAACTCACTGTGCGGTCGCCCAAACATGTGCGGCCGCCCAAGCGATTTTGTGCGGTCGCACAAACTGATCAGAATGTACAGAATTTTGAAGTTCGAAAATTTTATCTCAAAATCGTTTTTCCCCGATTATTAAAACTTTGATCCAATCAAAAATTAATAATCAACAATTCTGAATCCACCATAATTTATTTATTGCGATTGAATCGTGCGATTAAAGTTGCAAAACAATAAACCACATAAAATCACATAACACATAAACATCATATATTCCAATATTCAAATCATGCAAGGCACATAAACAATTTATATACACATAACATGATCCAAGTATTGAATTAATCAACATGAACGGGGCTCTGATACCACTGTTGGGTTTCGATCAAACATGCGCAGCGGAATTTAGCATTTAAAATTTTTAAGAAACCCAAAGCCATGGATCCGTTCATACGATTAAATCAAATACAACATAGGAATAAAGGAATAAACTAACCCTTGATGGCTATCAAATTCTCTTGGTCTTTGGTGGAGGTTTGAAGACTTGATCACGATCACAAAGCTTGAACACGAACTTTGAAGTTGATGATTTTCACCCTCTAGCGGTATCCACACTTCGAACGAATATCAAAGGAGCTTCTTTGATCTTGGTTGCTAGACCAAATTGTGAAACACTTTTTCACAATCAAAAGAACTATATGGAATTTATTTTGTGTATTATTTTGTTCCTCAACCAAGAATGTCTTGGAACAAAATAAACCCTCTCTCAAACTCTTTGAGACTCACAAAATCATTAGCCTTGAGTGCTGGCCGAATTTGGTCTTTTATACACAAGCATGACCTATTCCAAATAGGAAACTTGTGTCAAAATCCGTCCAAAATTCGTTTCCTAATCAAATTAGGAATCTGCCACCCGACAGTACTGTGCGGCCGCCCAAAACTCTCTGTGCGGCCGCACAACTATCTGAAGCAAAAATGGTACAAAACTAAGATAATTGTGCGGCCGCCCAGTCCATTCTGTGCGGTCGCCCACTTCCCAGGATGTCCAGAATTTCCAAAATTCCAAAGTAGTCCTTTTAAAGATTCGTTCTATTGTGTGTGACCCTCTAGGATTATACTAAGTTGGCAATGGGCTCAAACATGATCCCATAAGATATGATTAGGTTCTAGCAAACCGTCATACCTACCCAAATAGTATAACTAGATACAAGTTCGCATTCCTCTTAGAATATGTCACAATCCCTTTGTCCACGATGTCATTGAACACAAGTCATGGTCAAACAGTCAACTTGTTTTGTTCAATACTTTCTCGATTCCGAATATGTTGATAATTCAAATGACATTGATCCAATCAATTCATCTGAGTCCGGCCGAACATTTCATCAACATCATTCCTACGAGTGGCCCAAGCTTGACATCTCTCCTAGGAGGGACAAATTCATTTAGCTTATTATTCTTCCCTACGTGAATCCGATTATGCCAATCATACCCTTTATAACCACTCGGTTAAAAGTAGCGTTTGAATATGTCAAACATAATGTTCATCAAGTGGAAGACTATAATAACTTCATGTCTAGGGATTCAAATGACATAACTAATATGAGATATATGTATGACATAGACCATGACATAAATCTCATAGAGCGGGTCATGTCCAGTACCTTGTTCCAAACAAGTACCCATAAATCTAACATGATCATCCTATGATCATTTAGCCTTTATACTAGTGCTTAACAAGTACTAGGGACGGAGATTATTATAAGTAAACATGAACAACAATAATAATCAAAACATCTCTTTATTGATATGATAACAATTACAACGTTTATTAAATGTGCCTAGGGCACCACTACCAACAAGAAGTTATAAAGGGTATGATTGGCATAATCGGATTCACGTAGGGAAGAATAATAAGCTAAATGGATTTTCCCTCTTCGGAGAGATGTAAAGCTTGGGCCCCTCGTAGAATGATGTTGATGAAATGTTTGGCCAAACTCAAATGAATTGATTGGATCATTGTCATTTGGATTATCAACATATTCGGAATCGAGAAAGTATTGAACAAATACAAGTTGACTCAATGACCATGACTTTTGTTCAATGACATCGTGGACCAATGGATTGTGACATGTTCTATAAAGGAATACGAAATTGTATATAGTTACACTATTTGGGTAGGTATGACGGTTTGCTAGAACCTAATTATATCTTATGGGTTTATGTTTAAACCCATTTCCAACTTAGTGTAATCCTATAGGGTCACACACAAATAGAAGGAATCCTAAAGGACTTAATTGGAATTTGGGTCGAAGGGCATTTAAGGGATTTTAGGAATTTAGATGAGAAAACCGGAATAATGGAGGGTCAGGGTGGACCTATGTAAGGACCCGGTCGGACCTTACATAGGACCCGGCCGGACCTCCTGTAAGACCCGGCCGGACCTGTCGGTTTCGGCCTGGGATTTTCTTAGTCCGATTTCTTGTGTGTTTGACCACTTATTACCTATTTGGAATAGGAGAAACAGGTATAAAAACCTCCTCTAGTTGCCCTAATCAGTCCAATGCATTGTGTGAGCCTCCAAAGAGTTTGAGAGAGTTATTTCTTGTTCTAAGATCCCTTGGGTAAAGAAAAAGAACATCACATAAAATTCCATATAGTTCTAAAACAATTGTGAAAGCGTGTTTCACAATTTGGTGTAGCAACCAAGATCAAGAAGCTTCTTGATATTCGTTCGAGGTGTGGATACCAATAGAGGGTGAAGCTTATCACCTCCATAGTTCGTGTTCTTGCTCGTGATCAAGTTTCAAGGTTCCACCAAGAATCAAGGTTGATTAATCAAAGGCTTCAAGGGTTAGTATTCTAGTATTCATTATGCAAGTATTTGATTTAATCATATGAATGGATCTATGGGCTTTGGGTTTCATGAAAATTTTAGTGCTTTATTCCGCTGCGCATGATTATAGGAAACCCAACAGTGGTATCATAGCCCCGTTCATGTTGATTATTTCAATACATAATCATGTTGTGTGTATATAAATTGTTTATGTTCCTAGCATGATTTGAATATTTGAATTATGATGTTTATGTGGTCTATGCATTTTATGTGGTTTATTATTTTTGTAACTTTAATCGCACTATTCAATCACAATAAAAATTATGGTGGATTTAAAATTGTTTGGGTAATCAATTTTTGATTGGATCAAAGTTTTGATAATATAGAGATTTATGAATAAATGGTTTATTCAAGGTTTTGATGATCATGGTGATTGGATCACTAAGAACACCAAATCCTAATTGAATCAGGGAAAAACAATTTTGAGACAAATTTTGAATTATTTTTTTTTTTGAATTTTCGGCAGAGGTCCGACCGGACCTAAGTACTGAGCCGGCCGGACCTATGGTTTTAGTGCGGGCGGGGCTTAGAGTTTTGGGGTGGATCTTGTGGTTTGAAATTCCTATTTGTTTTAGTCTTGTGAATTCTAAGATTGGATCAAGTTTTGGGTGGCTAGCCTACGTTCTCGAGACTGTGTTTCCTAAAATTGATGGCAATCAAAGATTCAAAGATAAAACGAAATTAGAATTATGGAAGGGTTCATAATTGCTAAAATTGAGAAAAAAAATTATTGATTCAAGATTGGAGATCCATGTGGAATTGTGAATGCAATTGGCCTACGTTCATCGAGACCATCTATTGCTTAGTTTCGGCCACATGGACTACTTTCTTGGTTCCTTGAATTAGTGCGGAATTGTGGTTGCCTATGGCTTAGTTCGGCCGCACTTCTTGTTGTCTTGATTTTGAGATGATAGCCAAAGTTCAAAAAGTCTCATCCTCATAATTATAGAGAAACTAATGACACATAAATATTATGCTTAAATTAATGTAGATTAATTCAGTGACAAAAATTGATGCTCGACATGTTTATCTTATGTGTTCATAAATGTGTTGTATGCTATATGGTGATCAACCTTCTTTGAAATTTTAAGTCTATATGCAATGCCATGATTAAAACACTTGTAAGTACATGAGTAATTTTATGTGGGCTCACCAAAGCGAGGTGCATTGATTTATTCATGTATGAGCAAGATGAGTGAATCAGAGTTTCCTATGCGTTTAAAATGGTTGGACTTAATTAGGCATCAAAACAGTTTTGGGTCTAAGGCAAAGATGAGATTTAAACATGCTTTTGAAATTGGATTTCTAAAGAATCTCATAAAAGATCTAAGAGTCATATATGATATGATTGACAAGAGTTGTCTACCTAATTAATTTGATTTTGAGCGGTCACGCCAAAGCGGACTTGAAATTAAATTAAAGTTGGATCTTACCCCATTTAAATTATATTATACAAATGTTGTATAAGAAGGTTATATAATTTAGTGGGAGTATTTTTTTTGAAAAAATACATTATTTATCTCTTTAATGAAATTGGTACTTATAAAATTTTGGAAATTTTGCATAATTGTAGATAATGGCAACTAACACACAATCAATTTCGTTGCGATCGATCCTTGAGAAGGATAAGCTTTAAGAGAATGGTACAAACTTCATGGATTGGATCTGAAGCCTAAGAATAGTTCTAAGGCAAGAAGATAAGTTGTACATTCTTGATGGGCCTATTCCTGAAGAACTCGAAGCCAATGCCCCTAGGGCGGAAAGAGACAATCCCAAGAAACATAGGAATGATTCTAGGGATGTGAGTTGTCTCATGCTCGCGACCATGTGCTCAAAACTCCAACAAAGTTTTGAACATTTGGAATCCTATGAGATAGGCGTGGAGTTGAAAGACATATTTCAAGAGAAAGCTAGGCAAGAGAGGTATAAGACCATTATTGCATTCACTTTTTACAAAATGAGTGAAGGTCAACAAGTAGGACCTCACATGCTTAAGATGAAAGGCTACGTAGAGCATTTTGAGAAACTTGGCTATACGATTTCATTGGAGCTAGCCACGGATCTCATTCTTAATTCATTGCCTAAAAGTTATAATCACTTTGTGATTAACTATAACATGCATGGAATGGATAAGAATCTCTCCGAGTTGCTTAACATGCTAAAAACTGTGGAGATGAAGATAGTGGAGAAAGGTTCTCCAGTGCTCATGGTTCATGATGGAAAAAGGCCAAGTGCCAAAGGAAAGGGTAAGACAAAGGTTGCCAAACCCAATATTAGAAAGGCAAAGGTTGCCAAGGCTATAGTTGCAAAACCCGATGCACAAAAGGATGCAATTTGTTTCCATTGTCAAGAAATTGGTCATTGGAAACGTAATTGCAAGGCTTTTAAGGAAGAGCAAAAGAAGAAGAAGAGCAGTGGGACTGCGTCGACTTCAGGTATCTATATGATAGATATTCTTCTTTCTACCACTAGTTCCTGGGTATTGGATACCGGATGTGGTTCTCACATTTTTTTAAATGTGCAGGGACTAAAGAATATGGGACTACTTAAAAAGGGTGAAGTGGACCTACGTGTGGGGAATGGAGTAAGAGTTGCTGCATTAGCCGTAGGAACTTATGAAGTCACTTTACCTTCCGGTTTAATTCTTGTTTTGAACAATTGTTATTATGTACCGGATTTAAGTATGAATATTATTTCAATTTCTTGTTTGGATAATGAAGGTTTTAAGTTTCTTATTGAGACTAAGAGATTTTCTATTTATTTAAATGGTGTGCTTTATGGTATTGCAAATTCATTTAATGGCCTTTATGTCCTTGATGTCAAGAATGAAAATAATGAGAATGACTATCATATAAATAAGAAATCTAAACCTAATGATGTAAATCATACTTATTTGTGGCATTGCTGTCTTGGTCATATTAATGAGAAGCGTATCTCAAACCTCCATAGGGACGGTCTTTTGGGTTCATGTGACCTTGAGTCATATGACACTTGCGAGTCGTGTCTTCTTGGAAAAATGACCAAGACACCTTCTACCAAGTTGGCTGAAAGGGCAAGCGACTTATTGGGCTTAATACATACCGATGTATGCGAACCACTAAGTAGCAATGCTAGGGGAGGATTTCAATACTTCATAATCTTCACCGATGATTTTAGTAGATTTGGGTATGTTTACCTAATGAAAAATAAAAGTGAAGCGTTTGAGATATTTAGAATATTTCAAAATGAAGTAGAAAAACAACTTGGAAAAAGTATTAAGGCACTTCTATCAGATCGAGGTGGGGAATACTTAAGCCAAGAATTTTATGATCATCTAAAGAATTGTGTAATAGTTTCACCATTGACTCCACCCGGAACACCACAATGGAATGGTGTGTCCGAGAGGAGGAATCGAACTTGGTTAGACATGGTTCGATCAGTGATGAGTCAAGTTGATCTTCCAATATCCTTTTGGGGTTATGCACTAGAAACCGCCGCTTTCACACTAAATCGAGTCCCAAGTAAATCGGTTCAAAAGACTCCATATGAGATATGGAGCGGAAAGAAACCTAGTTTTTCTTTCATGAAGATTTGGGGTTGTGAAGTTTTTGTCAAAAGACTTATCTCCGACAAACTTGCACACAAATCTGATAAATGTATTTTCGTGGGATATCTTAAGGAAACTAAAGGATATTACTTTTACAACCGAGTAGATAACAAAGTGTTTGTTGCCCGAACTGGTGTCTTTCTAGAGAAAGAGTTTCTCTCCAAAGAAATCATTGGGAATAAAGTAAATCTCGAAGAGGTTTGAGTACCCGAAATGACATTAATCCAATAGTGGAACAAGAACGAGTCCCACAAGGAGTTGTGGAACCCGTTCAAGATACACAAGTAAATCGCAGATCTGGTAGGTTACGGTCAGAACCCGAGAGATATGGATTTCTTGTAATGGATACTAATGAGGTGGATTGATAATGATGAACCAACCTCCTACCAAGAGGCAATGTCATCTCCTGATTTGGATAAGTAGCTTGGAGCCATGGAATCCGAATTACAATCCATGCATGATAATCAAGTTTGGAAATTGATTGATGCACCTGAAGGTGTAAAAACTATAGGATGCAAATGGGTCTTCAAGAAGAAGACTGGCATGGATGGGAAGGAGCATACTTACAAAGCTAGGCTTGTAGCGAAAGGTTATAGACAGATTCATGGTATTTACTATGATGAAACCTTTTTCACCGGTAGAAATTATCAAGTCTATAAGAATTTTGATTGCCATAGCTGCATATTATGACTATGAGATATGGAAAATGGATGTCAAAACCACTTTCCTTAATGGAAACTTACAAGAGGATGTCTATATGACACAACCCGAGAGTTTTGCGTAAAATTCTAAAGTATGCAAGTTGCAGAAATCTATCTATGGATTGAAGCAAGCTTCTAGGAGGTTGAATCTCCGTTTTGATGAATCAGTCAAAGAGTTTGGCTTCATCAAGAATGAAGATGAACCTTGTGTATACAAGAAGATTAGTGGGAGTATAGTGTTATTTCTTATTTTATATGTGGATGACATATTGCTAATTGGAAACGACATTCCTACACTTCAGTCTGTAAAGACTTGGTTAGGAAAGTGTTTCGCAATGAAAGATATGGGTGAAGCCGCAAATATCCTTGGCATTAAGATCTATAGAGAAAGATCAAAGAAGCTAATTGGTTTAAGCCAAAGTACATACATTGACAAGGTCTTAGAAGATTCTGCATGGAAGACTCTAAGAGAGGACACTTTCCAGTGTTACATGGAGTTTCTCTAAGCAAGACTCAATGTCCTAAGACAAATGATGAGCGTGAGAAAATGAGTGAGATTCCATATGCTTCGGCAATTGGATCCATCATGTATGCCATGATATGTACTGGGCCGGATGTATCTTATGCTTTGATCATGACGAGTATATATCAATCCGACCCTAGGGATGGAAATTTCAGCAAACCCGATATGTTTCCGAAACATTTCGGCCCAAGCAGGGCGGGTTTGGTAACCAAATTCCAAAACCTGACGGGTTTGGGTCCGGGTTTGGTAACACCAGCTGACCCGCCCGAACCCGAACCCGACCCGACCCGCATGCTTAGTTCATGTAGTGTTTTCCTATTCTACCCTTATACCACTCTATTATTACCCCCATACTTGGTATATATTATTAAGTCCTCTTTGTTGAAGTTATTGATGAAGCAAAAAAAAATGTTGTTGTGTAGTCGGGGCGGGTACGGGTTTGATGACCTTCAGGTCGGGTCGAGTATGGGTTGAATGATATTTTGCTCGGGTCGGGTTCGGGTTTGGGCAAACCCAGCCCGTACCCGACCCGTTGCCATCCCTATCCGACCCTGGTGAGAGTCACTGGATGGATGTTAAAGCGATTCTTAAGTACTTGAGAAGGAATAAAGATTCGTTTTTAATCTATGGAGGTATGGAAGGTTATCTCGTTATAAATGGTTACACGGATGCAAGCTTCCAAACCGACAAAGATGATAGTAGATCGCAATTGGGTTTTGTGTTTATGTTGAATGGTGGAGTTGTAAGCTGGAAGAGTTCTAAGCAAAGTACATTCGCTGATTCTACAACTGAAGCTGAGTATATTGCTGCATCGGATGCTGCAAAGGAAGCTGTTTGGATTAAGAAGTTCATTGGTGAACTTGAGGTGGTTCCTAGTATTGCTAATCCAATAGACCTTTATTGTGATAATAATGGTGCTATTGCTCAAGCAAAGGAACCAAGGGCACATCATAAATCCAAACACACGCTTAGGCGTTTTCATATTATTCGAGAAATCGTTGATAGGGGAGATGTAAATATATACAGAGTACCAACTGATGATAATGTAGCGGACCAGCTAATGAAAGGACTTCCACAAGCTAAACACGATGGTCATGTTAGGTCCATGGGTATTAGATACATGAGAAATTGAGCCTAGGGCAAGTGGGAGATTGTTAGTGTTGGTGCCCTAGGCACATTTAATTAAACGTTATGTATGTTATCATCTTATTCATATTAATAAAGAGGTGTTTTGATTATTATTGTTGTTCATGTTTACTTATAATAATCTCCGTCCCTAGTACTTATGAAGCATTAGTATAAGTCTAAATGATCATGGGATGATCATGTTAGACTTATGGGTACTTGTTGGAGAACAAGGTACTGGACATGACCCGCTCTATGAGATTTATGTCATGGTCAATGTCATATATAAATCTCATATTGGTTATGTCATTTGAATCCTTAAACATGAAGTTATATAGTCTTTCACTTGATGAACATTATGTTTGACATATTCAAACGCTACCTTTAACCAGGAATTTATAAAGGGTATGATTGGCATAATCGGATTCACGTAGAGAAGAATAATAAGCTAAATGGATTTGTCCCTCTTCGGAGAGATGTCAAGCTTGGGCCCCTCGTAGAATGATGTTGATGAAATGTTTGGCCAAACTCAAATGAATTGATTGGATCATTGTCATTTGGATTATCAATATATACGGAATCGATAAAGTATTGAACAAATACAAGTTGACTCAATGACCATGACTTATGTTCAATGGCATCGTGGACAAAGGGATTGTGACATGTTCTATAAAAGAATACGAACTTGTATATAGTTACACTATTTGGGTAGGTTTGACGGTTTGCTATAACCTAATCATATCTTATATGCGTATGTTTGAACCCATTGCCAACTTAGTGTAATCCTATAGGGTCACACACAAATAGAACGAATCCTAAAAGACTTAATTGAAATTTGGGCCGATGGGCTTTTAAGGGATTTTAGGAATTTAGAGGAGAAAATTGGAATATTGGAGGGTCCGGAAGGACCCATGTAAGGACCCGGTCGGACCATACATAGGACCCAACCGGACCTCCTGTAAGACCCGGGCGGACCTGTCGATTTCGGCCTGGGATTTTCTTAGTCCGATTTCTTACGGGTTTGACCACTTGTTACCTATTTGGAATACGAGAAACAAGTATAAAAACCTCTTCTAGTTGCCCTAATCAGTCCAATGCATTGATTAGCTTTGATTTATCCATCACCTATTTCTATGAAGAACAAATCCTAGACTTAGACCAGTGTATCCCTAATGATGCAATCTATGTGATTGATCAATCGGGGTGAGAGTGTGTGTAGAATCAGAAGCTCTTTAAAATCTAAGTGATTGTAGAGCCTAATGAATCTTGTGTGTTGCAAGGCTTGAGATGACTTGAATGTTGCTGGAGATCTTTGAAGGTTTAAAGGCGAAAGCTTGAAGATTCAAATGATTCTGGAAATCTTGAGTATGATCTTCAATCACCAAGTATTTCAACATCAATTTCTGTTGGATATGCCCACATATATCTCAGATTCAATGTAATAGGATTGATTAGCTTTGATTGATCCATCGCCTAAGTTTTATTTCATGGACTTTAGACCCACATGTAAGAAGTATTTATACTTCATTTTTTAGGTAGTCCATTGTAATAGAATAGACTTAGGAATAGGGCTAGAATGTCAAGATTAAAGAAAATCACAATTTTGATTTAAGCCTCGCGCCATGCGCCTTGCGCCAAGCGCCCTTAGCATGCGCCTATGCACCTCATAAGCGCGCGCTATGCTACACGCCCTAAAGACTCAACGCGCCTACTCGCCTCTTTGATATTAAATCAACACTTGGAAATTTATTGAAGACATGAAGACTTGAAGAAATTCAAACAACGCCAATGATCCAACGGTGGTTAAATAACACGTATGCACCCGCATTTAAGGACACCTATCCATAACGATCATATTTGTGTTATGTGTCTAATGGCTATAAAAGGACACGTGCTCCACTCAATGAGCGACAGCACATCTGTCCTTTAACCTTATCTACAAGGGATTTCCAACGGCTAGTTTTTTGGACTCTACTATAAATACCCCATAACTTCAAACGTTTTGAAGTTGCTAAGAATATCAGAATTTCTCTCTCAAGCATTTGTTGAAGATTTGAAGATTGCCTTTGATTTTCCAGAATTCTCAAGAACATCTTCATACCTTCATCCTCAGCCCAGATCCTAAAGCAAAAACACTTTAGTTTTCTTATACTCTCAATCTCAAAGATCTAAAGAGCCTTGAATCTAAAATCACACACGCACCTCTTTAAGTTTGATCACTTAGATCTTTCTTTTAGAGATACACCGGTTATTGTCTAGGATTTTTTCTTTCATAGAATATTAGATCTTGAGTTAGTGTATAAGCTCAAATGATTGTAATTTGTAACACTCACTCATTATATAAGATCTCCATTAGAAATCCAAGACTAACCATCTTGGTAGAGGACGTAGATCATTTTTCCGGATCGAACCTCTCCAAATAGCGCGTATTAATTTCTTGTCATTTACTTTCAAGTTATTATCTTATCTCACTATTTGCTTGTTTAATCATTGTAGATTGATTGATCTAAATTGTGTTGTGTTGGTTATATCATTTGCCTAAGTTCCTTATTTCACCCACTTTGAGCCAAAATACTTAGAGTGTGTGTTGCGCCCCTTTTAATCATTTGCGCCTATTTTACTTAACTATTCCGCTGTGCATTTCACTCACTCACTTAGGCGCATTTCATAATGCTTATTTGATTAAGTGCGCATTTGCCATTGAATTTTCAAGGGTACGAAAAGAATTTTAAAACAACTATTCACCCCCCCCTCAAGCTATTTTCCATACCCTTGTTGCCCTTTGGGACCAACAAGTGGTATCAGAGTAAACACCTTTATAAAACGTTTTTGTTTCTTAAGCTTAACAGCTTGGGTGCCGATTCAATATGGCAGACTAAAAACCTTCGGCAACTGCTAACTACACACATGTTCCAGTCTTTGATGAAGATCACTTTAACGTGTGGAAATTCAGCATCTTAACTCATCTCACCTCAATAGATGAAAGGCTTCATGACACTGTGGTTTATGGACCTTACATCCCTATTAAAGCGAATCCAAATCCGCGCACCAATGCTGCTCAACCAACCATCAAGAAACCAAGGGAAGAATGGACTGAGGAAGAAACAAGAAGAGTTGCAAATGATGTCAAAGCAAGAAACATTCTCCTAAGCACTCTAAGCACGGCTATGAAACAACAAGTCATGCATTGTGCTACTGCTAATGAGCTATGGGACGCTATTGAAGAGCATATAGAAAGAGATACTGTTTGTAAGGAGAACAAGAAATATGAAGTGCAAAAGAGATTCAACAATTTCTCTCAACTCCCCGGTGAAACCTTAAGACAAACTTTTGAACGCTACTGTGAAATTATCAATCTATGTATTTCACTTGGCATGAAATTTTCAAACAAAGATTTGAATGTAAATTTCCTCCAAGCTTTTGGCTCAAGATATCTTCATAAATCCAGTGCTCTTAAAGATGCCGGAACTTTAGATGTATGGACGTTAAGGAATCATTATGCAAATCTTAAGGTTTATGAGCTCAAACTTCAGCGCATCAGTGAAACTGAAGGAAAATCGAAATCCATAGCAATGGTGGCGCATAGAGAAGAAGTGCATGCGCCTGCGCCAGTTCAAGAAGAGAAAAGTCCTGATCCCAAAATTTCTACCTCTGAGCTATTAGACATGGATGATGAAGACTTCGCTTTATTTGTGAAGAAATTTCAAAAGTTCAGAAAATTCTCAAGACCCAGCTCAACCAGCAAATTTCAAGGATCTACCAGCAGAGCTCCTCCAAAGTTCACGAGGAGCAGTGATTCTAAAAGAAAAGAAGACCTTGTTTGTTTTAATTGCATGAAACTAGGACACTTTGCTTCAAGCAGCCCAATTCCAAAATTTGAATATATGCAGAAGAAGAGCAGCCATACTCCCAAGTTCACTCCAAAATTCACTCGTCACAAGGGAATGGTTGCTGAAGAAGAATAACCAGCAAATGAGCAGAACACTTGCATTGAAACAGACTCAGATGAGAGCAATGAAGATTCTGATGATGGACTCGTTTGTTTGGTGGCAAATGATGATGAAGTTGATACTTATGATTCTGATGATGACTTCTCCAAAGATGTTCTTGATATGAATGTCTTGAATAAACCTATCAAGAAATCTGTAGGTTTTCAAGAAGTGAAAAGGAAGAAAGGACCAACCATCAGCGAGCTCGTTGAACAAGGATTTCTCACTCCGGCTCAAAGCGATGGTGGATTGTTATTTTTTAGATGTGATCTGAGTGCTAGAAACAAACTCAGAAAGAGTGAATATGTTAGACCTCAAGTTGCACATATTCCTACAATCAATCATGATGAGGACATTGTAAAACAAGAAAAGCTATTCAAAGAGGCTGAAAAGGTTCTTTGCTTCATGGCTGGATCTTCAAAAGCTAAAACGTATGAATGGATTCTCGATAGTGGGTGTTCACGACACATGACTGGAGATGAATCCTTGCTTGAAGATGTTCATGAAGAAAGAGGTCCCTCCGTAACATTTGGTGATAATAACAAAGGTCAAGTTGTAGCATATGGAAAGCTAAAGAAAGACAAAGTGTGCATTGAAAGAGTCTCACTCGTCAAAGGGCTCAAGCACAATTTATTATCCATATCTCAATTCTGCGACAAAGGATTAGAATGTCATTTCACCTCAACTGTCTTATCAAGAATGGCAAAACTGGAGTTACATTACTCACGGGATATCGTAAGACAATTATTTACATTATTAATTTCCATAGTATGAACTCTAGTACTAATCTTTGTTTTGTAGCTAAAAGTGTGAGCGAAAATAGTTGGTTGTGGTACAAGCGCTTAAGTCACTTAAACTTCAAGTATCTATCTAAACTCAATAGGAATAATATTGTAAAAGGACTTCCCAAGGTTGCTGATCATCATGACAAGAAGTGCGCCGTGTGTCAACTTGGCAAACAACCAAAAAAGTCTTTCTCCAGAAAGACCAATCCCTCAACTACTAGATGTTTGCAACTGCTGCACATTGATCTATTTGGACCAGTCACCACCGCAAGTATTAGAAGAAACAAGTATACTCTAGTTGTGGTGGATGATTATTCAAGATATACATGGGTAGAAATGATGATCTCAAAAGACAATTGTTATGACATTTTGACCACCTTATTCAGACTGCTCCAAACCCAAAAAGAAGATGACATCGTTAGTGTTCGATCCGACAATGAAACAGAATTCAAGAACAATGGTGTTGCTCGATATTGCGACGATTATGGGATATATCACAACTTCTCAACCGCTGGTGTTCCTCAATAAAATGGTGTTGTGGAAAAAAAGAATAGGACGTTGATTGAAGTGGGAAAGACGATGATAGCTGAAGCTAAATTGCCTAAGTACTTTTGGGAAGAAGCTATCAACACAGCATGTTTTACTCAAAATCGTTCCCTCATCAACAAACTTTACAACAAGACTCCGTATGAACTTTGGCGTGGTAGAACTCCCAACATTGCATTCTTCAAGATCTTTGGTTGCAAGTGTTATATCCTCTACAACGGAAACGGACATAGAGGTAAATTTGATGCTAAAGCCGACGAAGGTATTTTTGTTGGGTATGCCAAATATTCTAAAGCTTTTCGCGTTTTTAATAGATCTACATTAGTGATAGTTGAATCTGTACATGTTACATTTGATGAACATTCTCTCCTTGAGCCACATTTGGCTCCAAATGTTGCTGATGATTCTGCTGAGCTAAATGAAATAGGTGCTCCTATTTATGATGCGCCTACACTTGAACAAAATCTATCAACTCAAGGAAATCTATCTACATCAAATGCGCCTAATTCCTCATATGGCGTGCCAAATGAATCATCAGCTGCGCCTCCTTCTAATGTTGCGCCACTTAATTCTTCTCACGTGCCTATATCTACTGCTGCATCTGGTGTTAACCCGAGTTTCAATTCTAAACCAGTTTATCCCCCAAATTTTGATGATTTTGAATCTGGTGAAGATGTACCAATTGAAGACCTTCAAGTTACTACAACCCAACCTAACTTACCTCCTGAAATTCGTGAAGTTAGAGGTCACCCAATCAATAATATCATTGGTGATCTAAATGTTGGTGTTCGTACAAGGAGAGCTGCAAACTTTGATGCTTACACTGCATTTATCTCTTAAATTGAACCGAAGAAGGTTGACGAAGTGCTCCAGGATCCTAATTGGGTTGTTGCAATACAAGAAGAACTCAATCAATTTGAACGATGTAAGGTTTGGACTCTTGTTCTAAGACCAAATGATCAAGGAGTGATTGGTACGAAATGGGTGTTCAGAAACAAAATGGATGAGAATGGAACCATCACAAGAAACAAAGCAAGATTGGTTGCTCAAGGATATAGGCAAGAAGAAGGCATTGATTACGATGAAACTTTTGCGCCCGTAGCAAGACTTGAAGCTATCAGATTATTTCTAGCTTACGCCGCTCACAAGAACTTCAAGCTATATCAAATGGATGTGAAGAGCGCGTTTCTAAATGGTGAACTCCAAGAATAGTCTACGTAGCTCAACCACCTGGGTTTGAAGATTCACAATTTCCAAATCATTTGTACAAACTCCAGAAAGCTTTGTATGGGCTCAAGCAAGCACCAAGAGCATAGTACGATACACTATCAAAGTTTCTCATTGAAAAAGGCTTCACTCGCGGTAAAATCGATACAACTCTTTTCATTGCCAAACATAATGGTCATAAATTACTTGTTCAAATTTATGTTGATGATATTATATTTGGTTCTACTAATGAATTGTTGTGCAAGCGCTTTGAGAAACTAATGAAGAGCAAGTTTGAAATGAGCATGATGGGAGAACTCACATTCTTCCTCGGGCTTCAAATCAAGCAAATGAATGAAGGTATTTTTATCAATAAAGCCAAATACACAAAGGATTTAATCATGAAGTTTGGACTTGAGAATGCTAAAGCATATGACACTCCAATGGCTACCGGCAACAAAATCGACAAAGACTTAAAAGGTAAACGTGTTGATCAAACGCTCTATCGAGGTATGATTGGCTCACTCCTTTATCTTACTTCTAGTAGGCCAGATATTATGTTTAGTGTTTGTGTTTGCGCTCGTTATCAATCTGACCCTAGAGAAGCACACTTGATTGCTGTGAAACGTATTATACGATATCTCTCCGGTACTGTTAACCTTGGACTTTGGTACACCAAAGATTCAAATTTTAAACTTATAGGTTATTCAGATGCGGATTATGCAGCGTGCACAATTGATAGGAAAAGCACAAGTGGCACTTGTCATTTCCTCGGATATCGACTTGTGTCATTGGCGAGTAAGAAACAAGCTTCAGTATCTGTATCAACAACGGAAGCAGAATATATCGCTGCGGGAAGTTATTGCTGTCAGATTCTATGGATGAAGCAGCAATTGGTAGACTATGATATCATCGAAGAAAATTGTCCCATCTACTGCGACAACACTTCAACCATTGCCGTTTCTGAAAATCCCGTCATGCACTCCAAAACCAAGCACATCGACATCAAATATCACTTCCTCAAAGACCACGTGGAAAAAGGAAATATTCATTTAGAACATGTGGGAACCGACTTTCAAATCGCCGACATTCTAACGAAAGCACTTGACGCGAAACGGTTCATATTTTTGAGAGGTGAAATGGGTATGCTTGAACTCAACTAAATCCATATAGTTTTGTTATTACTAATGATTTTATGTTTTGTTGAGTTATAAGTATACTAGGTATAAAAGTTAAATCATTTTTAAAAAAGTTTCAAGGAAACTGTGGTGCGCATAAACCATACGCGCCCCACTCACTCATTGCGCGCCTAGTGACTATTGCACCTAAAATAATTCTGCGCGCCTAGATGATTAATGCGCCTCCCTAGCGCCCATTAAATATTGCGGCTCAATCAATGCTATCAAAATTTATTATTTCAATGATTGAACGTATTCAATACTCACAAGTATCAGGTATGTTTGTTATTATTTATTATAGGAATCTTTGTCTTTTGACATTCCTTAATTGTTCAAGGGTACTTGTGTAATTAATTTTTCCCTCGTTTTACGTTTTTCAAAATTTTATTTTCTGGGGATATATTTCTTGCACCCCAAACTTACACCAAAACAGATATTTTTGGGGTTTGTGCAAAAATTTATTCAAAATTGCTCATACACTTATAGGGAAAGTGGAGCAGTTTTTCTTTACCCAAAATATTACATCTATACACTTTGGGTCATTCAGCATTAAATAGCCGTCACATCATTAAAATCCCTCATAAATGCCTTGTCCTTTCCAAGTCAATCAACATAAATGCTAGTCTCTTCACCTTCCCTTTATAGAAAATAACCCTATATAAACCCTTACATCTCCTATATTTTTTTCTTTTCTCATCATTGCCTATCTCTCTCTCAGCCTCTCTCTCTCTCTCTCTTCCCAGTCTCTCTCTTACCATCTCTCGTTTTCTCTCTCTTTCTCTCTACATTGTTCATCATTTTCTTCTCCATTTTTCTATATATATTCATGGGTCCTAAGAGATCAACAAAAGCACCCCAAGACGAAATGGTATGGATTTCTAACCTTAATCTCATTTATTTTCTCCAAATTTCATGTTTTTTTCTTCGGCATTTCTGGGTTCTCGTCTATTTCAAAACCGAAAATCCCATTTTTCTTGATAAAACTTGTTTCGATTCTCCGTTTTCAAAATCGTTTGTTATGTTTTGTTCTTTACATGATTTCGAGTCTTTTAAACTAAACTTTTCAATGACCAATTCGTTATATTTTGCGAATCTGAAGATTTTCTATTTTTAGACTTTTCAAATTTTCGGATCTTTGAATCCATTTTCTGGAATCGTTGTTGATTTTTACTTGTTTTGGTTTACATATTTGTGATCATTGTCTTCTTGCGGTCATTTTGACATATTGTGTGCTTGATTTGGTGATGTTTCATGATTTATGTGTTCTTGGTGTTCTTCGCGCACTCAAGACATGTTCTTCGTGTTCTTCGTTATTTTTGCATGACTTGGGTTTCAATTTTTTTCAAAACTTGTTTTTCAAAAATTTATATGTTTGATTCTTAATTCCTTCTTGTTTATGATTTTTGCTTGTTTTTGTTTTTATGCTAAGTTCAAATTATTTACATAGTTATGCGCCTAAATATGCATCCATGCGCCTAGTGTGATTATGCGCCTATTGATATTATGCGCCTCAAAGTGATTCATGCGCCTAACATGTGTATGCGCCTCTAGCTATTACAAATGTTATGCGCCTCAATCCTTCATGCGCCTAATAACATTATGCGCCTAAATATCTTATGCGCCTCAATTCATACTTAGTCAAATTTTTCTATGTTTTAATTTTTCCTTGGTAGTTTTTCATAAGTTTTCATAGAAACATAACATGCGCCTTGTATTCCTATGCGCCTTCCGAATTTCATGCGCCTTCTATAATCATGTGCCTTGACTCATAGTGCTCTCTTATGCGCCTATGACTCTATGCGCCTAATTATTCTATGCGCCTCAAATTTTGCATGCGCCTAGTCTATACTTTGCTCATTTTATGTGTCTATGTGCCTAAATTCATTTCTAACTTAAATTATTTATTTTGTAGGATATTGCAAATTTTAGACCTGGTGAGACGATTGATCTTGCTGAGCTCTCACTAGATCCTATAGGGATTGAAATCATCTCAACCCTTCACACTGCTGGACTCACTCCACTATTCACGCTGGATAAACCATTCTACTCACCACTTCTCGTTGATGAATTCTTCTCCACTGCTGCTCTCGTTGAGACGCCTGCTGATGGATACGTGTGCTACAGGATATGCGCCACTATTCAGAATGTTGCTATAACTATCTCTACGGGCACAATCAAGAACATAGTGAGTTTCAGCACAACTGGCCCTCAGAGTGTTTCAGGACAAGCAAACACCTACTCTGTTGCCGCGCAGAACATTGTTGCGCATACTTATCTCAAAATTCATACCCTTCTGAATAACATCAAAAATGTTGAGATTAGGGATGGTGGTGATCAGGAACATAGTCAGTTTGGTTGAAGCGCAGAGAAAACGAGATGAAGACTATCAAATCAAGCAAGCTGCTGAATTAGCCCAGTTAGAAAGGTACAAAGGCGCAGGATCTAGCGCTGATGTACGCGCCCCTGCCCCTACTGCGCCTCCTCCTTCTGATCGTGCGCCTCCTTCAAAGACTTCAAAGAAGACTTCTACTGCGCCTATCAAGGAAGTTCCTATTGCGCCTGCTCCAGTCATTAAACCAACTTCTGTCTCACTCACTCCTGATCAACAGAAACTCAGAGATCAAATATCTACTGAGTTATTTGGAGACTTAAGTGAGGATCAAGTTGAGGGGGAGCCAGAACCTTTAATCACTCGCAAATCTACTCGTGCGCGTGTGGCTCCTGCGCCTCCACTTACTACAGAAGATCCCAGTTCAAGTGCTGAATACCTTCCTTCTCCTCCCCATAAAACAACTCCTATTTCTTCACCAACCAGGCGCCCTGATACTACTGCGCCCCAATCTGACACGCCTCCTACTCCTAATGCTGATTTAGGTGTAGTTATTTCTATGCTTCAACAACTTTATGAAGGCCAAGCTCGAATTGAGTCTCAGTTATAGCTTCATACTTCAATGTTAACCAATCAAGCAGATGAGATTGCTGCCATTAAGGGGGAGATTACGCGCATTGGCGCGGATATCAGAGAGAAACATTTTTTGACCCCTCAGCAATGGAGTGATGCTATCGCGCAAATGAATGATTTATTCAAAGACACACTTGCTGAGCTTCATGAAAGAATTGCAAGAGGAATCAAGCTCACTGATGGTCAAGCTTTCATAGACGCTATTAAGCAGGTAGAGACCAGTGTGGCTGCAGACATTAAGAAGTTGCTTGACTTAGTTACTGGTGAAAGTGATAAGTTAGTGAATGTGATGTACAAGCTGAAATAAATCAAGGATGAGCTCGAGAATGCTCCGAGCGCACATATAGATACCGGGCCCTCTTCTGCGCCCTCTTCTAGCGCCGCTCATTTTAACTATCGCTCCCTACTCTCAAAATTAGATGTTTTGAAGGAGTTGATTGTTACTCATTTTAATGCTACGCATTCTAGTGCAGATAGGCGCGCAGAAAGAACTTCTGCTGATATTGTCACCGCGCAAGCTGCTATTGAAGCTAACTTTCAAATTGTTGCAGAAAATCTCTCTCAACAGCAAGCCATTTCTCAACGCACCATTGATGAGTATCAAAACATCAATGTTGATCATCTGCGCTACATTAGAGATGGTGTCACTAACACTCATGGTGTTGTAAACCGTTGTCACTAACTTTCAAAGCAAATCCAGCGCTCCGTGAAGGAGATTGAAGAAGGTTTGAAGGAAGATGATGACGCGCCTCCTCCCAATCCTTAGTTTTTTATTTTGTTTATAAGTTTTTAGAACTCTTGTGATAGAAAACCTTTTGTTAGTAATTTAGTGCTTATGTGTTTTAGCACTTTTTGTCTTTGTTCTTTTAAATACTTGTAAACTGTAACTCCTATATTTCGAGTATTAATGAGAACAATGCATCACTTATTATCAAACCTTGTTCACTCAAACTTCTTGTTTGTAGAACAATGAATATATTGTTTAAAATCATATGCATCTTAATTGAACTGTTTCATACTTTAATGCATTTGAGTTTAAACTTTGTTTAAACACATTTCAAACCAAAACTCATATCATTTTGAATGTGTTTAACTATGTTTCTATATTTCCATTTGTAATGTTTTATCTTTATTGGAATAGATTAGAAATCTATATCTTGGACTAGTGTGTGCATAAACTTGAGATATGATTTACCAAGTTCATTTATTTGGACATGTTATTATCAAGTATAATATGTGTCCCTGATATAGTAGGTAATGGCATCAATCAAATATGGGGAGATTGTTGGGTATGCCCACATATATCTCAGATTCAATGTAATAGGATTGATTAGATTTGATTGATCCATCACCTAAGTTTTATTTCATGGACTTTAGACCCACATGTAAGAAGTATTTATACTTCATTTTTTAAGTAGTCCATTGTAATAGAATAGACTTAGGAATAGGGCTAGAATGTCAAGATTGAAGAAAATCACAATATTGATTTAAGGCTCGCGCCATGCGCCAAGGGCCCTTAGCATGTGCCTATGCGCCTCATAAGCGCGCGCTATGCTACGCGCCTTAAAGACTCAACGTGCCTACGTGCCTCTTTGATATTAAATCAACACTTGGCAATTTATTGAAGACATGAAGACTTGAAGAAATTTAAACTACGCCAATGATCCAACGGTGGTTAAATAACACGTATGCACCCGCATCTAAGGACACCTGTCCATAACGGTCATATTTGTGTTATGTGTCTAACGGCTATAAAAGGACACGTGCTCCACTCAATGAGCGACAGCACATCTGTCCTTTAACCTTATCCACAAGGGATTTCCAACGGCTAGTTTTTTGGACTCTACTATAAATACCCCATAACTTCAAATGTTTTGAAGTTGCTAAGAATCTCAGAATTTCTCTCTCAAGCATTTGTTGAAGATTTGAAGATTGCCTTTGATTTTCCAGAATTCTCAAGAACATCTTCATACCTTCATCCTTAGCCCAGATCCTCAAGCAAAAACACTTTAGTTTTCTTGTGCTCTCAATCTCAAAGATCTAAAGAGACATGAATCTAAAATCACACACGCACCTCTTTAAGTTTGATCACTTAGATCTTTCTTTTAGAGATACACCGGTTATTGTCTAGGATTTGTTCATTCATAGAATATTAGATCTTGAGTTAGTGTATAAGCTCAAATGATTGTAATTTGTAACACTCACTCATTATATAAGATCTCCATTAGAAATCCAAGACTAACCATCTTGGTAGATGACGTAGATCATTTTCCCGATCGAACCTCTCCAAATAGCGCGTATTAATTTCTTGTCGTTTACTTTCAAGTTATTATCTTATCTCACTATTTGCTTGTTTAATCATTGTAGATTGATTCATCTAAATTGTGTTGTGTTGGTTATATCATTTGCCTAAGTTTCTTATTTCACCCACTTTGAGCCAAAATACTTAGAGTGTGTGTTGCGCCCCTTTTAATCATTTGCGCCTATTTTACTTAACTATTCCGCTGTACATTTCACTCACTTACTTAGGCGCATTTCATAACGCTTATTTGATTAAGTGCGCATTTGCCATTGAATTTTCAAGGGTACGAAAAAGAATTTTAAAACAACTATTCACCCCCCTCTAGCTATTTTCCATACCCTTATTGCCCTTTGGGACCAACAATTTCTCTCTTTGAATCTCAGCAATGTTCAATGAAGAACTCAAGGACTATTTATAGCCTTGAATAAGAGACTAGCCATTAGAAATACTTGGGGTCCAAGTTGAAGGACAATGAGGTGTTGAATTCTGATTGGAGCTCAGTCTGAGTTGTCCTTTTGTTGCAGAGTAGTGGTGATCCCACTAACAGTTGTATTCAAATTTGAATTTTGAATTCTACAACGTTCTAAACTAACCGTAGTTTTGGACACAAGTGAGACCATGGTTATGTTTGAATAGACTTGGATTGCTTGGACATCTTTACTTGCGGTCGAGACCTTACGGTCGAGTGACTTGCGGTCAAGGGATCAAAGACGACCTGCTGACAAGATTTGCCATGAAGCTCACGGTCACTGACCTTTGGTCAAGTGATTCATGGTCGAGACATTGACCACTAAGTTTCCAGACTTAAAATTTTTTAAGACCTATTCATCTAAAGCCTATACAACTAAAGTGGACTATTCTAGAAATAAAGTTTTAACACTTTTTACAATATAACCTAAAGTCCACAAAAAGTAAAATTAGGTTATGGGATCAATTAAATCTAGGTAATAGGAGTGGTTTATATTAAGCATACTCAACAATCTCCCCCTATTTGATTGAGACCATTACCTACCTTAACACAGGCTAATTCATTTTACTTGGTAATAACATGTTTTCAAGAAATATTATTTTATTAATTTCATGCCCCAAGTCAATGCACACTCTAAGCCAATGTTATAGATTTCTATCATCCTAAAAAGATAAAATAAAATTCTAATCCTAGAAAGATAGAAATATATAAGAGTTTGTGCATTTAAAGAAAATAACGATAATCGAGCAAATACAACAAACAGAGACATTCAAGACACTCCATAGAAACATTCATTCAAGCATTTTGGAGTGCAGAATCAAAAGAGTAATAAATTTTTACATACCCAAATAAAAGACTTAAAAAGTAAATTGTTTTGGAACAAACACCACAAATTGTTTCAAAGTGGTCTAGAAACGGTCAAATTCTTGAAGTTCATCTTCTGAGAGATCGGAGAAGGGAAAGCAGTAGGATGGTATTGACAGACTGGGGATAAGGATAGGTACTGTAATTCCATCTTCTTCATCATCAACTTCTTGTGCAGTCACGTTCCCATGGCCAGCTCCTTCTGCTTTTTGATTTGCACCTTGATTTCCTTGGCAGATAAGCCTGTTCATTACTGTGTTTACTCGGTTGGACATCAAATCAATTTTGAGAGATTGGCCATCTATGCGGTTGGTGTGAACAATCATCGCTTGTTTAAAGGCTTCAATTTTTCTACCCAAGCTTTCATTTAAGGTAGATAGAGCGACCTTGAGGGCAATGTCAACATCCTTCTCAACTGAAACCCTTACTTTCTTCACTTTTTGAGAGAGATCATCTTTAACATCTTCAATTGTTTTTGAGATATCTACCGAGGCTTTTAAAACTTCCTTTGAAAGCATTTCATGATAGCTCTGGTTTGAATGAGGAATGATTGATTCATAAAGTCAGGAGTTACCATGAACGCACTCGGAGCAATGAGAGCGGTAGAAGTAGATGAACTGCCTGCCTGACCTGGCCTTGAGGAGCTGCCTGCTTGACCGGATATGGCGTATGATATAGCCTTTGATATATACTCTCTCTCCCCCTTAATGGTCTCAATCAGTTGAGATGGAAGAGAGGTAACCTGGTCCTTAAGCAGTGCATTGGCAGATTTTAACTCAGTGATTTCTTTCTGAAGGGCAGTCTGGTTTGTTGTTAGCTTTGAGATCTGGGTCTAAGAATCCAGATTAATCTGAGTGAGCATCTCCACAGTGGTCAATAGAATCGACCAGAGGTTCAGAAGTGGATGGCCTGACTGGAGATATGGTCATTTTACCAGTATTATCAACTATGCGGTCACTGGGTTCATGGTCATACTCTTGACAGTGACCCTCATGCTGAGTCACTTCTTCAAATTCCTTCCCAGACTTAGCAGGCTTCTCAATATTGGCAGTTACTTCTTCAGCATCACTAAAAATGGGGCTATCAGCATTGATACCCTTATCAACTTCATCGCCTTCACCGACATTATCATCAGAATTTTCTATGCCATCATCAGACACATCCTCCACTTCTTCATCAGTGGGTTCATCAACTAAGCCAACAGTTGGTTTAGGAATAGATTGCCTTTTCAGGCGCTGTGGAGGAGCAATTTCAACTACATCATCACGGTCACCAAGAGCAGGTGAACCGGATGAGGTAAAATCAGGAGAGGCGGTCGATGGAGGAGGAGGACGAGTAACTTTGTCTTCTTTGAAACCTTCTGGGGACTCAAAGAGAGATCCCTTTTCTTAGATTTCTCCCCCTAAGATGATGTAGGGAGAGGAGCCTTGGGCTTCAAAGACTTGGAGGGAGCAGAAGAGGAGACGGTAGATTTTACTGCGGTAGAGCGAAGAGGAGCAGTAGACTTGACCTGCTTTTGAGGAACAGAAGGTTTTGTGACTGGATTGGGAGGAGGGGACACAGACTTGGAACCTGCGGAAACTGGTTCTTTGAACTTGATCCCAGTTAAGGGCTTGGATTTGAGAGGGGGTGCGGTTGATGCACTGGCCTTTGCTTTGCCCTTAACCAACTGGGCTTCCTTTGCTTCTTCTCATTCACTGGCTTCACCTACTTGAACTTCAACAGAATCTCCTTGAGGATCCAGACCTAATGCTTCTCGTGCTGCCTTGGTAAAGTTCGGAGGAACGTACTCTTCCTTGGGATCACGAGCCAAGTACTCATGATACTGAGTATCACCAAATCTATTACGAAAGGTTGTCCTCATTGTCTTGTTATCAAAGACTTTGGAAGGAGAGATTACCACCTTGGCATCCTTATCTTTGACAAACTCCTTTTTTTATTTCAGGAGTGTACTTGAAAATGAGAGAAAGCAACCTGGAATTCTTCTTGTACTTGGTGGGGGCCTTCTCCCGAACCTGTTTGTGGTAATCCTTGACTTGCTCAACCATCTTAGAATAAAGGATCTTGGGCCAATTCATTTTTCTGCCCAGATAGATGGCGACAGAGAGGTGCCATTTATATAGAGAAATAATGAGAGTGTCGAGAATAGAGAGTGAGAGAGAGAACTGGGTGAGTATAGAGAGACAAAGTAGAGAGATGTAGAGAGAAGAAAATGTTTTTGAAAAGTGAGTTGCAGAGTAGTGGAGTTGAGGGGTAGTGGAACGGTTTGTGCAGAGAAGTGGGAGGTTAACTCTACAAAACTCAGAGATTTTGTCACGCCCCGGAAATTCCAAGAATCCATAAACATAAAATTTACAAAACATACATCTCCAAAATGCAAAATAGCAAACCGGGCGCGTGAATTCAACCATAAACTAATATCAACAAACAATACCTCAACGAGATTATAACTCGGAGACTAGAAACAAACGCGGAAGAAAGAACAACTTTAATAATATAAATTCCCAAAGGACAACAGTATATACATAACCCTGGACGACCACGACCTTTCAACCATAAACAAAGAGGATCTGATGAGCAACTACCCCAAAGGCGATCAACCTGCTCAGAAGACTCCCGATACAACGGATCTCAACGATACCACTTGCTTTCCTGGGGGGGGGGGTTAAGGAAAAACAATTTGAAACAAGAAACGGGGTGAGATAAAATCTCAGTAAGTTGCTAATGCAGCTACATGGCATAATATCATGCAAATCAACAATATAACTGAACAAGTAAATCACATAACAACAAATGAGAAAGCTCCCTATCGCCAACTGTCCCATACCAGTTGGAAATAACGACTAACTCATCATGCAGAACATAAGACTGAAATAAACACGTAACAAAGGATACTGAGCCAAGGTTTCACCGAACTGATAGAACAATCGCTGCGCAGCTTCAACCGATCAACCAATCAACAATAGCAGCATAACAACTGAAGAGAACCCCGGTCAGAACCGACCAATCAATCCATCAACCCATCAAACCATCTTCATAGTAGCATAAAAGCTGAAGAGAAATCCCCGGTACCGGAACCAATAACAAGGGGACAGTGACACACAGTCAAAGCCCGAAAACCAATAGCTAAGTGCTCACAAAGGGGCTAGCTCATCTCACATCCAAGGCCAATCTGGAGGAGGGAAATAATGGGGCAAAACAATGGTCAACACCACAATGGAGTTGGCTGTGCCATCATAATGTTTCGCATCGCCCAAACACACACAAAATACCAGCTGGACTTTCAATTAAATGCTAGGTAATAAATACTAGCTCGATAAACAACCAAAGATTCCAAAGTAGGGAACCATACCAAATAATCACCATAAAGATGCAACGGGTACTCATGAAGAGTTTAACAACAACGATAACCAGAGTTTCTCATGAAGAGCACAACAACGATAAACGGAATTTCTCATAAACAGCACAACAACATTGATCATTAAAACAAGATGATTCCAAGACAAGGACCCATACCAAACACATCCTAAAGATGATACCCACGAGTTATTCATAAAGAGCACAACCCAAACGGTCGCTCACCAATGGCACAATGACTATTACCAAAATGACCCTAAACATTTACTCATAAAGATATACTAGGACTATGAACTCAACCATCTCATCACACCTGGAATTCCAAAGTAGGAAATCAGAATGAATAAACCTTAAGGTTAATCAAACCGTAAGTACCCAGTCGCCAATTCACGCTTTACCTCCGTCCATAACGAACCAATTCTAAACACCCCAAACGAATCCAAAAGGTTACCCTTATTAGAACATGATCATGACCGGACTAAACCCTACACTTTAGTGTTCCAAAACAACCCTCTAGGTACTATAGGATATCACCTAAAACCTAGACCAAGTCTTATTCTAAAATCAATCCGATCAGTAAAATAACTTTCAATTAAAGGGTCTCAAAGTATGAAATCCTCACTTATATCACAAAGATGATCATAACAACTCAATAAAGTCACTCAATTGGATTTACAAAACTTGTTCACAATGGATCGATACAACTCCTCTTAACCTCAAACACCCAATAAAATCCCGAAGTATAAAACTTATAACTTAACTGAAAAACCTATACCATCTTTTAGTACTCGAAGAGAGCTTCGAAACGATAGTTTACACTCCTAAAACGGAGTCCGGATGAGAAAGTTATGGCCTCCGGAAGATCGAACGAAAAACGGACAAACTGGAAAAAGAGGGGTGCGCGCGCTTCCCTAAAAAGGGGTGCGTGCGCCTCCCTTGATCAGAAGGCTGCGTTTTTGAAGCAGAAAAGGGTGTGCATGCCTCCCAAAACATGGTGCGCGCGCCTCCTTGCCCGGAGGGACGAAATACGGCCAAAATTCTGGGTTTCTTCCAAAAATCGACCCAAACTAAAACCAAACCAAAATCTAACACATCCAACAAGTATAACAAGGTACTAGAACAACTTATAAGTCTAAAATGACTCATATAACATCTATTAGACAACCTAAACCAAGAGATGATCCAGACACCCAATTCTCACAAAATGGATAGTTTTACAAATAAATTCCAAATCAACCAAAGAAGCCATATATGTCAACTAGAGCATCAATGGAGTTAAAGATGAACATTTTTAGCATAAATGGGGGAAAAGCAACTTACTTGGCCTGAAATCAAAGTTCTCCAAATCAAGATTTTCTTGGCTCTAAACGACCACCTCAACGATCTAAGCATTTTCATAAAATGAGAAATAAGAAAAGAAGAAGGGAAGATGAGTAAAAAGAAGAGAGAAGGAGAGAGATTTCTTACCTTCAACAAATGGAGGAGAGAGAGAGAGAGAGAAAAGGAGTGTGCTGGAGAGAGAGAGAAGTGAGGGAGAAATGAGGGAGGAGAGGGGAAAAGAGGGAGTAAGTAGGAGGATTTAAGGAATTTACACATAGACCCCCCTCCCCTACACACTAACTCAATCATCTTATATTCCCCACTAACATATAAGACTCAACACTTCTACACTAGCACAAATGGCCCAAATAAAATGTTAGGCATAAATTATTAAGAAACACAAAATGCACCCATAATTATTTAAATAAATAAATAATTTAAATAAATAAATAAGAAATAATAAATAATTAAATATTTATTACTACGAAAATAGAGGCGGGTTTTCGGGTCGTTACAGATTTGACCTATGATGTCCTATCTCATTAAATGCAAGGATAGTGACGGCGGACATAAATAGAGGAATAAAAATTAATTGCAAATGATTTGAATTAAATAAAAATGAGGGAAAAGAGGAAATTACGGAATTACCTTTATGGATGACTAGGATGAACCTAAAATTTTCTAAGTTAGAAACACTTACCTGGTCACCTTGCATTTGTGGTCAGGTGCTTGACCGTGATTACTTCCGGTCAAGTAGGTTACCTTGGACTAATGAATACTTCTTAAAAGTAGTGAACCAATGTCATCGTTTTCCCTTTGCGGTAGGCTTCTCTAAAGCTTCGAACAAAACACTTGTTATACGGTCAAGGTGGAATACTTGAGTATGGTAGGTCGGCATTTTTGCGGTCGACCGTGAATGTCTTGCTAAACTTTGAACTTAGATAAAACACAAGTTAGCATAAACGAAATATATGGACATATAATTAAAGTTCTAACATACCCATTTCTCCTCTAAGATACCTAAATCTCTTCGAATCAAGAGCCTTGGTGAGAATATTTACAATTTGATCGTCAGTACTCACATACTCTAGATGGATATTACCTTTTTCCACATGATCTTTGAGAAAGTGGTATTTGATATCAATGTGTTTGGTCTTCAAATGCATGACAGGGTTGTTGGACACAGCAATGGTAGATGTATTGTCACAATAGATTGGACAATTTTCTTCTTTGATTCCGTAGTCGACCAATTGCTGCTTCATCCATAGCACTTGGCAACAGCAGCTTCCAGCAGCTATATATTCAGCTTCTGTGGTAGATACAGAGACTGAGGCTTGTTTCTTGCTTGCCCATGAAACGAGTCGATTTCCAACGAAATGACACGTTCCACTTGTGCTTTTCCTATCAATTGTACATGCTGCATAATCTGCATCTGAGTAACCTATTAGATCAAAAGTTGAATCTTTGGAATACAAAAGTCCAAGGTTAATAGTCCCAGATAGATATCGAATAATACGTTTAACAGCAATAAGATGTGCTTATCGAGGATCTGCTTGATAGAGAGCACAAACACAAACACTAAACATGATATCTGGCCTACAAGCAGTTAAGTAAAGAAGAGAGCCAATCATTCCTCGATATAAAGTTTGATCAACCTTCTTACCTTTCAAGTCTTTGTGTAGCTTGTTGCCAGCAGCCATAAGAGTGTCGTATGCTTTTGCATTTTCAAGTCCAAATTTCTTTATGAGATCTTTTGTGTAATTTGCTTGGTTGAGGAAGATGCCTTCAGCACATTGTTTAATTTGTATCCCAAGGAAGAATGTCAATTCTCTCATCATACTCATCTAAAATTTGCTTTTCATAAGTTTCTCAAATCGCTTACACAACAATTCATTAGTAGAACCAAAAATAATATCATCGACATATATTTGAACAAGTAAAGTATGATCATGATATTTAGCAATGAATAGAGTTGTTTCGATCGTACCATGCTTAAAACCTTTCTCTATGAGAAATTTAGATAGAGTATCATACCATGCTCATGGAGCTTTTTTGAGTCCATACAAAGCTTTGCGGAGTGTGTAGACATGATTTGGAAATTTGGGGTCTTCAAATCCGGGTGGTTGAGCAACAAAGACGGTTTCTTGAAGTTCACCGTTGAGAAATGCACTCTTCATATCCATTTGATAAAGATTGAATCTTTTGAAAGAGGCATAAGCTAAGAATATCCTTATAGCTTCGAGTCTTGCAACGGGGGTAAATGTTTCATCATAATCAATGCCTTCTTCTTGTCTGTATCCTTGAGCAACGAACCTAGCTTTGTTCCTTGTGATGCTTCCATTCTCATCCATCTTGTTTCTGAACACCCACTTTGTACCAATCACTCCTTGATCTTGTGGCCTTGGAACTAAGGTCCAAACTTTACATCTTTCAAATTGGTTGAGCTCTTCTTGCATGGCAACAACCCAACTTGAGTCTTGGAGTGCTTCTTCAACTTTCTTGGGTTCAACTTGAGATATGAATGCGGTAAGTACATCATAGTTTGATCTCCTTGTTCGAACGCCAGAATGCAAATCACCAATGATATTCTGAATTGGGTGATCTCTGACTTCATGAACTTCTTGAGGTATGTCTGGTTGAGTTGATGGTGGCTGTAAATCTTCTAGCAGTACATCATTTGTGCCATCCCAATCATATGTAATTTGAGGGATAGGTTCTTCCACACTTATGGGTGTTTTAACTTCAACTCCATTTGAGGTAGCAGTAGATACGGTAGCTTCATATGAGGTAGATGGAGGTGCAGTTGAGGTAGATGGATTTCCTTGTGTTGATTGATTTTGTGGTCGAGTTGTACCTGTCTCATTAATCTCAACAAAATTATCAGCAACATTTAGAGCCATATGTGGCTCAAGGAGAGAATGTTCATCAAATGTAACATGGACAGACTCTCCTATCTTAAGAGTGGTTTTATTAAATACACGAAAAGATTTTGAGTGTTTAGCATACCCAATAAATATACCTTCATCGGCTTTAGGAGCAAATTTACCTCGATGTTCTTTACCGTTGTAGATTATGAAGCATTTACAACCAAATATCTTCAAGTATGCTATGTTGGGGGTTCTTCCTCTCCAAAGTTTATAAGGGGTTTTTTTGTAGGTCTTATTGATGAGGGATCTATTTTTAGTGAAGCATGATGTGTTGACGGCTTCAGCCCAAAAGTATTGAGGTAGCTTTGCTTCAGCAATCATTGTCTTTCCAGCCTCTATCAACGTTTTGTTCTTCCTTTCCACTACACCGTTTTGTTGTGGAACTCCAGCAGCAGAGAAGTTGTGGTCAATACCATGATCATCACAGTACTGAGCAACACTATTGTTCTTGAATTCTGTATCGTTGTCGGATCGAACACTAACGATGTCATCTTCTTTCTGTGTTTGGAGCTGTCTAAAGAGTGCGGTCAAAATGTCATAGCAATCGTCCTTTGAGATCATCATTTCAACCCACGTATATCTTGAATAATCATCTACCACAAATAAGGTATATCTATTTCCACCAATACTTTCGGTAGACACAGGTCCAAACAAATCCATATGAAGTAGCTGCAAACATCTTGAAGTTGAAGGTGTGGTCTTGCTGGAGAAAGACGCCTTTGGTTGTTTGCCTAGCTGACATGCTGTGCACTTCTCATCGTGGTGATCAGCTACCTTGGGTAGACCACGAACTAGATTTTCTCATCCAATCTTGGAGAGATACTTGAAGTTTAAGTGACTTAGTCTCTTGTGCCACAGCCAACTATTTTCGCTAACATTCTTTGCTGCAAAACAGAGATTAGAAGAAATGCAAGATGAATTGAAATCAACAACATAAACATTTTTCTTACGAATCCCTTTGAGCAAAGTGACGCTGGATATGCCATCTTTGATGAGGCAGAAATTTGAGGTGAAGTGGCATTACAATCCTTTGTCGCAGACTGAGATATTGAGAGTAAATTGTGTTGTAGTCCAATAACTAGAGAGACTTCTTGGATGGTGATTTTTCCTTTTCGGATGACTCCATATCCTACGGTCTATCCTTTGTTATTGTCTCCAAAGTTTACTGATGGACCTTTCTCTTCGCAGACATCTTCCAATAAGTTGATATCTCCGGTCATGTGCCTTGAACAGCCACTAACGAGATACCATAAACTTGATTTATCATTGGACTTTCCAGCCATTAAGCAGAAGACCTATAAAATAAACATTTAAGAACGAGGTCCCCTTTTTATTCTTTTGGGTCCAGAGGGTTAGCAACTTTTAACAACCCACACTTGCCTCACAGAAGGGGGTTTAAGCCTTCTGGGATTTGGTGTGAATCTTAAAAGACATTCAACAGCCTTGTGACAATAATCATCACACACAGAGCAGTGGTGGAAGCCACCCAACTGAGGGTTAACAAACTTCATTGAAGTCTTAAGCACCACATCATTTACTGGTATGGTGATGTCTCCCTTACAAAGTTCATCCTCTTGAACTTTGCCGCCTTACCACTATCTACGGTCGCTGGATTCCATGCGGTCGCCAGCTTCCATGGGGCGGTCGCTCGACCTCGCGGTAGGTTGGTGCGGTAGGAAGATTCAGATACCTTGCTGGTGCTTGCCGCATCAGCAGATTTATCCATGGCAATAGCTTTCAACTTTTGTGCCTTGCCAGTTTGTTTCTTAGGGTAGACATAGTTAAACATGTTGGTCCCAGAAGGGCAACAAGGGTATGAAAAATGTTAGAGGGAGGGGGTGAATAGCGTTTTAAAATTCTTTTCAAACCTTTTTACAAATCAATGTCAAATGCGCACGACTCTTAATTTGGCTAAGTATAGCACGCAGCAAGAGTGTGAAATGCACAGCGGAAGTTTAAAGCAATCACTTATGCGCAGGAAGATGCGCAGAAGTGCAAAACGCATGCGCTAAGGTTTAGGCTTAAAGAGTGGCGCAAAATGGAACTAAGGCAATAAGCACACAAACACAATTCAATCTGCGCAATATAATCTACAAGGATCAAACAAAGAAATATATCAGAAAAACTTAAATGTAGAAAGCAAAGCAGATTATAGAGACAAGCTATTTGGAGAGGTTTGATCGGGAAAAGATCTACATCCTCTACCAAGATGGTTAGTCTTGGATTTCTAATAGAGATCTTATTATATGAAAGAGTTACAAGTTACAACGATTTAGAACAAACTAACTCAAAGATCTATAATCTGTGAAAGAACAAAATCCTAGACAATAACCGGTGTTTCTCTAGAAGTATGATCGATGAGATTGGAACTTCAAGAGGTGTGTGTGAGTCAGAAATCTGGGCTCTTTGAATCTATAAGATGGAGAGCACAAGATTCTGGTTATACAAAGGCTGTTTAGGATCTCGGCTTGGATGAGTAAGAAGGTATGAAGGTTGATCTTGAGAATTCTGGAAATACGCAAGCAATCTTCAAATCTTCAAAGTTTCTCTTTGGAAGCAAAAGCACAAGCAACTTGGAAAATGAGGAAGAGCTGTCTATTTATAGTGGAGCTCTAAGAACAAGCCATTGGGGAGCTTCAACAAGGACGATGTGCTGTCACAATGTGATTGGTGCGCAGCTGTCCTTTATAGCCGTTGGAGACAACAAGTTGACAGACTTCAAATTTCTTCTAGAAGGATGACAGCTGTCTTCTTTTTTGAATTTCAAACAAGAGGCACGTATCCATCTACGTGTATGCTGAGTGTGCATGTTTTGTCGATTGTCCACATCAGCACTTTGACTCAATCCAAAAAGCGTATCTTGTCTTGACGCTTTCCAAGTTATAAAAGGTGAGGTCAGGAAATAAAAGATTTGATCAAGGCAAATCTGTGCTGCGCATGAAATCCATGCGTATAGATGTGCGCAGAGGGTGCTGCGCATGAAAGACATGCGCATCACATATAGCCATTTGCACATGTGACCTCAAATCCAATGCTTCAGCCCTAAACACTAAGCCTAGTCTATAAAGAGGACTTAGCTAAAAAATGAAGTTATAAAACTTCTTACATAGGGTCTTAAAGTCCTTAAAATAAACTTAGATGATGGTATCAATCAATTCTAACATAAGTACGAGTGTTAAGTAATAAGCATACCCAATAATCTCCCCCTAAATGATTGATGCCATTACTTACTACAACAAAGGCAATACAAAGTAATTGATAAAAACATGTCCATAAGAATGTAAATGGTAAATCATGTCTCATGTCAATGCACACACTAGCCAGTGTTATAGATTTCTAGTCTATCCAAAAGAATAACTTACATTATGGGAAAGACAGAAATATCATTCAGAGCATACAAAAGATATTATGAGTTTAAGTTTGAGTATGCGTTTAAACTGAATGTTTAAACATCATGCAAGGAAATATGAGCAGATATGAATATGCGCATGATGAAGGTTTTAATAAGCATTCATTGTTCCACAAACAAAGAGTTTGAATTTGAACAAAGTTTTGTGAAAACGCAATGATGCATTTCTTCTCATTAAAACTTGAAAGATGAGAGTTACAGGTACAAGTTTTACATGGAAGAAAAATCATGAGCAAAAAAACAAAAGCACATCAAAAACTTACAAAATATACGCAGCAAAAGAAATTACATTTCTAGTCTATGTTAATCCTAGAAAGTGCTTCCCTAAGCTCATTCTGCAGGCCGGTAATCTTGTCCATAATTTCAATCTTGAGAGCTTAAAACTTGGCGTTGTATTCCGCAGCCTGGTTCACATAAGTCTTCATGCCGGAGCGCATCAGATCGTTGTCTTTCTGAAGGTCTTCAGATATTCTGTTAAATGTATTCTCAAGGAAACCAAATTGGTTTGCCAGAGATTGCTGAGCAGAAGCAATAGAGTCCAGAATCTCCTTCTGCTCATCCGCTAGAGATTTGGTCAACTCCATTTGAACCATGTTCTGGCTAGCTTGCATATCCAATATAGCTTGGTTCATAGCTCCATTGAATGTATCATTGAACTGAACTAAGCAGTGAGTGACATGAGATTTTAGCGCATCGATGGAGGAGGAGGAAGAGCTGGAATCTCTAGGCGCAAAGTTATCAATGGTGTTTATAACTATAGCAGTTTCAATCTGGATTACCTCAGTGAGAGTATTTGTCAAAGTGCTAAGAGCTTTAGACAGACCATGCATAGAGGGAATCTTTGAGTGCGCAGTGGTAATAATACCAAATTCATGCTCTAAGTCATGGCGGAGCGCATTGTAAATTTGAGGCATGTGCGCAGCTCCAGAACTGGTTGCCTGCGCATCAGCAGCAGCAGAACCAGTTGCCTTTGTTGAACTCTCCTCCTTAATGGCACAATCAATAGCCTGTAGCAAACTGGCTTGCACATCTAGCCTTGCAGACTGCGCATCCAGTTGCTCTTAAATTTTAGCTTGCACAGTGACCACTTGGAAGTGCTGGGTTTGCGCGGCAAATTGATTTGCTTGAATAGTTTAAAGCATGGCCACGATTTGGCGCATGTCAGTTGCTAAACTAGAGGGATCTAAGGGAGCATTAACTGGAGGCACAATTGGAATATCAGGGGAAGTATGTGAAGCTCCAGTAGGTTGCGTGGGAATAGCAGCAGCAGCAGGAGTAACTTGCACAGGAACGGGAGATTGATGCGCATGGATAGGAGAACGATGGACCTCATAATCTTCTGAGCTTGAGTCTTTACAATCTTCAACTATAGGCACATCCTCATAAACAGTAGGATCTGGCGCATCATGAACAAAACCTTCACCATCAATAAAGACTGGTGGGGCCTGCTGCGCAACGTTCCTTTGCGCAACTGCAGCAAGTCTTGCTTTCCTTGCTATATCACGCGCATACTTTTCAGTGCGTGGAGGAGAATGTCTTGGAGGATTTGAATCAACATCAGATAAGTCTTCTATGGTTCGCTTTGAGGCGCGCTTCTTGGTAACAACCTTCTTTACCCTGCGCGATGGAGTAGCCTTCTTGCCGATAGTGGGACCTCATCCTCACTAGAAGTAGCATTGCGCATGGGATTTGCAGTCTCCTTCTGCTTCTCCCCCTGCGATTGAGCAGCCTTAGAGGTTCCAGTAGATTTGGAAGGGCTAATGAGTGGATCATTTATAGCACCTTCAAAGATATCTTCCTCTTGAGGCGCAAGAGGAGGAGTAGATGCACGCTTTGACTTAGTGTAGACACCCCGCCTTGGACCTTTCACCCCGATTGCATACAAAGTATTTTTATTTAACTTATTTTTGTTGATTTCTGTTACTTCGGTTAAGTTCCTAACTGATTCCGTTAGTTTTGGACTAAACTGCATAACAGAGATGTCATTCTGTCATTTTCTGCCGCGGGCGCTTCCGGAACTGTTAACGGGCTGCGTGCGCGTCTCGCCCCAAAAGCGGGACTCGCGCGCTTCCCACTTTGGCAGTAACGGATTGCACCTTATTTCCCTCCCTTTTCTTATTTACAAACATCTTTTCTTGATCACAAAAACCATCTTTTTACATCCACATTCATCCCCCCTAGTTTTGTAACCTCCCAATCCCATTATTCTAGCCCTTTCATTAAAACAAAAATATTTCTTTTTATTAATATTTGATTTTCTCTTTATTAATTATTTATTATTTTTATTTATCTTATTTGTGATTGGTCAACTCCATCTCACATGGATTGACCAATTTCCCTCCAAGTCTTCCCTCCTCTTTTTACCTATAAAATCCATCTTCTTCTACCTTAGAAAGGGACCTTAATCTCACATTTTCACTACACCTACACTATACACAATTCTCTACACAAATTCTCCAACAAGAGTTTTTTATACAACAAATTGTTCTACAACAATTTCATTACAACAACAATACTTTCAAGTCAAGGTTCCAAGTCCTCTTTCTCAAGGTACAACTCCATTTTCTTCCTTTGTTTTCTTCTTCTTGATGTATGCAATCCCCATTAATGGGACATGACCAACATGACTACTTCACATATTGAAGTTAGTTAAGGTTATCTCCCTACATTTTAATCTTAACTTTAATTCACCATGTTAATTTCTCTTCATCTCTTAATGTAATTCTTTAACATTACTTGTTACATGTAATCTTTATCATTAAATAAATAAAACAATTCTATTTTATTTCCCCTTTATTTCCCCTTTTCTTCTCATCACAATTGTTAGCACATTTCTATTTAATTAATTGAAGGACATGTAAACATTAGAACACCAATAGTAGCAAGACCCGCGTAAGCGGGGCGGAGTGGGTGTTTAAGTACTTCCCACTCCGTCACCTAACCCCCGAACCCTTCTCTCCCGAATCTCTGGTTTTGTACATAAATTAGGCTATTTCTAGGTTTTTTTTATGTTCCTTTAAAAACATAGGTGGCGACTCTAAATAATCTAAAACAAGTTAGACATCCTAGGATAATTCACCGCTCTAGCCAAGTTGTGGTTTCCCGGGGTATCTACAGTGGCGACTCTGCTGGGGACGATTTAGAGGGTTAAACTTGCGTTCTTAACTTTTGGTGTTCTTATTACAGTTTTCTGGGCATTCTGGTAAAAAGGGTGGGAAGCGCGCGCCTCTGGCCTTCTTGTCCTAAAGCGCGCGCGTCCGACCCCAATTACCAGAATCGCCCACCTCCTTTCTTGTCCTTCAACTACATGTTTCTGTGCTAACAATTACTGCAGGGGAAATAATTTTCTATTTAGGGTCAAGGCAATCCCTTGAACTCGCTGATTTACAGGTTGTTACCCAGATGCGGGCGCCTCTGCCCCTCTTTGTCTAACGCGCGCGCCTCCCGAGTAGGCATCCTAATGCGCGCGCTTCTGGGTATTTTCCAGAAACAGAACAGTGCACAGAACAGAGTGGTTTTGACAGTGTGTGGGCACGGGCCTGCACAAAATAGTTTTTACTTTCTGTTTATTTTTATCGGTCACACGGGTGATTCGAAAGTTGTAATTATGTGCTTATTTGTTTTTTTTTTATTTCTTTTGAAAAAAAAAATGTTTTGTCACATGTTAGACCTCACACTACATGCACATATTCTTATCAACTGCTCACTATCGAGTCGCACAAGTCCAACCCCAAACCCGTCGAGGCCCGTCCTAGAAAGTTTCAAGCTCCACTCGACCTTGACTCTTTCGAAGCGGTAAACCTCAGCCCGTGGCGTAGTTCATGACTACATGTCGGGGGTGACCTTTAAGCCTCATATTCAAGCCGAGCACAAGCCACACAATTCTAGTCTAGGGTCTAACACTCCGTGACCAAGTCGGTTTTTCATGTGCCGAGATTTTCCTAAACTAATGTCTTCAAATCATACATGCCAACTTGTTGCAATGGACGAAATAAAACTCCGTCCCCAAAAGTGGTTATTTTGGAAGAAAATAAAAATCCGTCCCCGCATGTATGATTTACTACATTAATTTAGTTTAATCCCGACACATGTAGGTCTCACAAGCGTGGTGGAATCCGATGAGTATATGGGACCGCGAGAAGGTCTATATACTAGTGTGACGATTCCACTATTTTTTCCAGAAACCCCAAAAAGGACTCCGTCCTTCCGACTTTTGTAAATAAAAAAAAATAAAAAAAAGAGTCATTTTCTTTATATGGTTGAGTCTTTTTCGTGTTTGTGGGTTAAATTTATTTTACTCAAAAGGTATTTGTGGGACCAACCTAAGATCAACCGTGTTCTTTCAATAGGTCCAATGGCTTCCAACGGCAACAACAACAATGGTGGGTACTTCTCCGTGTCCAACGAAAGACTCTTCAACATAATAAGAGCCATGGGGGAACAAATGGATAGACTTTCCGAGGATGCCCGCCGAAAAGATGATTTGTGGCAAGCCCGTTTTGATCTCGAGAGGAAGATTCACAAGGAAGAGGTTTCCGAGCTCAAAACCCGTTTGCAAGAGCTCACCAACAACAAGGCAAAGTTTAAGGGTAAAACATGCTCAAATGGCCCGTCCCTCAAAAGCTACAAAGGTACCGCCAACAACCGAGTTTTCACTCCTCTCCTAGGAGTAACCCAAGCCGAAGAATTTGAAACTTTGGTGGCAAGTGGAAAGGTCAAGCCTTTGGAGGGGTACAAGCCGAAGACGATACCGAAGAATCATGCATATGGTGAATGGTGCGGCTACCACAAGCATAGTGGCCATACTACCGAAGGGTGCTTCCTTCTCCGAAACATCATCCAAGATTTGTTCGACAACGGCGAATTTACTGTGGGTGAAGAGCAACCTTTAGAGAGTGCCAACATGCAAGAACTCATCAAAGAAGAATGATTTGGTTTCGAAATGGGGCTTCTACAAGAAATCGTGCCACAAGGAGACTACAACGACAATGGGGACTACAACAACAATCTCCGTCTCTCTTTCTCTACCTAGTAATAGGAATTAAAAAAAAAAAAAAAAAAAAAGAGTCAAAGTCCTCTTAAGTGTGCATTAAGTTTTCTTTGTCCAATTAATATGAAATTTTGAGTCAAGTCTCATCATCAAATAAAAATTCGTTCTTGTCCTCATACACTCTTCCGAGTTGTTCAATCTAATTCTTGGCAAAATGATGAAAAGATGTCTAAACGAGTTTTGGAATGAAGGCCATCACTTGAACGCCTAGGGGCTAAACATTGTGACGAAGGAAACATCATCAACGACGAAGACAAAGCCAAGACATCAAAGGTGAAGCAACAACCATGGAGAAAAATCAAGCAATGTTTCAAAGGGGGGATTAAAAAAAAAAAAAAAAAAATGCTCGCTAGGTTGAACTCTTCAAATCAACCTAGGCAAAAGTTAGAGCACAAAAAAAAAAAAAAAAAAAATCCCCCTCATTCAAAGAAGTTCACAACAACATCATTCCACCAATGAACGACGAACCGACATCAACAACAAATCACGACGAAGCAACAAATCCTCACATCAAAAGGAGGATCCACAAGAACTACGGTGACCTGAGCCTCTACACTGGGGGAACGTAGGCAACCTTCGGGTCCGGTCTCATGCAAGAAAGAAGAAATGTTTAGCCCTAGCGCGTTATGGTGATCGGCCTTCATCTCGAACTTGTCAAGACATCTTTGTACGATTCATTTGCCAATGAATTAATCACCAAAAAGATTGAACAACTTTCTTAGATTTGGAATCATTTCGCGCTCCTTGTCGAGTCTAGGAACTTCTATTCTTTCTGCATACTCCCAATTTCTTTCAATCAAATTAGGGCTTTCCTTCTCTTCTTTCTTAATGACTTACTTGCCTTCGCGAGTCATTCAATTCAATAAAAAATGCATGTCAATACTAGGGACACTTCCCTAGTCAAGTCAGTGTCACTCACCTTTAGTGACAAGAGGTCTCCACCGCAAAATCACATGTCTTATCTCCTCAGCTAGAGTCAATGCACACTCCCTCATTAATCGAGTCAAAATGAAAACGCAAAAGAGATGCCCGCTAGATTGAAAACCCGAAAGGGCGGTCTAGGCAAAAAACAGGGTGCGTCATAAAAAAAAATGAGAGAGTGAGAGAGAAGGGAAAGAGAAATGGAGATCTCCGGCCTCTAAAGAAGACAACTGCACGAGCTCTACATTGGATCTCCTCAGCAAGTCAATTCCCCACCGAGTCAACTTTGGGATTGCAAAAGGCTCGACAAGATATGGCACCATCAAAGGTTGTTTTGGGTTATTGGCATCATTCTCCAGCAGTGTGCATTTTTTGGTTCATGAAAAGAAGGCCCGTGGTAGCCAAGACCCATCCGAGAATGAGCCCATCATAAAAGGGCACGAGGTTGCACAAATAATCCCTAGCTAGTCAATTGGCTTGGGCAACAAATAGCAACAACATGTGTCTCAGTTTTCAAAGCTTCTTCAAGTATGTGCTTCTAAAGTACACCAAAAGGCTCCCGAGAAATGGAGTAGCTCTTGCCATGTCCTCTCATGTTTGTTCCCTCGCACGAGGATGAGTCACTCTTGCTTTGCTCAACGAATGGTGACGCCCTAGGGGCTATGTGACTCAAGGACAAGGACTTCTTTTGCTTCACTTGACAATCAATACGCCCTAGAGGCTATGTTCGAGAAAGATGTGTGAGACTATCCTCAAAGTCTCCCAAAAGGGATGTCAAAAATCCCTCTTGTCGCGTGTGCCCGTGCTCTTTCCCCCAATCAAGGATGGACCTTTCTCGCAATCAATGATGGCACTCTAAGGGCTACGGTCAAGTCTTAAAGGCTCCCTCGGCAAAGGAGCAATTAACTCCCCAGCAGTATTCCCAGCCGAGTCATGTGCAACATTGGAAGCTTCCTCAAATCGGCACCGAAGGTATCAAGGGACTTCGCAATCTACAATCTTTTGGGCTACGGCATTACAGTGATCCGAGCAAAGGGAAATATTGGGGCTTCGCGACCGACAGTCTTTTGGTCAACAATACTCGAGCAACGCAATTTGGGAGTAGTCTCCATGAAAGGGATCAAGCTTCAAAGGGTCTCTCAACACTTCAAGTCAAAGGCCTCTTGGTTTTAAATGAAGACTCCGATGTTATGAATGAAGTTGATGATTTTTGTTAGAACTCACAGCGAGATTTTGAAGGAAGTCTTAGAGAAAAGGAAAAAGATTCAATATGCTAAACTCTAATAAAAAAAGGGTTATAGCGGGAAATGCCACGGCCAATCCCAATGTTTCTGCAATTCAGCACCCCCTTCTCCAAGATCAAAAGCACAAGGTGCAGCTCAGATAAAGTTGGGCCACAGCACTAGTTGCATCCGAAGATCCGTCATTAGTTCAACTCAAGAAGAGTCAAGCAAGCATACTCATTTGAGACTTTATCACGCCAAGACCTTATCCACCGCGACCTCGACGGCACCGCAAGACATTACTGCATCCTTTGACATAAGCCCTCAGCCATTTGGGTATCGACCACAATGAGGCCATTCATCTCCCCAGTAAGAGCAAGAAGGAGATCTCTATCAAGAATTCTACCAAACGGTACATCCGCTCTCAATGCCGAACCAATCACGAGATAATTCGGGGCTTTACAATGAAAGGTCTTCACATCCCGCCATCTACAAGCCCACGACACTTGGGGCTTTACAATCTCTTGAAGCTTGGCATCAACGATCTCCACTTGGGGCTTGCTCACTACAACAACAAAGGGCGATTTACTCGAATGGGCCAAGAGATGATTTATCTTGGAGCTATGCAAGTCCCTCAAAATTTGGCATCAAAGGCATTCTAGGGGCTTTACAATCAGCAACCCCTCATCTCAGCATCAAAAGCATTTTGAAGCCCCATAATCGACAAATCTCTTGGGGCTAGACGTCAATCTTCGTTGGGCACACCGGCGACAACAGAATTCAAGCGAGGCAATCCGGACTTCGACTGAACATGACTTGATCTTGGGTTGGCTTCACAAGCACACAATGGTTAAAATGGTTCACCTACGAACTAAAAAAAAAAAAAAATTCCTCACATGTGTGCATATTCTTTCCTTTCTAATCTAAAAAAAAAAAAAAGATTTTTCTTTTTCTTTTTCTCCTTCTATGTGCAAAAGTATGTGCTTTACTTTGCTTTTCTCATAGCTTCTCCTCCAGCATTCTCCATCATCCTTGAACTACGCTGGTCTGATTCCCTTCAAAGGATACGTAGGCAGACTTTGGCACGACCAACCCATCATTCAGAATGTCATCTCAACAACATTCCATCGAAGGCAACGGCAGTTCATCATCTTCATCAAAAGTATCAACATCCTTCAGCAATCCATCTCCAATCAAGCGGCAATGGTAAGTGAAGGTATGAATGCATCCGAGGCTTTCCTCAAATCACACCGCACACAAAATCACTTTCTCCATTCCTACAAAAGCTCTCTCTCATGCAAAACTGCTCTCAAGTCACATTGCACCACGAGCACAATTTCTCTCTTCATGCATCTTCTTGCACAAACACATATACCTGCTAAGCACACACATAACAGGTATCACCACGAAGTCAACAGCATCCGCTTCTCAAGGCACTTCATCCCCAGCAGAAAATGGTCCACAGTCAACCATGCCCGCATCCCCACGGACTCATTCAAAGGTTCACTAACGGCCTCCTCAAAGGTTCACTAACGGCCTCATCAACGGATTTCACTAACGGATTCGTCAACAAAGGTTCACTAACGGCCTCGAAGGTTCACTAACGGCCTCATCAACGGATTTCACTAACGGATTCGACAACAAAGGTTCACTAACGGCCTCGAAGGTTCACTAACGGCCTCATCAACGGATTTCACTAACGGATTCGACAACAAAGGTTCACTAACAGCCTCGAAGGTTCACTAACGGCCTCATCAACGGATTTCACTAACGGATTCGACAACAAAGGTTCACTAACGGCCTCGAAGGTTCACTAACGACCTCATCAACGGATTTCACTAACGGATTCGACAACAAAGGTTCACTAACGGCCTCGAAGGTTCACTAACGGCCTCATCAACGGATTTCACTAACGGATTCGACAACAAAGGTTCACTAACAGCCTCGAAGGTTCACTAACGGCCTCATTAACGGATTTCACTAACGGATTCGTCAACAAAGGTTCACTAACGGCCTCGAAGGTTCACTAACGGCCTCATCAATGGATTTCACTAACGGATTCGTCAACGAAGGTTCACTAACGGCCTCCTCGAAGGTTCACTAACGGCCTCTTCAAAGGTTCACTAACGGCCTCTTAAAAGGTTCACTAACGGCCTCCTCAAAGGTTCACTAACGGCCTCTTCAAAGGTTCACCAACGGCCTCTCCAAAGGTTCACTAACGTCCTCCTCAAAGGTTCACTAACGGCCTCTCCAAAGGTTCACCAACGGCCTCATCAACGAATTTCACTAACGGATTCGTCCTCAAAGGTTCACTAACGGCCTCCTCAAAGGTTCACCAATGGCCTCATTAAAGGGTTCACCAACGGCCTCCTCAAAGGTTCACTAACGGCCTCATTCGAAGGTTCACTAACGGCCTCATTCAAGGGTTTACTAACGGCCTCACTCAACGGATTCAGCCGGCAGGTTTACCAACGGATCATGCCACCCCCTCTACCAACAAAAGACGCTCACACAGGGAGCGCACCCCTATCTCTAGCAATTTCAAATTACTGCTTTCGTCGAGTCTTTGCTTTCTTTTCTTTCTTTTTCTTTGTCGATGTCCTCGGCGGGTGTTTTTACTTTCGTCGACGCGTTTTGCCTTGCAATCCACGTCGCCGAGGGGATCTGTAGACACCCCGACTTAGACCTCTCACCCCGATTGCATACAAAGTATTTTTATTTAACTTATTTTTGTTGATTTCTGTTACTTCGGTTAAGTTCCTAACTGATTCCGTTAGTTTTGGACTAAACTGCATAACAGAGTTAACTTTTAAGGTCATTCTGTCATTCTGTCATTTTCTGCCGCGGGCGCTTCCGGAACTGTTAACGGGTTGCGTGCGCGTCTCGCCCCAAAAGCGGGACTCGCGCGCTTCCCACTTTGGCAGTAACGGATTGCACCTTATTTCCCTCCCTTTTCTTATTTACAAACATCTTTTCTTGATCACAAAAACCATCTTTTTACATCCACATTCATCCCCCCTAGTTTTGTAACCTCCCAATCCCATTATTCTAGCCCTTTCATTAAAACAAAAATATTTCTTTTTATTAATATTTGATTTTCTCTTTATTAATTATTTATTATTTTTATTTATCTTATTTGTGATTGGTCAACTCCATCTCACATGGATTGACCAATTTCCCTCCAAGTCTTCCCTCCTCTTTTTACCTATAAAATCCATCTTCTTCTACCTTAGAAAGGGACCTTAATCTCACATTTTCACTACACCTACACTATACACAATTCTCTACACAAATTCTCCAACAAGAGTTTTTTATACAACAAATTGTTCTACAACAATTTCATTACAACAACAATACTTTCAAGTCAAGGTTCCAAGTCCTCTTTCTCAAGGTACAACTCCATTTTCTTCCTTTGTTTTCTTCTTCTTGATGTATGCAATCCCCATTAATGGGACATGACCAACATGACTACTTCACATATTGAAGTTAGTTAAGGTTATCTCCCTACATTTTAATCTTAACTTTAATTCACCATGTTAATTTCTCTTCATCTCTTAATGTAATTCTTTAACATTACTTGTTACATGTAATCTTTATCATTAAATAAATAAAACAATTCTATTTTATTTCCCCTTTTCTTCTCATCACAAATGTTAGCACATTTCTATTTAATTAATTGAAGGACATGTAAACATTAGAACACCAATAGTAGCAAGACCCGTGTAAGCGGGGCGGAGTGGGTGTTTAAGTACTTCCCACTCCGTCACCTAACCCCCGAACCCTTCTCTCCCGAATCTCTGGTTTTGTACATAAATTAGGCTATTTCTAGGTTTTTCTTATGTTCCTTTAAAAACATAGGTAGCGACTCTAAACAATCTAAAACAAGTTAGACATCCTAGGATAATTCACCGCTCTAGCCAAGTTGTGGTTTCCCGGGGTATCTACACTTAGGCACAGTATCATCTTCTGCTTGGATGTCTTCATCAGACTCATCCAATAGAGTTCTTGATTCCTTTGCGTGCTTCTTTTTCTTGTCCTTTTTCTTTTCCTTCTTCTCTACGGGCGCAACAACCTTAGCTTTCTTTTTATTTTTCTTTTCTGGCGCAGTAGCCTTGGACTTCTTTGATTTCCTGGGGGACTCAGGGTCAGCTGTAGCCTTGCGCTTCTGGACAGGCGTAGTTGGCTCGTTGATCTTTATACCAGACGCAACAGGTTTAGACGCCTTTGTCTTCTTGCGTTGCACATCAGTAGCAATACCCTTACCCTTGTCTTTTGCGCCAAATTTACTCAACTCTGGCTCATTAACAGATTCATCTTCTGATTCTGACTCAGATGAGGAGGCGTCCTTGAGCTCACTATTCGAAGTAGGAGGAGATCCTTGATCATCAGGATGAATGTCCTCAAATACTTCAATGGGATCTGCAGTCCAGCACATGCAGTAGTCGTAGTTGTTAACTTCACGGCGAAAATTTTGAAAAAATACGCGTGAATACGTGCGCGTGGAAGTCACATCAACTTTGAGAGTTGGGTTCTCATCCACCAACTTGCGCACTTTGGGAAAGCGCATGAAGATGGCAGTGAGAATTCTGCAGTGCGTCTTGTACTTGAGTGGCCTCTTGGTGTCAGCAGCCTTTTTCTTGTACTCTTACCCAGCGCACAAGTTCATCATAGATGATTTCTGCCCAACTCAGTTGCTTCTTCTTATAGATAGCAGCGCAGCACATCCACTGCTTGCTGATGAAAGTGGACTTGTTCCCATTTTTGCAGTTGATGGAATCTCCGATGATGGTGCAGAGGTGGTACATTAATTCTCCAAACTCCTTCCTATTATGGTTGTTGTATTGTAGGTATCTTTATTAGTTTCTTCGCAACTTTGTCCTGCGCATCTTGAGATATCTTCTTCTTTGCGCAAGTAGGAAATCCCATCGTTTGCCTGATGTGCGCGTAGTTGATAGTCACAGAACCTCGGCGTATAGAACTTTTGAGGCAGGGAACGGTGATGTCGTCGTAAAGCAATCAACCTCCTCTACGTTACTGAAGAACTCGTCGATGTAAGAGGGAAGAATAAAGTCCTGGCCTTTGGTGAAAAGAGGCAGAATTCCAGATTTGTCCATAATTTCCACCATATAGCGTCCTAGCGCATCCTAGCGTAGGTCCTCCACATCTAGTTCCCATCCAGGGATAAAGTAGTTAAGATTCCATTTCACCTCTAAAAAATATGAATCTTTTAGCATCTAGTGCTTTTGTAAGGATATCGGCGATTTGATAGTCAGTTCCCACATGTTCCAAATGAATATTTCTTTTCTCCACGTGGTTTTTGAGGAAGTGATACTTGATGTCAATGTGCTTGGTCTTGGAGTGCATGACAGGATTTTCAGAAACTGCAATGGTTGAGGTATTGTCGCAGTAGATGAGACAATTTTTTTCTTTGATGTCATAGTCCACCAATTGCTGCTTCATCCACAGAATCTGACAGCAACAGCTTCCAGCAGCAATATATTATGCTTCAGTAGTTGAGACATAAACTGCATATTGTTTCTTACTAGCCCCTGACACAAGTCGATATCCAAGGAAATGACAAGTGCCGCTTGTGCTTTTCCTGTCAATGGTGCACGCTGCATAGTCCGCATCTGAATAACCTACAAGTTTAAAATTTGAATCTTTGGTGTACCAAAGTCCAAAGTTAACAGTGCCGGAGAGATATCTTATAATACGTTTTACAGCAATTAAGTGCGCTTCTCTAGGGTCAGATTGATAACGCACACAGACACAAACACTAAACATGATATCTGGCCTACTTGCAGTAAGATAAAGGAGAGATCCAATCATACCTCGATATAAAGTTTGATCAACTTTCTTACCTTTCAAGTCTTTGTCGAGTTTGTTGCCGGTAGCCATTGGAGTATCATATGGTTTAGCATTATCTAGTCCAAATTTCTTGATTAGATCCCTTGTGTACTTTGCTTGGTTGATAAATATGCCTTCATCCATTTGCTTGATTTGAAGCCCGAGGAAGAATGTGAGTTCTCCCATCATGCTCATCTAAAACTTGCTCTTCATTAGTTTCTCAAATCGCTTGCACAACAATTCATTAGTAGAACCAAAAATAATATTATCGACATAAATTTGAACAAGTAATTTATGATCATTATGTTTGGCAATAAAAAGAGTAGTATCGATTTTACCGTGAGTGAAGCCTTTCTCAATGAGAAACTTGGATTGTGTATCATACCATGGTCTTGGTGCTTGCTTTAGCCCATACAAAGCTTTCTGGAGTTTGTAGACATGATTTGGAAATTGAGAATCTTCAAACCCAGGTGGTTGAGCTACATAGACTTGTTCTTGGAGTTCACCATTCAGAAATGCGCTCTTCACATCCATTTGATATAACTTGAAGTTCTTGTGAGCAGCGTAAGCTAGGAATATCCTTATAGCTTCAAGTCTTGCAACGGGAGCAAAAGTTTCATCGTAGTCGATTCCTTCTTCTTGCCTATAGCCTTGCGCAACCAATCTTGCTTTGTTTCTTGTGATGGTTCCATTCTCGTCCATCTTGTTTCTGAACACCCACTTTGTACCAATCACTCCTTGATCATTTGGTCTTGGAACAAGAGTCCAGACTTTACATCGTTCAAACTGATTGAGTTCTTCTTGCATTGCAACAACCCAATTAGGATCTTAGAGTGCTTCATCAGCCTTCTTTGGTTCAATTTGAGAGATAAGTGCAGTGTAAGCATCAAAGTTTGTAGCTCTCCTTGTACGAACTCCAACATGAAGATCACCAATGATGTTTATGATTGGGTGATCTCTAACTTCACGAATTTCAGGAGGTAAGTTAGGTTGAGTTGTAGAAACTTGAAGGTCTTCAATTGGTACATCTTCACCAGCATCAAAGTCATTAAAGTTTGGGGGTTGAACTGGTTCAGAATTTAAAGAGTGAGTGACACCATGCGCAGAATTAGGATGATGCGCATTAGTAGAATCTTCAGGCGCATTGTTTGGTGCAACTGAAGCTTCACTTGGTGCGCTGTTGATAAATCTTTGCGAAACTAATGTAGATGGATTTCCTTGAGTTGATAAATTCTGATCTTGTGTATGCGCAGTTGGAATGTGCCCACCTGTCTCAATAGACTCAACAGAATCATCAGCAACATTAGGAGCCAAATGTGGCTCAAGGAGAGAATGTTCATCAAACGTAACATGTACAGATTCAACTATCACTAATGTAGATCTATTGAAGACACGAAAAGCTTTAGAATGTTTAGCATACCCAACAAAAATACCTTCATCCACTTTGGCATCGAATTTACCTCTATGTTCGTTTCTGTTGTAGAGGATATAGCATTTGCAACCAAAGATTTTGAACAATGCAATGTTGGGAGTTCTGCCACACCAAAGTTCATAAGGGGTCTTGTTATGGCGCTTGTTGATGAGGGAGCGATTTTGAGTAATGCATGCAGTGTTGATATCTTCTTCCCAGAAGTACTTAGGCAATTTAGCTTCTGCTATCATCGTCTTCCCTACTTCTATCAATGTTCTATTTTTTCTTTCCACAACACCATTTTGTTGAGGAACTCCAGCGGTAGAGAAGTTGTGATCTATCCCATGATCGTCGCAATATCGAGCAACACCATTTTTCTTGAATTCCGTTCCATTGTCAGATCGAACATTAACGATGTCATCTTATTTTTAGGTTTGGAGAAGTCTGAATAGTGTGGTAAGAATGTCATAACAATCATCTTTTGAGATCATTATTTCCACCCATGTGTATCTTAAATAATCATCTACCACAACTAAAGTATACTTGTTTCTTTTGATGGTCGCAGTGGTGACTGGTCCAAATAGATCAATATGCAGCAGTTTCAAACATTTTGAAGTTGAGGGATTTGTCTTGCTGGAGAAAGACTGCTTTGATTGTTTTCCTAGTTGACAAGCTGCGCATTTGTTGTCATGATGATCAGCAACCTTGGGAAGTCCTTTGACAAGATTATCCCTGCTGAGTTTTGATAGACATTTGAAGTTCAAGTGACTCATGCGCTTGTGCCATAGCCAACTATTTTCGCTCACACTTTTCGCTACAAAACAAAGATTAGTCCTAGAGTTCATACTATGGAAATCAATAATATAAATATTTGTCTTACGATATCCAGTGAGTAGTATAGCTCCAGTTTTTCCATTCTTGATAAGACATTGCGTTGAAGTGAAATGTCATTGTAATCCTTTGTCACAAAATTGAGATATGGATAATAAGTTGTGCTTGAGTCCTTCGACGAGAGAGACTCTTTCAATGCACACTTTGTCTTTCTTGAGCTTTCCATATGCAACAACTTGACCTTTGTTATTATCACCAAATGTTACTGAGGGACCTCTTTCTTCATGAACATCTTCAAGTAAGGATTCATCTCCAGTCATGTGTCGTGAGCACCCACTGTCGAGAATCCATTCATACGTTCTAGCTTTAGAAGAACCAGCCATGAAGCAAAGAACCTGAAATATAGACATTTAAGCAGGTCCCCTTTATTCCTTTTGGGTCCTAGAGTTAGCAACTTTTGATGACCCACTCTTGCTTAACCTTAGGATTTTTAAGTCCTTTGGCATTGGGAGTGAATCTCAAAAGGCATTCCACGGCCTTGTGTCCAAAACAATCACAAATAGAGCAATGATGAAAGCCACCAATCACATGAGTTTTTACAGACTCTTTACTTTTCTTTGGGATAGCATTCTTCTTTGGGTCAGATGAGCCAGCCTTAACAAAATCTTTCTTTTGAAATTTTGGAGCTCTTTTTCTAGTAGGGCGCATAGGGCTAGGATGCGCATGGCGATGAGGCGCATGGCTCCCAAGCGCATAATATGTACTAGTAGAAGGAGCGCGCTTTGTTTCAAAAATGATTTTTCTAGGAGATGGTTCATCTATAGCTTCTTCCTTCTCCTTAGCTTTCCCAAATTGTTTCGTTGGATAGACATAATGGAATGTTTGTCTTTTGACTTTTTCCTGTCCTTTACCCATTGAAATAGAATGTTTCTCCTTGGGAATTTCATGAGTTTGCTGAGTTGTAAATTCACTATCTCTTTCAGCGCAGACCTCACACTTAAAGTTGTCACTAGTTGATGAGAATCCCAAGCCACTTTTATCACCACAGGCTTTTTGGGACTCAAAGATACTTTCCATAGTGACACGAGAATTGGACCACTCATTTGTAATCTTTTGAAGATCAGTAATTTGAGCAACCAATTCATCGTTTTGAACTTTAAGTAATGAGTTCTGTTCCGTTAGAAAAGTGTTTTTAACAGTAAGAGGAGTCATGCTCTTTATCTGCTCCTTAAAGAGGGTGAGTTCAGTTTTTAGAAGAGATTTCTCGGTCTTAAGCTGGGAAATTTCTTCACATGATAGTGCTAAAGCTTCCTTCATTTTGCCAAATTTACTAATTACCTTTTCAGCTTCTAAGAACAATTTTTCTTGTTTGGCAATATCTTCATCATGAGTGATTACAGGGATTGGTTCAACTTGAGGTCTGATGTAGTTGCCTTTTTTGAGCTTGCTTCTTGCGCTCAGGTCACATCTGGAAAATAACAATCCACCATCGCTTTGAGTTGGGGTAATATTCCTTGTTCAACAAGCTCGCTGATGGTTGGTCCTTTCTTCTTTTTCATATCTTGAAAACCTACAGATTTCTTGATAGGTTTATTCAAAACATTCATATCAGGGATATCCTTTGAGCAGTCATCATCGGAATCATAAGTATCGACTTCATCATCCTTTGCCACCAAGCACACGAGCCCATCATCAGAATCTTCATCGCTCTCTTCAGAGTCTGTTTCGATCCAGGTGTTATGCTCATTTGCTGGTGATTCTTCTTCAGCAACCTTTCCCTTGTGACGATTGGGTCTGGGAGAGAATTTGGGAGTATGGCTGCTCTTCTTCTGCATGTATTCAAACTTGGGGATTGGGCAGCTTGAGGCAAAGTGTCCTGGTTTCCTGCAATTAAAACATACCAGATCTTCTTTCCTTTTTGAGTCGTTGCTCCTAGTGAACTTTGGAGGAGCTCTGCTTGTAGATCCTTGAAATTTGCTGGAGTTGGGTTTTGAGAACTTTCTGAACTTCTGAAATTTCTTCACAAATAAAGCGAAGTCTTCGTCATCCATATCTAATAGCTCAGAGGTAGAAATTTTAGGGTCGGAATTTTTCTCAACTTGAACTTGAACTTGCGCAGGCGCTTCTTCTCTGTGCGCCACCATTGCAATGGACTTAGATTTTCCTTCAGTTTCACTGATGCGCTGAAGTTTGAGTTCATACACTTTGAGATTTGCGTAAAGATTTCTAAGTGTCCAAACATCTAAGGTTCCAGCGTCTTCAAGGGCGCTAGATTTATGTAGGTATCTCGATCCAAAAGCAGCAAGGAAATTTGTATTCAATTCCTTATTACAGAATTTCTTTCCAAGTGAAATACAGAGGTTTATGATTTCACAGTAACGTTCATAAGTCTGTCTTAGGGTTTCACCGGGGAGTTGAGAGAAATTATGGAATCTCTTTTGTACTTCGTATCTCTTATTTTCTTTGCAAACAGTGTCTCCTTCGATATGCTCTTCGATAGCATCCCATAATTCATTTGCAGTAGCACAATGCATGACTTGCTATTTCATAGCCGTGCTTAGAGTGCTAAGAAGAATGTTTCTAGCTTTCCCATCATTTGCAACTTTTCTAGTTTCTTCTTCATTCCATTCTTCCTTTGGTTTCAGAATAGATGGTTGAGCAGCGTTGGTGCGTGGATTAGGATTTGCCTTCATTGGAATATAAGGTCCATAAACTACGGTGTCATGGAGCCTTTCATCAATTGAGTTGAGATGGGTCAGGATGCTGAATTTCCACACGTCGAAATGATCTTCATCAAAGACTGGAACATGTGTGTAGTTAGCAGTTGCCATAGGTTTTGTGTTTGCAATATCGAATCGGCACCCAAGCTGTTAAGCTTCAAAAACAAAAATGTTTTATAAAGGTGTTTGCTCTGATACCACTTGTTGGTCCCAGAAGGGCAACAAGGGTATGAAAAATGCTAGAGGGGGGGGGGGTGAATAGCGTTTTAAAATTATTTTCAAACCCTTTTACAAATCAATGGCAAATACGCACGACTCTTAATTTGGCTAAGTATAGCACGCAGCAAGAGTGTGAAATGCACAGCGGAAGTTTAAAGCAATCACTTATGCGCAGGAAGATGCGCAGAAGTGTAAAACGCACGCGCTAAGGTTTAGGCTTAAAGAGGGGCGCAAAATGGAACTAAGGCAATAAGCACAAAAACACAATTCAATCTGCGCAATATAATCTACAAGGATCAAACAAAGCAATATATCAGAAAAGCTTAAATGTAGAAAGCAAAGCAGATGATAGAGACAAGCTATTTGGAGAGGTTCGATCAGGAAAAGATCTACGTCCTCTACCAAGATGGTTAGTCTTGGATTTCTAATGGAGATCTTATTATATGGGAGAGTTACAAGTTACAATGATTTAGAACAAACTAACTCAAAGATCTATAATCTGTGAAAGAACAAAATCCTAGACAATAACCGGTGTTTCTCTAGAAGTATGATCGATGAGATCGGAACTTCAAGAGGTGTGTGTGAGTCAGAAATATGGGCTCTTTGAATCTATAAGATGGAGAGTACAAGATTCTGGTTATACAAAGGCTGTTTAGGATCTGGGCTTGGATGAGTAAGAAGGTATGAAGGTTGATCATGAGAATTCTGGAAATATGCAAGCAATCTTCAAATCTTCAAAGTTTCTCTTTGGAAGCAAAAGCACAAGCAACTTAGAAAATGAGGAAGAGCTGGCTATTTATAGTGGAGCTCCAAGAACTAGCCGTTGGGGAGCTTCAGCAAGGACGATGTGCTATCACAATGTGATTGGTGCGCAGCTATCCTTTATAGCCGTTGGAGACAACAAGTTGACAGACTTTAAATTTCTTCTAAAAGGGTGACAGATGTCTTCTTTTTTGAATTTCAAACAAAAGGCGCGTCTCCATCTACGTGTATGCTGAGTGTACATGTTTTGTCGATTGTCCACATCAGCACTTTGACTCAATCCAAAAAGCGTATCTTGTCTTGACGCTTTCCAAGTTATAAAAGGTGAGGTCAGGAAATAAAATATTTGATCAAGGAAAATCTGTGCTGCGCATGAAATCCATGCGCATAGATGTGCGCAGAGGGTGCTGGGCATGAAAGACATGCGCATCACATATAGCCATTTGCACATGTGACCTCAAATCCAAAGCTTTAGCCCTAAACACTAAGCCTAGTCTATAAAGAGGACTTAGCTAAAAAATGAAGTTATAAAACTTCTTACATAGGGTCCTAAAGTCCTTAAAATAAACTTAGGTGATGGTATCAATCAATTCTAACATAAGTAGGAGTGTTAAGTAATAAGCATACCCAACAGAACACTAGTTTCTTCTTTGGTTCTTGTCCTTGACCCTTTGATACATGAAGTTTGCCTTCGACTCTTCCAAAGTTTGTTGGGTAAATTTCTCATCTCTTTCATTACAAGACGCACATTTATAGTTGTCACTAGTTTGGAATCCCAAGCCTTCTCTATCACCACTAGACTTTTGGGATTCTAAGATTTGTTCCATAGTGACACGCGAATTGGTCCACTCATTAGTGATCCTTTTAAGATCATTTATCTCAGCAGCCAATTCTTCATTTTTAACTTTAAATATAGCATTTTGTTCTTCCAAGAAACGGTTTCGATCAGTAAGAGCAGTCATGCTCTTGATCTGCTCCTTAAGGAGGGTGAGTTCAGATCTTAATAGAGTTTTCTCCGTCTTAAGCTGGGAAATCTCTTCAGTTGAAAGTTCTAAAGCTTCCTTCATGCCAGAAAACTTACTAATTATCTGTTCAGCTTTTATGAACATCTTCTCTTGTTCATTGGGGGAAATTTCAAACTTGACACTAGGTGTGGTAGACAGAACTTCCTTCACTTTGGGATTGTATTGAGCCTTCTTTGCTGCACTTACATCACATCTAGAAATAGAAGATCACCATTCTTTTGAACTGGAGTTAGGAATCCATTTTCAGCAAGTTCATCAGTCGTATAGCTTATCCGTTTAGGTTTTGCATTTGGTGAGCGACGATTTTCATTATCATCCTCATCATCGGAATGAACGATCAAACAAATGTGTCCTTCTTCAGAATCCTTGTTGCTTTCATCAGAATCTGACTCTATCCAGGTAGCTAACTCTTTTGTGATAGAGTCCTCTTCAGCGACCATTCCCTTTTACTTTGAGTATCTAGGAGTGAAGTTGCTTTTCTTCTTCATGTACTCGAATTTAGGAATTGGGCATTCTGATGCGAAATGACCGGGTTTCCTGCAATTAAAACAAACGAGATCCTCTTTCTTCTTAGAGAAGTTGGAGTACTCTTTCTTATTTATTGAGCTGCTCCTTGAAAACCTTGCTGGAGCTTTACTTGACGATCCGGGTCTTGCTGACTTTCTGAAGTTTTGAAATCTTTTCACGAACATAGCAAAATCATCATCGTCCATATCAAGCAATTCTGATATGGAGATTTTTGGATCTTCTTCCTCGATCACTTCTTCCTTTTTAGTGACCAACGACAAACTCTTAGTTTTTCCTTCCATCTCTTCAATGTTGTGGAGCTTGAAATAAAAAACTTTGAGATTGGCAAAGAGGCTTCTGAGTGACATATCATCTAGTAGCTTGGTATCTTCAAGAGTGTTGCCTTTGTGAAGATATTGAGAACCAAGAGCGGCTAAAAAATTTACATTGATTTCTTTCTTGGTAAGCTTCTTTCCAAGTGCGGTGTAAGTACTTACGATCTCACAATAACGATCATAAGTGGATCTAAGTGATTCACCGAAGATCTTAGCAAAGTTGTTGAATCTTCTTTGAATGGCAAACTTTTTGCTCTCTTTGCAAGCTTGATCTCCTTCGATGTAATCTTCAATTCCATCCAAAGATCTTTTGCAGTAGAACATTCCATAATATGTCGACGCTGAGACGTGCTTAAGGTACTTAAAATTATGCTTTTAGCTTTCACATCCATTCCAACCAATCTTTTCTCTTCATCGGTCCATTCAACTTTTGGTTTCTTGATTGACGGTGTGTCTGCATTGGTTTCTGGATTCGGATTAGCTTTCATCGGGAAGTATGGTCCAATGGTAAGACAATCACCAAGTTGCTCGTCCATGGAGTAGAAGTGTGTTAGAATGTTGTGTTTACATACGTCAAAGTTATCTTCGTCGAACGTTGGAACGTGAGTGTAGTTAACCGTTTCTATAGTTTTTTGACTTGCCATGTTGAATCGGCACCCAAGCTGTTAAGCTTGAAAAACAATAGTTTTATGAAGGTGTTTGCTCTGATACCACTTGTTGGTCCCAAAGACACAACGATGGTATGAAAAGAGGATAGAGGGGGGGTGAATAGCCTATTTAAAATTTCAACCCTTTTTCAAAATTCAACCTTATGCTTACACTATGAATTTTGCAGTCAATGAAAACCACGCGGTCAAGTGTAATATGCACAGCGGAAGTTTTCGTTGGAAATAAAGTAGAGTTGGTTTTGACTAAAATCTCTAAGTATTGGAACACCAGCACTCACGGTCAACATAGTTGCGGTCGAGTGAGTGCGGTCAAGGGGAGGTACGGTCAAGAGAGATACGGTCAAGATAGGTTGAGATTGAAATTTGTAGTCTTGATAGATTGGCAAAAAGATAAGTTAGTCAGATTTTAGCTTAGGTAATAAGTTGAACAAACAAACACAATTCACAATACGTTTGAATATCTATAAGATCAAACACTAAACGACAAACAAGATTAATATGAACAATGAAGAACAAGATAAACAATACTTGAAATTAAATTTGCAGAAAGTAAAGAGCAGTAAGTAAATGACACGATGATTTGGAAAGGTTCGATCTGTTAAAAGTGATACATCCTTTACCAAGATGGTCAGTCTTGGATTTTGAATGAGGTATATATTGATTCACTTGTGTACAGATTACAGAGATTAAGTATTGAATCAACACCTATTTCTATAAAGAACAAATCCTAGACTTAGACCAGTGTATCCCTAATGATGCAATCTATGTGATTGATCAATCGGGGTGAGAGTGTGTGTAAGAATCAGAAGCTCTTTAAAATCTAAGTGATTGTAGAGCCTAATGAATCTTGTGTGTTGCAAGGCTTGATATGACTTGAATGTTGCTGTAGATCTTTGAAGGTTTGAAGGCGAAAGCTTGAAGATTCAAATGATTCTAGGAATCTTAAGTATGATCTTCAATCACCAAGTATTTCAACAGCAATTTCTCTCTTTGAATCTCAGCAATGTTCAATGAAGAACTCAAGGACTATTTATAGCCTTGAATAAGAGACTAGCCGTTGGAAATACTTGGGGTCCAAGTTGAAGGACAATGAGTTATTGAATTCTGATTGGAGCTCAGTCTGAGTTGTCCTTTTGTTGCAAAGTAGTGGTGATCCCACTAATAGTTGTATTCAAATTTGAATTTTGAATTCTACAACATTCTAAACTAACCGTAGTTTTGGACACAAGTGAGACCATGGTTAAGTTTGAATAGACTTGGATTGCTTGGACATCTTTACTTGCAGTCAAGACCTTACGGTCAAGGGATCAAAGACGACCTGCTTTCAAGATTTGCCATGAAGCTCACGGTCACTGACCTGCGGTCAAGTGATTCACGGTCGAGACATTGACCACTAAGTTTCCAGACTTAGAAAATTTTAAGACCTATTCATCTAAAGCCTATACTACTAAAGTGGACTATTCTAGAAATGATGTTTTAACACTTCTTACAATATAACCTAAAGTCCACAAAAAGTAAAATAAGGTTATGGTATCAATCAAATCTAGGTAATAGGAGTGGTTTATATTAAGCATAACCAACAGGACTGAACCCCGTCTGATTCACATGCGGTAGGAACCCAACCTATCTGAGTAGAGATCCCACAAAGAAGGTTCAATGTGGTAGTAACAAGCCGTAGGGTGGATTGGAACACCTAAAAACAGATTTACATGTTACATGTCCAAGACTGTCCCCTGAATAGCCTAAAAGGTGTTTATTACTGCAAGTATAGTAAAAGCTTTAGGCTTTGAATGGGATCAAGTCTTTTAGACAAGATGGTAGCAGTGCATCTTTGGAGATGCCCAACTAAATATGTGTTATTGTTAGCCGCAATTAGAGGAAATGGGTTATTCCTCGAAAGCACTTATGATAGAGGATCAGGACGTATGGCTTATACGCATAAAACATAATGATAGAGGCTGCTGTCATAGCCTTTGTCGTGTTGCTACCAACTGTGAGAGCCCGCGCTCGAAACATTTGAAAATCCGCCCTCGGTTTTTCACTAATAGTTTCCTCTCGAAGTTTTAATTAAATTGCAAGAGTCGCCACCTCACTTTATTTTAGGAAAAATGGAGACAAAACCTTTTATTTTGAGAAAGTGGGTTCGGGGGATAAGTTACGAGAAGAGAAGGGGTTAGGCACTCTCCTCGCCCGTGATGGTCTCTAGCATGCATGCCTCTTAAGTTCATTTTATGCCTTGTTTTTATGCCTTAACAAAAATGGTGATTTTATATACAAAGGAGTTTTCATATTCTAGGTATGTTTGCTTAAACTCACAAATGAGAGTCGGTTTGGGTGGACTCTCACTTGGTTTTGAAAATGGTTTTGAGCATTCATATCAAGTAAAGGAAAGCACAAAATAGGTGGTAGATTATTATGTACAATGGTGAACAAAGGGGAAACAAATCCCATGAAAAGAATAAATGTCCAAGTCCAAGTTATCTCCATTTTATGGACTGTTGTCCATTCTCTTTGATGTACCTATCTCAAAACTCATCCAATCTGGAACTAAAAGGTGAGAAATTCTTCCTAACATGTTAAAAAGAACTCATGATTTTTATGTTGATTTTAGGAGAATTTATGATGTCCAAACAATTTGTGCAAGATGAACTCAGAAGCAGTCAGAACAGGAAACATGGTATCACCCACAAAATATCTATCATTTACATCATGAAAACATGGTAATTAGGGAAAAAACCAAACATAAAAATTGTTCATAACATCTTTAATATTAAGTATGCCAAGTTTAAAGTCCATAAAGAAAGTTTAGACATATAAAAAACCTCTAACATTTTGATGTCAGAACAGGAAACACATCAATCTGAGAGCAAAGAGATGAAACAAAAAATGGAAAGAGCTACTTCCACTGATGTTAAAAATATTATATTTACCTTATCATTTTCCTTTATCTGTGTAGAAAAAAAAACTATTTAATGGAAAAAGGCCAAAAACCATATTTTACCTGAGTAATGGAGGTGACAAGACAGAGAGGTCAAAACTGGAGATCTTGCTAGACAGTCACATTATCATGAAAACAAGCATCAAAACTCAACTAAATGAAGTGCTATGGGCATGAAACTTTGTGTGTGTGTATATGTACATGTTAGTGACACAAAAGTCATGGAAAATCACTTATTTAGGCATGTATTGATGATGCTTCACATGACAAAAGAGGAACAAGGACAAATTTGGGGGGTTTTGTTGGAAACACATGCTAGTCTTTGGAAAATCTCCCCAAATCAACAACATGAACATTAAACATGTAAAATATAGATAATATATACAAGATCTGCAATAATAAAAATTGATGACAACTGAATATCAACATCATAAACATTCATTGATCAAAAACGTGACAAAGAACACCAAACATTACATCTTTGGTTCCTCAATGGAGGTCTAGTCTAACAAGTGGCTAGACCTCTTAAAAAATTACATGAACATCTACATTTTACATGTATAGAGATTACAAGGAAGATATTTTACCTAGGTTGTGCTTCCTTTGCTTCCAAGCGAAGACTTTTTTGGGTTTTCTTGCAGGTGTTTGTGCTTGTGTTTGAGAGAGTGCTTGTTGTGAGTTGTTTGCTTGTTTTGTGACTGTTTAAGGGATGATATGAGGGTGTATTGGTGGTGTATAGACTAACATTATAGAGGTGTAAAGTGAGTGTTCTTGAGAGTGATGGAAAAAGTAATGTATGCAATGTGTAGGATGGCTTGGTGTGTGAATTGTGTGGTGTCTCTTGTGAATCCCCCTTTGAAAATGGATGAAGTGGGATGTAATATGGATGGGGGAGGAGGCCAAATGACTCTAGGTACCCTTGCTTAGCCCTAGGGAGTCAATTGGGAGCCAACAACCTGGGTAGGAGCAGCTGGAATGGACTTGAAGTGGCTTGAATGCACAGGTTGCAAAATGGGAGAAATTGCTGATCTGCCAGGGGAAGGGGAGTTGTACGGCTCATTTGGGGCCGTACTACCCTGAGTGAGCCATACGGCTGTGGTCCTGGAGCTGGGGAAATCTGATTTTTGCCACGTGTCGCCCTCATTGGTCCAATCCTTATCCTATTGCCCAACCACCTTTGGCCACTTGTCTAACTTGGGTTGGCTTCCATTACTCCATGGTTTGAATGTAGTTTAACGTAGATGATCCTCAATGATGCTTCCGGTATTGGTTCCGCAACAGTCCAAGTTTTGTCCGTGTGCGCGCACTACGGTGTTCCGGTTGTCCGCGGTCCCAACATAAAAGTTGCTTGAAATAATTTTGTGGTCACGTCCATCAATCTTAAATATGTTTATAAGAAAGGGATGAAAATAATATATTTTTAAGTGCACAGAATAGACGATAACGAGCAGTTCTAGGGGTGCAGGCCCCGTTTCGGGTCTCGCAGCTCAAAAATTGAAGTACATGTCTGTTTACTCGTTTTTTCACTCTGATTATGAATTTGAAGTCCGTTAGTCCATTTGATGCACCGATAAGGCTCATGGAACTCCCGCGTAGCTAAATCTGGGGTTCTAAGTCAATTTTAGGGTTTAGACCGGTCAAAAGGGTTTGTCGAGGGGTGCGAGATCGGGGTGTCTACACCAACAAAGGCTCCTACACTCAAAGGAATCAGATTCAAGACACCCGTTCATCTGGTCATGTGGGGGTTTGCATTGATTAGCTTAGGTAGGGGTTCAAGTCGGGAGACACCATCTACTGAAAGCACGGCATGAATAATCTCTACTAGTCTTATGACCATGGATTTCTGGGGGATTATTGGAAATTTGGCTTGAAATGGTCAGCTTTGAGTGGGTCCCGTTAACTTTGACCTTGGTCAATGTTTATACACTTGTTGACACGCCCCCAGGTCCCGGGATCCCCTAATAGAACCTCGAACCCGGTGGGAGTGACTAACGAGGATCAAGAAACTTAACAAGAAACTTAATGACATTTGTTTAACAAACTGACATGATATATATACTCTAGAGTAAGGATCTATACTAGCTCACAACACGAGTTCTAGACAAGAAAATTAAAACCAAACTTAAATACATACAGCGGAAGATATGCCTAGCACATAAGCTGGCATCAATAGTACTATACAAGATGTCTAGTGACAACAAGAACTGAACAAAACTGTCTACCCCAAAATAAGGAGTTACAAACCCATAAAACATCGTCCTCACCAAATGTAAAAGGACACAAGCCCCAAAATAATCACGACCTGCGAAGTAAGCTCCCTGCTATGTCGAGCCTCACTGCGCACTATCCTTCCTTTGATCTAAGGAAAACAATTAAACAAGGAACGGGGTGAGATAAATCTCAGTAAGCTATTAGATGCAACTACATGACATGTTATCATGCAATTCAAGTAGATACTCAAGTAATCATATATCAAGTATCATCAAGTAACAAGTATATGAGAGGCTAAGCCACTCATCAAGTAGCACATAAGGCTAAACAAGCAAGTTATAAGGATATTGCTTCCTTCCTTATTCCTCCCAAGAATACCATTGTTGTCGTAGCTTGTATTACTTTGACAATCACGATCAATAACAGGAACTGATTATTCAGTATGTATCAGAAGACCTGGTAACCAGTGTCATTCCCAATATCAAGACTCATGAGTATTCACGAGGTGTTCAAGACAGGAGTTTAGCATTCACTTAAGTCAGGCTTATTGCTCCAACTAAGGAAGCTATGCCCTTACTATGGCCGGTGACCCGATTGTCACTTAAACCCCAGCTCTCGCGACAAGCGTGAACCTATACATTTTCGAACAAGCAAGGAGAACCAGCTGGACTCACACAAGAAGGTACAAGTAGATATTTACTTGAACTACGGGAGAAGAACTAATCCAAAAGTAGTGGACTAGCTCAACAAGGAACATGCTTCAAGTAATCAAGAAGTCACCTTGTTATCAAGCAACTATATGCAATGTTTGCACATACACAACAAGAACATGTCTCATACAAGTTAGTGCTTGTTCATAGCACTTTCTAGTTCATTACCATACATATGTATTGGTGTCAAGTCAAGTACAAGATTTTATTATCTTATATTCAAGTTTTAATCCAATTCTTTGTTCGAGTCACGTACAAGATTTTAATGTCTTATACTTCAAGTTATAATTCCAATCTTTGGACATTCAAGCATGTATAAGAGTTATACATTTACTCTTACAAAATCCCAATCCTATTCTTAGGATGTTCAAGTCTAAGACCTTATACTAATGCCTCTAAGGTGCACAATCATTGGATTCACAACAAGTATAACACATTAGTGCTTGTTCATAGCACTTTCAAGACATAAAGAAGAGTTACTACTCTTATACTTAAGTTCTCATTTGAGTTCTATAAGTATTACTGTTCAAGACTAAGCTCTAATGCCCCCAAAAGGTACAATTACACTTGCTAGGACATCTTATACCAAGGCTATATGCCTTAGGAGAGGTAAGGTTTCATCTCCATTTAGTTTGAACAACTATTGTGCAACAGGGGTTTTGGGCGGTCGCCCAACCCCATCCTGGGCGGTCGCCCAAGATCACAATTTCAGAACCAAAATCTCTGCCTTAGTGGGCGGTCGCCCAAAGCCCCATGGGCGGTCGCCCAAGGCCAAAATCTGCAAAAACTCAATTTCTTCCCAGACTTAGAATTCTCCGTCCCAAGCGTAGGAGTAACTTTTACTAACATTTTTAACACTCCCAGGATGCACTAACAAGCTTAAAACCAATTCTTTCATTTTAATTTCCTTACTTTACATAGTAGGATATACTCCATTTGTCCCACAATTACAAGTACCACAAAAATTGTCACAAACACAAAATTAACATTCACAAGTATCAAGAATAACATTTATGCATCTTATTACAAGTAAGAGAGGGCTAATAACTTACCTAGTCAAAATTCAAGTTAACCCAAACTTATTTCTGTTCGGCCTGGAACGCTCTTTTCAACGCCACGAATATTAATCCGGGATCAGAATCAAGAACGGAGGGATAATTAAGCTCGAGGAGTCGAGAATAGGGTGAAACCCTAACCTAGCTTTTTAGAACAGAAGGAGTATACGTAATTGATTTGGGTAAAAATGAATCTGAGGAAGGCAACCCCAATTGATAAACTTAAACTTTCAAAGAATTGCACTTAGGCCCCTCAAGTTTCACTTTTAACAAAAAGGCCCCTAAAGTCAAATTTTCACAAATGACCTAAAAGTCAAAACTAGACATTTAACCACCTTAACTATTTAAAGCAGTTAAAAAAATTTAACCCAAGTAAAACTAACACATAATATGCAAGTTCAAGAATTTAACAAGTATGTCAAATATTTAACAAGAAATAGGATGGGCGTTACACTTGTAGTATGTTATACCATGAACAATATTGGTGTTTTGGTGAAAGCCAAATAATGGATTAAGTCCATAGTTCTAAGACTTCAAAGATGAGATTTTAAAAGAGAATTTTGCTTACAATAATGAGATGGGTTGGTTGTCATCCCACATGGGAAAGAAAAGGCAAGCCTTCCCTTTGCTTGGAAGTACTAAAGGCTTTTGGGCTATCCCAAAATGTAATTGGAATGGATAGTTGAAGTGCCATAAATTACTTGACATTTCATAGTCTCATGTTCAAGTTACATGTGAGGTGGGCTTGAGCCTTTCCCTCACACGCTCGCTCGCTCGCTTGGCCGGCCGGGCACGGACTAAGGGCGAATGGTTCGGTTTGAAGGCGTATCTTTTTAGACAAAGTTTATTTGAAGTTTCTAATATTTGCAAAATGGACCCTGACGAAATTGTTAGGTCAGTTAGTTTCTTAACTGGACTCTAACTGTTCAGTTTCTTTTCCTTCAAGAATAAGTTACTGTAAATCAGGTAGGTTTAAGAGTCCTTCTCTAAAACCTAAATTGACTTAATACTAGTATAAATATACGATCCCCATACCAGTTTATACACACGTAATTAATTGCAATAAACTGTTCTCTCTCTAAATTCGTAATCTGTGGTTGATCTGAGAAGTAAGATTCCGGCAAAATGGGACAGTAGTCAAAAGTGGTTCGGTACATGTTCGTGCTAAGTTTTCCTGGTACGTTCCTGAGATCGTTTCATCCTCGGAGGAATTTTACGCAACCCTCAGCCGCACCAGTAGGGGGCAATAGTTTCTCTTAGGAGAGTCTATTACAGGCGACTCGATCTGAACTGATAAGTCTTTCTAACTCTCTTTTGTTTCTGTCTTTCCTGGATCCCGTTCTTGTGGGTACATTTCTGCTTTTGGCTTAATCTGATATTGTTATATGCTTACGTGATTGCCCTGATTAATCTGATCGTTGCATATTAAATTCCAACAGTTTCTTTATAAGTTATAAAAAGTTTTATTTTTATAGGGGTTATGGTTTAGGGTTTAGGGTTTAAGGTTTAGAGTTTAGAGTTTAGGGTTTTAGTTTTAGGGTTTAAGGGTTAAAAATAAGACTTTTTATAACTTATGGAGGAACTAGTTTTCCCAAAACCTACTCTTTTTCATTTTCCTTCTTTTTTGTTTTTGTGAACAGCTCGCCTCCTTTTTAGTGACATTAAACTTAGGAGGAAGTCTATTGTGAGATCGTTTTATGTATGAGATGGATCTTTATAATAGAATAAATGGGCTTGTACCGTCTCAATCAAATTTTTATCTAAACATAGATAATAACAATTAAAAATGGAGACTTAATAAGTTCATCAAAAATTGCTACATAAATAATTTTTTTCTAAATAAACGTGGGCATTAATTGAAGAAACTTACATTCTAAATATCTAAAATCTTTGTGCTAAGGACAACAATTCGAAATTTATTTTTATAATGCTATATGATATCACTTTAGAGAAAACTACCGTCTAGTCCCTCATCTTAAGCCTAATTACCACCTAGTCCAAGCTAATATTTTTGTTTACCATTAAATCCAAGCCAATATTACCACCTAGTCCCTTAGAGTTATTAAATCCCGAAAATACCCACCTGTAAATAAAACCCTACCCCCTCCTCTTCCACAAACACGTCGCTACCTCTCTCTACTCCCCAAATCACCGACAACCATCCTCCCATTTCCGGCGACCTCTCACCTTCCAGTCTCCGGCGGCCTCTCCCTTCCCAATCTCCGGTGACATATCTCTTCCCCCAACCTCCGACCACCTCCCTCCATCGTCTCCGTCCAACCCACCCTTCCCCCAACCTCTGACCACCTCACTCGCCTCCGACCGACCCAATCAACTCCATCTTCTACTTTGATCGGAACCAACGCTCAGATCTGACCGATTTGACTGACGACGAGTCCTGGTCGGTGACTGCCGGCGTCTTCTCCCCTCACGCCCAGATCTGACCGGTTTGACTGACGACTCCTAAATTCTGGCGCCGAATATTTTAATGTTGCAAATTTCGATAATAACATTGTCTAATTTTAATTGTTAAAATTTTTGATAGGGCGGTCAAATCACCACTTTCAGTGGGGTTGTGGCTCTATACAATCGGAAATTTTGTCGCAGGTAGGATTTTGTATTATTGGGTGTCCTGCTCTTATCTTTATTGATTACCTTGTTTGGATTGAATTCATTGTGGTTTTAGTCCTTTGAAGCTTTATAATGACGAAAAATACATTACTATTATTTTTTTGTATTGCGAATAGTGTACCTTTTGTTCTCCTGCAATATTTTTGCGGGGAGAAGGATATTTATTAACAATTTTTGTTTGGGATGAAACTACAGTTCTTGTTTATGCCCTTCCCAAAAGGACGTTTCACTTATGCTCTATGGTGCAACTACAATGCATCATAATTGTACTGTACAACTCTTTAATGTACATGAAAACTCAATTTTTGTTTTACTGAACTATATGAAATGTGTGGGCACACATTTGCGATGAAAAGAGATTTCTTCAGAATTCCAATTCACGATTCTTGGGAGTAGTCTTCACTACTTGATCTCGATGGTTTTACTCCCTCTCATCTAGGCTTGGTAGTTTTACCCAATAACTTGTCAATCCACCCAACCCACTAATAACCCAACCCAATTAAGTTAACAGGTTGTAACAGGTTACCTAAATAACCCTTCAGATTTCGCGGGTTCAACCTGTAAACCCGTTTGTAACTTGCTGGAACAAAACATAAGACGCCAAATGAGGAAAGCTTGTACATTTGAAATTAAAAAAAAAAACGGATCTCGTTAAATATTTAACGAAAATCAGTCAAATATGATTTAAAAAGATAAATATTTAACAATTTTGTCAATGGAGTGAGGATATTTAATAAAAAGTTGAAACAGGAATGAGGACAGCTTGTACATTTGAAATTAAAAAAAACTGATCTCGTTAAATATTTAACGAAAATTAGTCAAATATGATTTAAAAAGATAAATATTTAACAATTTTGTCAATGGAGTGAGGATATTTAATAAAAAGTTGAAACAGGAATGAGGACAACTTGTACAGTTGATAGATCCAGCAACACAAAAAACAGAAGATTTTTTTTTTCAAAACCTGTAGATACCCAGGGGGCCACGGCTTGGCTAGAGCGCGTGTGTTACCCTAGGATGTCTATTTGTGTTTTAGAGTCGCCACCTATGTTTTAGAGGAACATAAGAAAAACCTAATGTTTATAGCCTAAGTTTGATTACGAAAACAGAGATTCTTTGTTATGAGGTTCGGGGGTTAGGTTACGAGATGGGAAGTACTTAAACACCCATCTCGCCCAACTAAAGTTGGTCTTTCTTGATCAAAATCTACATAAATGATGAAATGTTCTTCTTATTCTTGATGATAAAAGGGGGTAAAAAATGGGTGTTTAGAATGTAGGGAGATGACTTCGTGACTAGCTTCAATGAAGTGAAGTAGTCTTTGATGTCATGTCCCAAAAATGTTTGGGTGATTGCACTTTTGATTAAAGCAAAAGAAAGAGAGAAGAGATGAAGTAGAAAACAAGAGAAAAGAGTAGTCTTTTACCTATACTTCAAAGAACTTCAAAAACTCCTTCAAGAGGTTCTTAGGAAAATGCCTTGTAAGTATTTGTGTATAGTTTTTGTTAATGATTCCAATCTTCCTCCTCTTCAATGGTGAATTAGAGAGGTTTTTATAGGTAAAGAAGGTGTGTTTTTGGTGCCAAAACCAAGTCACAAAGGTCAGTTTCCCGGGCAAATCCAGTTAAAATGAGCAAGGGAATGATTCTTGGACAGAAATCTGTAACTGACGCCCAGGTGCGCGCGCCTCCTGCCTTGGTGGCGGGATGCGCGCGCCTCTGGCCCCAAAGGGTGAAAGCGCGCGCCTTTGAGATGGCAAAAATGATAGAATGGACAAGAAAGTCAGCACTGTTATTCAGTTTGGTCCCTGGACTTAACAAAGTCAGTTAGGAACTTAACGGAAGTAACAGAAACTAACGAGAAACACTTAAAATAGGGAGAAACACAAAATCAAATGTGCACACGGGGTGAGCGGTCCAAGGCGGGGTATCTACAGAGCCCCTTGGCGACGTGGATTGCAAAGCAAAACGCGTCGACGAAAGAACAAAACATCCGCCGAGGACATCACCAGGAAAAAAGCAAAGACTCGATGAAAACAAGAAATTTGATATTACAAGAGATAGGAGTGCGCTCCCTGTGTGAGTGGCTTTTGTTGATAGTAGGGGTGCGGTGATAGAAATCGGCCCACCGTGGCCAAACTTTAGAGTCCTTATAGAGGACTTGGAGGGACTGGAGAGTCTGCCTGCCGATGTAGAGGGACTCGAGAGTCTGCCTGCTGATTTAGAGGGACTAGAGAGTCTTCCTGTCGATGTAGAGGGACTCAAAAGTCTGCCTGTTGATTTGGAGGGACTGGAGAGTCTGCCTGCCGATGTAGAGGGACTCGAGAGTCTGCCTGCTGATTTGGAGGGACTAGAGATTCTGCCTGCCGATGTAGAGGGACTCGAAAGTCTGCCTGCTGATTTGGAGGGAATAGAGAGTCTGCCTGCCGATGTAGAGGGACTCAAAAGTCTGCCTGCTGATTTGGAGGAACTCGAAAGTCAGCCTGCCGATGTAGAGGGACTCAAAAGTCTGCCTGCTGATGTAGAGGGACTCGAAAATCTGCCTGCTGATTTGAAGGGACTGGAGAGTCTTCCTGCCGATGTACAGGGACTCAAGAGTCTGCCTGCTGATGTAGAGGGACTCGAAAGTCTGCCTGCCGATGAATGTGACTTTGTTGAGTAAATTTTTCTAATGAGGAGGTGATTTCAGTGGTTCACCGCGGACCAAATTTGCTGTTTTGAAACTGTATTTTGATGTACGCTGTCTGGAGTAGCGTTTGCAGTTACGAGGAACGACCGGTTCGGATTTTAGATTCTAAAGTCCAAGAGTTGAGGAGCAAAAGCATTGCGTTGGTTAGAGTTCTTTGGAGGAATCATAATATCGAGGAGTCGAGGTGGGAGCTCCGAGATGAGATCGAGAGGAAATTTCCGTGGCTTTTTGTTTAAGGTCAGTCTCGTTAAAATTCGGGTCGAATTTTCTTTAAGGGAGAGTGAATGTCACGACCCGAAATATAGGCTCTATTTTATTAGTAATAAATGATTATTGTTTAATTAATTGCCTATCTATTTATTTAAATTATTATTTATTTAAATATTTATGTGTTATAATAATTATGCCTAGCATTTTATTTGGGTCATTTGTGCTAGTGTAGTATTATTTGGTCTTAATTGTTAGTAGGGAGTGTAAGTATTTGTGTTAGTAGTTGGGGAGGGGGCCTAAGTGTAAATTCTTTAAATTATTTCCCCTACTCCCTCCCTACTCCTTCTCTTCTCCCTTATCTTCTCCCTCACTCACTCCACCTCCCAGCAACTCTCTCCCTCTCTCATTAGCTTTGGGTAAGTTTTCTTTCTTTCCTTCTCTCTTCATTTTCTTCCTCTTCTTCTTGTTATTTCTCATTTCTTAAAACACGAAATGTGTTTAGATCGTCGATAGGATCGCGTAGAACCAAGAATATTCGAATTCCGTCAACTTTCATTATTTTCAAGTAAGTTGCTTTTCCCCTATTTTTATGCTAAAATGCTCATAACATGTTTCTACAATGCTTTAATTGTTATATTTGAAGTTTGGTTGAGTTTGGAATTGATTTGGAATTTATTTGAGTTTTTGGCTAAAATGGTGATTTGATGAATGTCATGATTCAATCTTGGTTTTGGGTTGATAAATGGTGTTAGTTAGGTTCCCTTAAACTTAAATGTTGTTTGGGTACCTTAGCAAACTTGTTGGTTGTGTTTGATTTTGAGTATTGTGTGAATTGGGTAAGAAAATGAAGAACCCAGTTCTTCCCTCCCGAATTCCGGCAGTCCAGAAGGTTGGGCGACCGCCCAAAAATGTCTGGGTGACCGCACATCTATCTGAAAGGTTTTGTTCTTGTTTGAGGGCTTTTTGGGCGACCGCACAGTCCCTTGTGGGCGGCCGCACAGAACCTCTGAAAGTTTTCATTTGTTATTTTGTGTGATTGGAGAATGCGTTTTGGTCTAAGTCTTGGGTGTCCTTCTAGTCGACCCTAGTGAACATTGTAGTATGCTTTAGTGATAGAATTGGGTCCTTTGTGATCAAGTTTGTGTTTGAAATTTATTAATTGTTAATTGGGATTTTGGAACACCTTTATTGTGTATTGTTGGTTCATTTCATCTTCTTGGTGATTATTTGGCATGATTCCCTACTTTGGAATCCATGGCTATTTATCGTGCTAGTATTTTATTACTTGGCCTACATTTGAAAGTCCAGCTGGTTATTTGTGTTTGTTTCGGGCGATGCGAAATATTATAATGGCACGGCCAAGTCCATTTTGATGTTGACCATTGTTTTGCCCCATTATTACCCTCTTCCAGATTGGCCTTGGATGTGAGAAGAGCTAGCTCCTTTGTGTGCATTTTAGCTTTACTTGGAGCATGACTTTGTGGCATGTCTCCCGTCCCTTGTGACACTTCACTTGGTTATTGGTTCCGGTACCGGGGATTTCTCTTCAGCTTTCATGCTATTATGAAGATGATGATTTGTTGATTATTGAAGCTCCGCAGCGACCTTTATTTGGTTTATCAGTTTGGGAAAACCTTGGCTATATCCTTTATTATGTGTTTATTACCGCTGCTATCTGATATATGATAATTGCTATGTGCTATGTGATAATTATTATTGTTTATTGTTTATTGCATCATAGCATGTCATGTAGTTGCATTAGTAAGTTATTGAGATTTATCTCACCCCCTTTCTTTTATCTTTGTTTTTCCTTAACCCCCCCAGGTGATATGTAACGACCCGAAAACCCGTCTCTATTTTATTGATAAATAATTAAATTATTTATTTATTTATTTGATTTAAATAAATTATGTGTGCATTTTATGTGTTATAATAATTTATGCCTAGCATTTAATTGGTTAATTGTGCTAGTGTAGAGAGTTGGGTCTTAATTATTAGTGGGGAGTTATTTATATTGGGTAGTGTAGGGAAGCGGCCCTAAATGTAACATTTCAAAATAATCTCTCCCTACTCCCTCCCTCACCTCCCTCACTCTTTCACCCTCCCCTCACTTCTCATCTCTCTCCCAGCATGCTCTCTCTCTCTCCAAAAAGGTAAAAATTTCTCTCTCACTTCTCTCTTCATTTTCATCCTCTTCCTCTCATTATTTCTCATTTCTTAAAACATGAAACTTGTTTAGATCGTCGTTAGGATCGTAGAGGGCTAAAAATATTCGAGTTCCGGCAACTTTGAGAAAATTCAAGTAAGTTGCTTTTCCCCCATTTTTATGCTAAAATGTTCATATCATGTTATATAATGCTTGAGTTGTTATATTTGAAGTTTGGTTGAGTTTCGAATTTATTTGGAATTTATTTGAGTTTTGGTAAAAAAATAGTGATTTTATGAATGTTGGGTTTGAATCTTGATTTTGGTTGTTAAATGTTGTTATATGAGTTCTTTTGACCATAAGTTGTTTTAGTTCATTAATATGCTAGTTAAGAGTGTTGGATTTTGGTTTAGTTTTGGTTTGGGTTAAAAATGGGAGAACCCAGTTCATCCCTCCCGATTTCCGGCAGACCAGAGGGTTGGGCGACCGCCCAAAATATGGTGGGCGACCGCACATCTATCTGAAAGGTTTTGTTCTTGGTTGATTGCTTTTTGTGCGACCGCACAGACTCGAGTGGGCGGCCGCACAGAACCTCTGAAGGCTTTCATTTGTTATTTTGTGTGATTGAAGAATGCATTTTGGTCTAAGTCTTGGGTGTCCTTCTAGTCGACCTTAGTGAGCATTGTAGTGCACTCTAGTGATAGAATTGGGTCCTTTGTGATTAAGTTTGTGTTGTGAAATTAGTTTTATGTTCTTTAAAAAATTTGGGGTTATTTGGGTTTCAGAGGCACATGAATTGAGTTCTCTTGTCTTTAAATGTTAGGATAGAAGTATATATAGGTACTCCTAAGTTTTAGAATGAAAGGAGTGAAATTCGTAGCTAAAACAGGGATTTTTCATAATGTCCGGCCGAACACTTTATAAAAATTGTCCGTTTTACGTTCAATCTTCCGGAGACCATAACTTCTTCGTCCGGACTCCGTTTTGGACGTGTAAACTATCGTTGGATAGATATTTTCGAGTACTACGCAATCGTTCTATTGGACGTATGGTTCCAGGTTAGAATGGTTGTCTTATTGTTGAGGTTCAAGATCAAGGTGTAGTCTCGGTCTAGATTCCGTAGTACTATTCTAGTTGACTTAGTTGGGCACCGTGGAACACTTTAGTAATTAAAATTGGTTCCTTTGTGAACAATGGTGTTATGTAATTTGATCCGGTATTGTTTGGGAATGTTTGGGCATCTTATGATGTGTTCGTGATTATTCCAATCGAATTGATTTTCGAGTAAGACTTGGTCTAGGTTTTAGGCGATGTCCTATAGTACCTAGAGGGTTGTTATTGAACACCAAAGTGTAGGGTTTGGTCCGGTTGTGATCATGTACTAATATTTGTAACCTTTTGGGTTCGTTCGGGTGTTAAGAATTGGTTCGTTGATGAACGGATGTAAGACGTGAATTGGTGATTGGGTACTTACGGTTTGATTAACCTTAAGGTGTATTCATTCTGATTTCCTACTTTGGAATTCTAGGTGTGATGAGATGGTTGAGTTCATGGTCTTAGTACATCTTTATGAGTAAACGTTTATGATAATTTTGGGTTATAGTCGTTGTACTATTTGTGAGCGACCGCTTGGGTTGTGTTCCTCATGAGTAACTTGTGGGTATCATCTTTGGAATGTATCTGGCATGGTTCCTCATTATGGAATTATCGTGTTCTAATAATCATTGTTGTTGAGCTCCTTATGAGCAATTCTGTTTATCGTTGTTGAGTTCTTTATGAGAAATTCTGTTTATCGTTGTTGTGCTCTTTATGAGAAACTCTTGTTATCGTTGTTGTTAAACTCTTCATGAGTAACCGTTGCATCTTTATGGTGATTATTTGGTATGGTTCCCTACTTTGGAACCTTAAATTGTTTATTTAAGCTAGTATTTATTACTTAGCATTTATTTGGAAGCCCAGCTGGCATATTTGTTACATCGGGCGATGGGAAAGATTATAATGGCAAAGCCAAGTCCATTATAATGTTGACCATTGTTTTGCCCCCTTCTATACCCCCTTTTCAAGATTGGCCTTGGAAGGGATAAGTTAGCTTCCTTTGTGAATGTATCTAGCTACCGAGCATGACTTTGTGGCATGGCTCTTGTCCTTTGTGACACTCTCATTGTTATTGGTTCCGGTACCGGGTTTCTCTTCAGCTTTTATGCTACTATGAAGATGGCTTGATGGGTTGATTGATTGATTGGTCGGCTCTGACCGGGGTTCTCTTCAGTTGTTATACTGCTATTGTTGATTGGTTGATCGGTTGAAGCTGCGCAGCGATTGTTCTATCAGTTTGGTGAAACCTTGGCTCAGTATCCTTTGTTACGTGTTTATTTCAGTCTTATGTGCTGCATGATGAGTTAGTCGTTATTTCCAACTAGTATGGGACAGTTGGCGATAGGGAGCTTTATCATTTGTTGTTATGTGATATACTTGTTCAGTTATATCGTTGATTTGCATGTTATTATGCCATGTAGATGCATTTAGTAACTTACTGAGATTTTATCTCACCCCGTTTCTTGTTTCAAATTGTTTTTCCTTAACCCCCCCAGGAAAGCAAGTGGTAGCGTTGTGAGGCCCATTGTAGCGGGAATCTTCTGAGCAGGTTGATCGTAATAGGGATGGTTGCTCTTCGGAGCCTTTATGTATTTTATTGTGGGTTCGTAGTCGTTCAGTGTTTGTATATACGGTGGTACTTTGGGTATTTTTGTTAATAGTTGTTCTTGCTTCCGCATTTGTTTCTAGTCTCCGAGTTATAATCTCGTTGAGGTGTTGTTTGATGGTATTGGTTTATAGTTGAATTCACGCGCCCGGTTTGGTATATTACATTTTGGAGATGTATATTATGTAAATTTTATATTTATGGATTTTTAAGATTTCCGGGGCGTGACAGCTGGTATCAGAGCAATGGTTTTAGATATTTAAGGAGAATAAGAACTCTGATATTGAATAGGGTTTAATACTTAGGTGTTATAACTTTTAGCGGTTTAGGAAACTAAGTTTTCTTGGAATTCGAGGTTAAGGTAGAAGTTGGTTGAGTTATGAGTCGTGATATTGACGTCGAGTTTTTCTTCTCTTGTGGTATATCAAGTATAGGATTGGTGTCAATAGTGTTGGTTCCATTGGGATTAATTGGTCTGGGAATCGAGAGTGCGAGTTTTGAAGGCTTGGGCATATCTATTTCGTAAAGTGGACAGCGTTTCGTGCTATGTTCACATGTTTGTTATCATTCATGGATTCATGTTGAGGTGTATTCTCGAATGGGGAACTACGTGATTGCTACTGGTATGTATAGGGTGATTTAGTTATGTCACCTATGCGGGATATTGATGAGTTAAGTGGTATGGTTTAGCTTTCTATATGCTACGAATTTCTTGTGTACCATCGATAGGTGGAGAATATTTCTATATTAGTATGTTTGACTTTGTTTAGGAGCATACTAAGTATATATATAATGTCCAGGTTCTATATTGAAAATCAGAAAATCTTTATTATAAGGTTGTGCTGGGAATTTAGCTTATTCAGTTGGCAATACTAATATTGAAGTCTTGAGTATAATTTATACTGGGTGCGATATGTCGCTTGACCGATAGGGAACTTGGGTTATATGATGAGTTGATATGGGCTATAATACTGATAGGTAAATCGGTGAACATATAGTATCGGTTGGGTTAAAAGAGTTAAAGATTCAATTTGAGAATTTCTCAATAAGAGATTTTTCTTTACTTTTGGTACATCTTTGTGAGTGCATCAGAATTGTTTAGTATGAGGAAATACTTAACTTGTTTGGGATCATTTTAGTACATGATTGGAGTTGAGTTAAAGCAAAATGAGTTATGAGTATATTGTGGAAGTTATAATCATTTTTTTTTTATGGTAAACACGGATTATTAATTTAAATGGGAGTTAGAGGAAATCTTTTGAAGATAAAATTTGTGTTGTTTGCGGACTACTGAGTATGTGGAATTGTATTAGGCTTTCCAGAATGGGAGTAATGTATTGATGGTAGTTTAACGTGGATTTAAGTGGACATTTTGTGTTAAGAATTTTGGGCTTATATTGTACCTTTAGTTTAAGGTGTTAATTAGAGTGAAAGCACTATAGTGGTAATCCTTGAAGATATAGCCACTACGGTGAAAATTTTGGGGATGGAAAATTTCTTTAGCCTTGTATAGTAAGAAGTTGATTAAGCTCGAGATGGTTTAAATATTTTGAATTTCTGAGGAGTAATCCTAAATATCCGATCTAATGGAGTATCCTTGCAGTGCAATTAAGGTCATGGGTAAGACGAGTCTGTAGTATCTCGAGAATTGTGCTTAGGAATAATCTGGATTCTGCGATTTGGGGTGATAAAGTATTTGCATATATTTTGAGGATTAACGCTTGATAAGTGGAACCATCTGCGACTTAGAATTTGTTGTGATTTTAGTGATTTTACCTTAGCGGCTTATATTATTTTTTATTTTTTTTTTGGGACCAAGTTGAAACGTTAAGATAACGGACTATCAAAAGTTGATGGATATATTTCCTTAGAAAACTAAGTATGAGGTAATGCTAGTAGTTGAGAAATTCAAAGGTTATGACTGTATTATGTTTTATCTTATAAGGAAAGTGAGTGTGGTAGTGGAATCGCATTTGACCGGATAGTTGATAACAGTAGATTTTTGATTATATCATTGAGTTATTGGGTGACAGTAATCATTAGCCCTATTCCTTCTCTTATTTATTCGGGTAGTAGTATGATTACGTGGGTTGATGTATAGATCGTTAATGCGTGCGGATGAAACGGAAAAGTAAAGCTTATGGATGTTGATGATTTAAAGGTTGATGGAGAGCGTAATGCTAATCAGGATCGAATCAGCTATGTCTTAGAATCGGTGAACAAGTGATAGTCTTGAGAATTTGAAATTCGGGATGAAAGAGGAAGTTAACTTTAGAATATTTGATATGAGTATACCTGAGATATGTATGTGATTAATATATATTGGTTTATTTGAGTCGTGAGGACTATGTCTGAAAATTTAGTTGAGTACTCGATTGAGGTTATGAGTGTTATGGAAGAGTCGATATGTTGTCGCCTCATTATGACCGTGTGTTGTGAAGTTTGATGAGTGAATTCGTGGGCGAATTCTTTTTAAGGAGGGTAGATTGTAACGACCCGAAAACACGTCTCTATTTTATTGATAAATAATTAAATTATTTATTTATTTATTTGATTTAAATAAATTATGTGTGCATTTTATGTGTTATAATAATTTATGCCTAGCATTTAATTGGTTAATTGTGCTAGTGTAGAGAGTTGGGTCTTAATTATTAGTGGGAGTTATTTATATTGGGTAGTGTAGGGAAGGGGCCCTAAATGTAACATTTCAAAATAATCTCTCCCTACTCCCTCCCTCACCTCCCTCACTCTTTCACCCTCCCCCTCACTTCTCATCTCTCTCCCAGCATGCTCTCTCTCTCTCTCCAAAAAGGTAAAAATTTCTCTCTCACTTCTCTCTTCATTTTCATCCTCTTCCTCTCATTATTTCTCATTTCTTAAAACATGAAACTTGTTTAGATCGTCGTTAGGATCATAGAGGGCTAAAAATATTCGAGTTCCGGCAACTTTGAGAAAATTCAAGTAAGTTGCTTTTCCCCCATTTTTATGCTAAAATGTTCATATCATGTTATATAATGCTTGAGTTGTTATATTTGAAGTTTGGTTGAGTTTCGAATTTATTTGGAATTTATTTGAGTTTTGGTAAAAAAAAATAGTGATTTTATGAATGTTGGGTTTGAATCTTGATTTTGGTTGTTAAATGTTGTTATATGAGTTCTTTTGACCTATAAGTTGTTTTAGTTCATTAATATGCTAGTTAAGAGTGTTGGATTTTGGTTTAGTTTTGGTTTGGGTTAAAAATGGGAGAACCCAGTTCATCCCTCCCGATTTCCGGCAGACCAGAGGGTTGGGCGACCGCCCAAAATATGGTGGGCGACCGCACATCTATCTGAAAGGTTTTGTTCTTGGTTGATTGCTTTTTGTGCGACCGCACAGACTCGAGTGGGCGGCCGCACAGAACCTCTGAAGGCTTTCATTTGTTATTTTGTGTGATTGAAGAATGCATTTTGGTCTAAGTCTTGGGTGTCCTTCTAGTCGACCTTAGTGAGCATTGTAGTGCACTCTAGTGATAGAATTGGGTCCTTTGTGATTAAGTTTGTGTTGTGAAATTAGTTTTATGTTCTTTAAAAATTTGGGGTTATTTGGGTTTCAGAGGCACATGAATTGAGTTCTCTTGTCTTTAAATGTTAGGATAGAAGTATATATAGGTACTCCTAAGTTTTAGAATGAAAGGAGTGAAATTCGTAGCTAAAACAGGGATTTTTCATAATGTCCGGCCGAACACTTTATAAAAATTGTCCGTTTTACGTTCAATCTTCCGGAGACCATAACTTCTTCGTCCGGACTCCGTTTTGGACGTGTAAACTATCGTTGGATAGATATTTTCGAGTACTACGCAATCGTTCTATTGGACGTATGGTTCCAGGTTAGAATGGTTGTCTTATTGTTGAGGTTCAAGATCAAGGTGTAGTCTCGGTCTAGATTCCGTAGTACTATTCTAGTTGACTTAGTTGGGCACCGTGGAACACTTTAGTAATTAAAATTGGTTCCTTTTTGAACAATGGTGTTATGTAATTTGATCCGGTATTGTTTGGGAATGTTTGGGCATCTTATGATGTGTTCGTGATTATTCCAATCGAATTGATTTTCGAGTAAGACTTGGTCTAGGTTTTAGGCGATGTCCTATAGTACCTAGAGGGTTGTTATTGAACACCAAAGTGTAGGGTTTGGTCCGGTTGTGATCATGTACTAATAGTTGTAACCTTTTGGGTTCGTTCGGGTGTTAAGAATTGGTTCGTTGATGAACGGATGTAAGACATGAATTGGTGATTGGGTACTTACGGTTTGATTAACCTTAAGGTGTATTCATTCTGATTTCCTACTTTGGAATTCTAGGTGTGATGAGATGGTTGAGTTCATGGTCTTAGTACATCTTTATGAGTAAACGTTTAGGATAATTTTGGGTTATAGTCGTTGTACTATTTGTGAGCGACCGCTTGGGTTGTGTTCCTCATGAGTAACTTGTGGGTATCATCTTTGGAATGTATCTGGTATGGTTCCTCATTATGGAATTATCCAGTTCTAATAATCATTGTTGTTGAGCTCCTTATGAGCAACTCTGTTTATCGTTGTTGAGCTCTTTATGAGAAATTCTGTTTATCGTTGTTGTGCTCTTTATGAGAAACTCTTGTTATCGTTGTTGTTAAACTCTTCATGAGTAACCGTTGCATCTTTATGGTGATTATTTGGTATGGTTCCCTACTTTGGAACCTTAAATTGTTTATTTAAGCTAGTATTTATTACTTAGCATTTATTTGGAAGCCCAGCTGGCATATTTGTTGCATCGGGCGATGGGAAAGATTATAATGGCAAAGCCAAGTCCATTATAATGTTGACCATTGTTTTGCCCCCTTCTATACCCCCTTTTCAAGATTGGCCTTGGAAGGGATAAGTTAGCTTCCTTTGTGAATGTATCTAGCTACCGAGCATGACTTTGTGGCATGGCTCTTGTCCTTTGTGACACTCTCATTGTTATTGGTTCCGGTACCGGGTTTCTCTTCAGCTTTTATGCTACTATGAAGATGGCTTGATGGGTTGATTGATTGATTGGTCGGCTCTGACCGGGGTTCTCTTCAGTTGTTATACTGCTATTGTTGATTGGTTGATCGGTTGAAGCTGCGCAGCGATTGTTCTATCAGTTTGGTGAAACCTTGGCTCAGTATCCTTTGTTACGTGTTTATTTCAGTCTTATGTGCTGCATGATGAGTTAGTCGTTATTTCCAACTGGTATGGGATAGTTGGCGATAGGGAGCTTTCTCATTTGTTGTTATGTGATTTACTTGTTCAGTTATATCGTTGATTTGCATGATATTATGCCATGTAGATGCATTTAGTAACTTACTGAGATTTTATCTCACCCCGTTTCTTGTTTCAAATTGTTTTTCCTTAACCCCCCCCCCCCAGGAAAACAAGTGGTAGCGTTGTGAGGCCCATTGTAGCGGGAATCTTCTGAGCGGGTTGATCGTAATAGGGATAGTTGCTCTTCGGAGCCTTTATGTATTTTATTGTGGGTTCGTAGTCGTTCAGTGTTTGTATATACGGTGGTACTTTGGGTATTTTTGTTAATAGTTGTTCTTGCTTCCGCATTTGTTTCTAGTCTCCGAGTTATAATCTCGTTGAGGTGTTGTTTGATGGTATTGGTTTATAGTTGAATTCACGCGCCCGGTTTGGTATATTACATTTTGGAGATGTATATTATGTAAATTTTATATTTATGGATTTTTAAGATTTCCGGGGCGTGACATGCTAAGGATTAATCTCGCTGATCACGATAAAGAGGACGTCGAGTGTGGATACATTCTTTTGGGGAAAGTTGTTATAGGTTGGTTTACATTATATAAATGTGTAACCCTTTTGGGATAGTTGTACTAAACAATGACGTCATTAAGAATTGTACATTTATCTTTTGTTGGGCATAAACTTGTGGAAGTTTATGATAGTTGCATTTGGTTATTATCAAACTTGGATCTGTACAACTTTGGATCATCACCTTTTGGTATCAAAGGAAATTTTTATCTCCATTATTTTAGAGTTTATTGTTTAAGTCGACGTCCAGATCGCGGTCTCGGGCTCGCGGGGTTCGGGGTCGCGACAGTGCGGGCATAGTTGACCGCTGACCGGGGAAAATGTTGAGATTGACTTTGACTTTTGTAAGAGAGAGAGAGAGAGAGAGACACGACCTACTTTTAGTGGGAGTTTCTATCTTACTTTATTCAGACATGCCTTAGGGGCGGACCGAATTAATGTATGCCCAAATGTGTCTCCAAGGGCGGAGTTGCCGTGGCTTTGATGAAGAATGTAGATCCTGCTGATTTTGAGAGCGTCTGGACTCTGTTTCTGCATGATTTCTTCTTCTGACAAGGGCCGGCTGAGGCACTTCTGAAGTGGGAGGCGGCCGCCTCATATGGTGGATGTGGGACACGCGCGCTTCCCAAGTGGGTGTCGGGAGGCGTGCGCTTCTGGGGAGCGAATTTCGGGGCTTTACATTTGCTTGCCAAAAGATCCACAACATCTATAATATCAGCCTCTGTTCGAACACCTTCTTCCAACAGCTATTTTCTGCCATTCTTGAACATCTTTTCTTTGCTCAATTTAGCTTGTAATCCACTTTTGCCATGGCCTCCAATTCTTTCACCCTTGATACCAAGGTTATTGGTGAATATGAGAAGGATTTGTCCACTTTTGTGTACTCTTTCAAGACCCACCCCAAGAAGGCTTTTGTCAAAGACTTTGGATTCCGCATTCTATTCACGTTACGGACGTTGAAGCCGGACTGGGATTTGTTGAAGGCCGCTGCAGCTTTTTGGGATTGTGACAGTCACACCTTTAATTTTTCGGCAAATGAAATAGTGCCGACTGTTGATGACTTTGGTGCCATTCTTGGCATTCCGCTGGTGGGTCAAATTGCCGTCCCCAAATATCATCGTGGAGTGATCGATTCTTGGTCTGACTTGTTGAACCTTCCCATCGGAGATGTGAGGAAGATGTTGCATGGTACCGTGGTAGATATAACTGAGTTGCCAATGTTCTTCAGTTTGCATTCAGAGGACATGGTGGTTCAGTCTTTCAAGAGGGGTGCCATGGCGGCTTGCCTTTTCAGTGAAATTCTTTTCGTTACACCCTTCGGGACAGCGAACGCGCAGTTGGCTGAGATTATCTTGCAGGCCAAGGAGCAACAATTCAGTATAATCCCTCTTATAGTAGAGGAGACCTTGCACGGTCTTGATGAGTTGCATCGAATGGGCGAGATGTGTCGGGGAAGCCCCTTGCTTCTAACCATATGGCTCCGAGAACACTTTAGGGTTTATTCTTCGGAAGGTGATCTGTCTCCCTTTGCTGTTCACAGGAGAAAATTACTGATTCGAGACTTAACCGAGGATAGTTGGGAGAAGTTCTTTGCTTCTCGGGCATCGTCAGACATCGAGTGGTGCCCTCCCTCTTGGGGTCTTCGTCCTTTTGTGGAGTGGACTTTGGGTTTTGGGCATGTGGTCCTTCCTGGCCTCAGGGATTCTTCGTTTTATCAGCCGGAGCGGGTTCTGAGGCAGTTCGGTCGTCAGCAGATAATTCCCTTACCTAGGAGTGGGGTGCTTCGTCCTGTCTCGTATATGGGTCCGGACTTTTCGAGAGAGCTCCAATCGTCTTGGGGAGATGACTGTCATCGGTGGGCTCCCGCCCCCATCCATCGGGGTAGTATCTTTCTCCCCGAGAGCAATTTGGACTATCTGTTTGGTACTCTTTACCGTGGTATCACTTGGGTAGACGTACTTCGCGCCGATTTTCTAGGAAAGGACTTCGAGCCTAGCAGTGCTTTGAGATATAGGGAGGCTACTGCTGATTCCTGCAACATCCTGGCTAACCCTTTCGGTAGTCATTTGGATGACTTTTATGCTCGGAGGCGTGTTGCTGCTCAGAAGGTTTCGGTCCGCCTCAGTGTTCCTAGTCCTCCCAAGAAGAATAGGATTGAGAGCCGTTCGGTGGCCCTTCAAAGGCTAAGAGAAAATTAGATTTTTCCTAGTACCCCAAGATTGCAATTAAATAGACCACTTGTTAGGATTTAATGTTTTTATGTCTTTTATTGCTCAACGTCGTCCGTTGTAATGGTTAAAATAGTTCAATGATTGAATAAGAATTGCATCTTGTTACAACATGATTGGGTAAAAATTATTGTTTTAGACCGCACCCGAAGGTTGCCTACGTTCCTCTCGCAGAGAGGCTCAGGTCTCCGTAGTTCAAACAAATGAAGACCATTTTTTTTGTGCACCCTGTTTCTTGCCTAGACCGCCCTTTCGGGTTTTCAATCTAGCGGGCTTCTTTTTTGCGCGTGCTCTAATTTTTGCCTAGGCCGCCCTTGCGGTTTTCAACCTAGCGAGCCTTTTTTTTTAATGGTCTTTATTTTCTTGAGCTTTTCGAGGTTGACCTCCTTTGGCAATTGATCATCATCCAAGTCTATGAGTCGGACTGCACCGCCGCTTAACACCTTCTTGACCACGTAAGGACCGATCCACCGAGGTCCCCACTTCCCAAGGGGATTCATGGCATTGGGAGGATGTTGTCTTAGGACCAAGTCTCCCACTTTGATATTTTGAGGTTTCGCCTTCTTGTTGAAAGCCCTTGCCATTCTTTGTTGATAAGCCCTTGTGCGTTCAAACGCTCTTAACCTCTTTTCATCGAGTAGGGCTAGTTTCTCATATCGACTTTGCATCCAGTCAACCTCATTGACTTGGTTCTCGAGTAAGACACGTAGAGAAGGAACCACGAGTTTGACCGGGAGTACGACTTCAGAACCATAAACTAATGAGTACGGGGTTTCTCCCGTTGCTGACCGTATTGATGTGTGGTAGCCCCACAATGCTAGTGGTAGTTTCTCGGGCCAATCCCTTCCTGTTGAAGCCATTTTTCGTATGATGACCTCGATCATCTTATTTGCTGCTTGGACCGCTCCATTGGCTTGGGGACGGTACGGGGATGACTTGTGTTTGTTAATTTTGTAGTTAACCAAAAGTGCATCCATTTCTTTCTCGAAGTGAGAACCATTGTCGGTGATGATCTCATGAGGAATACCATATCGGCACATGATGTTGTTCTTCACGAATTCAGCCACATTCTTGGCATTGAGAACTCGGTAAGCTTGTGCCTCGACCCATTTTGTGAAATAGTCCACGGCCACAAGGATGAATGACTATCTGTTGCTCCCTGTAGGATGGACTTTGCTGATGATATCTATGCCCCAACAAGAGAATGGCCAAGGTGTGGTCATGTTGTACAGTTGTGAAGGTGGAGCATGTTGCAGCATGGAACTGGCACTTGGCGCATTTCTTGACTTTCTCTATGCAGTCTTGTTCCATCGTGGTCCAATAGTAACCAATACGGAGTATCTTCTTGGCTAACATAATCCCATTCATGTGGGGCCCACACTCGCTTTTGTGGACTTCGTGCATGATTTCTTGAGCTTCGGTCTCATTTGCACATAAAAGATTGATCCCTTGATGATGTCTCTTATAGACTCGGTTTCCAATCAACACATATCTGGCGGCTAGCTTTTGTAGTGCTATTCGGGTTTTCCCATTTCTGTTCTCGGGAAAGGTGCCGTTATTGAGAAAATTCATGATGTCAGTGTACCACGAGGGGTTATATTGGACTTCATTGATCTCAATGTTCATGCAGTATGTCGGACTGGTCCTTCTTAAAATTTTGAAGGGTTTCACCATTTTTCCTTTGGGCATCTCAACCAGTGAGGCTATAGTATCCAAAGCATCGGCAAAGCGGTTCTTGTCTCTTGGCAAATAATTGAACGTGATGTCTTGAAACTGTTCAACCAATTCTTCAAGGTGTTGACCATACTGTTGGAGGGTCGGGTTTTGGATTCGCCATTTACCCTATGTTTGATTGATAAGGATCAGGGAGTCACCGAATACTTCTAGCTCTGTGACATTTCTTTCTAGGGCCGCTTCTAGCCCCGCTATGCATGCCTCATATTCGGCAATGTTGTTGGTAGCTTCGAATTCAAGACGGATGGCAATTGGAGTGTAGATGTCCTTTAGATCGACAAGAAACATTCCTATCCCATAACCACGTTTATTGGCGGTGCCATCGAAAAAGAGTTGCCACTTATTTTGCCTCAGTTGTAGTGCAAACCAAGTGCTCATCGGGAAACTGTAAGTCCTCCCCCTTCACTTCGTCACACGGAAATTCAGCAAGCTGATCACTGAACACTTTCCCCCCTGATGGATTTGAGTGTGACGTAAGTGATATCATAGCCGGCGAGCATAAAGTACGATTTGGCTATCCTTGTCGACATGAAAGGCTTCTCGAAGATGTAGCGGAGCGGGTCCACTTTTGCTACTAGCTTGATTGGAAAGGCTTCCATATAATGTTTGAGCTTTTGAGTAACCCAAACCAGTGCTGCACATGACTTCTCCAATACGGAGTAGTTCTTTTCGCCCCCTTAAAATCGGCGACTGATAAAATAAATGGCGTTCTCCTTTGTTGAGTCTCGTTGCTCTTGTGCTAGCATAGCCCCAAGGGCTTCATGGTAGAGCAAAAGAGGATTCTCCTTGTGAGGTGGAACCAAGACTGGGGGGCATGTCAAGTAATGCTTCACTTGGTCGAAAGCTTCTTGGCAAGCGTCGGTCCATTCTAGAGCCACATTCTTCTTGAGCAGCTTGAAGATTGGCTCACACATGGAAGTAAGCTGGTGCACAAATCGACTGATGTACTGAAGTCTGCCCATGAAACCTTTGATCTCTTTCTGTATCTTGGGGGGGAGGCATGTCAATGATTGCTTTGATTTTTGAGGGATCTGCTTCAATACCCCTTTCTGTGACCATGTAACCAAGAACCTTGCCTCGGATAACCCCAAAAGTGCACTTTGCGGGATTGAGCCTCATCTTGTGTTGTCGAAGCCTTTCAAAGAAATTGCGGAGGTCGATCAAATGTTGACCGTCGGTCCCCTTCGAGTGGATGATCATGTCATCCATGTAGACCTCGATCTCTTTGTGAATCATGTCATGGAACAAGTCTGTCACGGCCCTTTGGTAAGTAGCCCCAGCGTTCCTTAACCCAAACGGCATAACTGTGTAGCAAAAGGTGCCCCATGGTGTTGTGAAAGCAGTCTTGTGTTGATCCTCTTCAGCCATGAGAATATGATTGTACCCAGCAAAACCATCCACAAATGAGCGAACCTCGTAGGCAGCAGTGGAGTCGACTAGCATGTCGATGTTGGGTAGTGGGAAGTCATCCTTTAGAGAAGCTTTGTTCAAATCCCGGAAGTCCACACAAACACGGACCTTGCCATTAGCCTTTCGGACTGTGACCACATTGGCTATCCATGTTGGATACTCAATAACTTTGATGAAGCCTACACTGAGAAGCTTCTATATCTCTTCTTTGACTTGTAGAGACCATTCTGGCTTGATCTTTCTGAGTTTCTGCTTTGTCGGATTAGCATCCTCTCTGATCGGAATTCTGTGCTCAGCGACCTTTCTGTCTAAACCCGGCATGTCTTTGTATGACCATACAAATACATCCAAGAACTCTTTGAGCAGTGCAGTCAATCTGTCTTTCTCTTCCCCCTTGAAGAAGCTTCCGATTTTGGTTTCTTTCGACTCTTCGTCGGTACCCAGATTAACAATATGCAATTCTTCGTCAGCCCCTGGACCATTTTCACCACGACTACGGACCTGTTGAGCAAGTTCATTTAAGTATGTTGTGTTTTCGTGGTCTATTTCATCATTATTTGAATCGTTATTAACTAGTTCATTGGATTCATTATTAGTTAATTCATCATTCATGATGTTTGCAATCTCGGGGTACTCAGAAAGATCAAATTTTTCATTAACAAAGAAAGGGAACACACGCTCGGCTATGGCCTCCATATCCTCTTGGGTGAGGGTATCGGAAACACACTCGGACTCGAAAGTGAATGTGAACACGTCTTCCTTTGTGACCTTGCGCAGGATTCACCCCATCTTCTTGACCAAGAAGTCCTCGGATACCATGGGTCCCTTTGTAGAATACCAGTTATTGATTGGCTCGGAGCTTGGCTGGATCTTACTGATAGTCTCCTTTCTCGTGTCGGTGTCGTAGATGGCATTGACTTGGCACTCATCCATGAGGGCAAGTTCTTCGAACATGGAGGCTAGACCCGTCGATTCCTCCCCCACGGTAATCTTTGTTTCGGACTCTATGGTCACTTTCTTCCCCCACCATTCTCGGGGAGACATGGGAGTTGGTTCCCTTTCGGATTTCTGAATTTCGCAGTCGGCAAATATTTTAAGACCGGGCTTTCTGATGCCCTTGCTGTTAACCCATGGCTCGGGAAAGATTACGTACGGAACCTCTTCCCCTTGACGGACAAATTAGCCATTCAGTGTCTTGCGGTAAGGCCTCAAATTGGGAATCTTATAATGACGGCCTTCCCTTCGGGCTCGGGCCTTTTCATTCTTGATGGCTTGCTCATGTTTCAAGTCATCTCTGGAAGGCTCATATCCCAAACCGAACGTGTTCTTAACAAAAGGAATCTCAATAGGTTGCATCCTTCCTTGTTGATATTTCCCTAGGCCTAAAATAGGGAAGTAATTCATATTCCTCATCATGCGGAGGACTTTGCAATTGCCAAGGGTTCATGATCCGTTTCCCCCTTCTTTGTCAATGGCGTTGATTGAGACGCCGGAGAGGGTAGAGTCTGCTAAACCATGCTGAATTTGGTGAATGGGTTCCCCTTTTCTGTGGATAGTGACGTTTTCTGCCATAACAGTCACTATTTCATCCCCGTTTCTGAACTTCACACATTGATGGAGAGTCGAAGGGACGGCATTAGAACTGTGTATCCACGGTCGGCCCAAGAGCAAATTGAATGAGGAAGGGACGTCGAGCACTTGGTACGGGACGGACATGACCATGCTCCCAAACTCAATGTCTATTTCCACCATACCCATGACTGTGCGGGCAGTGCTATCGTAACCTCGGATCACTTGAGTAGAAGGCTTTAAGTCTGAATTCTTAAGCCCCAGTATGCCCATGATTCGGTCGGGCATCAAATTGAGTGCGGAACCACCATCAACCAAGACTCTTGAAATAGGTCTCCCCCTTGCTCTCACCTTGAGATAAATGGCCTCATTGTGGTCGGAACCAAATTGTGGAAGGTCCATGTCGGCAAAGGTGATGACATTGCCAAAATGAATGTGACCTATCATTGCGGTAAGGTCCTCGGGAGTTGTATCAGGAGAGATCGACGTGTCTTCGAGATTACTGATGACAAGATCTCTGTGCTTCTTTGAGGATACGATGAGGTCCCAAATGGATATGTTGTCTTGAGTTTTCTTGAGTTGAACCAATAAAGGGTCTTCGGGAGTGTCGCGAGCTTGCGGTCTTTGAGAAGAGGTGCTTGGTGCAGAAGTAGCGGGGTTGCTTGCTACGACTCGTCCGGATCGAGTTAGCATGTTGACGTTCCCATCTTGCTTCTTTTTCCTATTCTCTATTACTTCCCTCATTACCTCATCGTAAGTCACAACGTAACAAGAATTGTCAAATTTATTCATCACATTGGAGCCCTCATTCACAATTGGGATTGAATAAGTGGTCTCCTCAAATTCTCCTACCTCTATTACATTGACATCCTCGCCATTAGGAACTATGAACTCTTTCTTGTCTATGAGGTCTTCGATGACATTGCGGAGGATAAAGCATTCCTCGGTGGTGTGGCCACTATGTTGGTGGTAGTCACAATGATTGTGGTAGGCATGGTTGGGACGCATTGTCTTGGGTTTATACCCTTGGAGAGGAGTAACTTGCCCTTTGGCCTTGAGAGCTTCGAAGGCCTCGGTGATAGTCATGCCTTGGAGAGGCGTGTAGACACTATTATCTTGAAATTTCTTGCCTTGTGGTGGAGGAACCCTTTTTGTTGGTCCCAATAGGGGTGGCAAATTGGGTGTTTTGGGTTTACCCATTAAAGTTAAAAATCCATTGGATATCCGGATATTTTAACTTTAATGGGTACACCCAAAACACTCATTTTGCCACCCATAGTCCCAAAGGGCAACAAGGGTATGGAAAATAGCTAGAGGGGGGTGAATAGCTGTTTTAAAATTCTTTTCGTATCCTTGAAAATTCAATGGTAAATGCGCACTTAATCAAATAAGCATTATGAAATGCGCCTAAGTGAGTGAGTGAAATGCACAGCAGAATAGTTAAGTAAAGTAGGCGCAAATGATTAAAAGGGGCGCAACACACACTCAAAGTATTTTGGCTCAAAGTGGGTGAAATAATAAACTAAGGCAAATGATATAACAAACACAACACAATTCAATCCAATCAATCTACAATGAGTAAACAAGCAAATGGTGAGTAAAGATAATAACTTGAGAGTAAATGACAAGAAATTAATACGCGCTATTTGGAGAGGTTCGATCGGGAAATGATCTACGTCCTCTACCAAGATAGTTAGTCTTGGATTTCTAATGGAGATCTTATATAATGAGAGAGTGTTACAAATTACAATCGTTTGAGCTTATACACTAACTCAAGATCTAATATTCTATGAAAGAACAAATCCTAGACAATAACCGGTGTATCTCTAAAAGAAAGATCTAAGTGATCAAACTTAAAGAGGTGCGTGTGTGATTTAAGATTCAAGGCTCTTTAGATCTTTGAGATTGAGAGCACAAGAAAACTAAAGTGTTTTTGCTTGAGGATCTGGGCTAAGGATGAAGTTATGAAGATGTTCTTGAGAATTCTGGAAAATCAAAGGAAATCTTCAAATCTTCAACAAATGCTTGAGAGAGAAATTCTGAATATCTTAGCAACTTCAAAACGTTTGAAGTTATGGGGTATTTATAGTAGAGCCCAAAAAACTAGCCGTTGGAAATCCCTTGTGGATAAGGTTAAAGGACAGATGTGTTGTCGCTCATTGAGTGGAGCATGTGTCCTTTATAGCCGTTAGACACATAACACAAATATGACTGTTATGGACAGGTGTCCTTAGATACGGGTGCATACGTGTTATTTAACCACCGTTGGATCATTGGCGTAGTTTGAATTCCTTCAAGTCTTCATGTCTTCAATAAATCACTGAGTGTTTAAATCATTCACAATGGGGCGCATGAGCCAATGGGGCGCATAGGCGCGTTGAGCCTTTTTGGGGCGCATGAGTAATGCTAGGCGTATACTCATGTGCGCGCTCCAAGGAGGCCCATGGCGCGTGGCTCAATCTGAACAAAGTGATTTTCTTCAATCTTTGACATTCTTGCCCTATTCCTAAGCCTATTCTATTACAATGGACTACCTAAAAAATTAAGTATAAATACTTCTTACATGTGGGTCTAAAGTCCATGAAATAAAACTTAGGTGATGAATCAATCAAATTTAATCAATCCTATTACATTGAAACTGAGATATATGTGGGCATACCCAACAATCTCCCCCTATTTGATTGATGCCATTACCTACTATATCAGGGACAAACATTATACTTGATAATAACATGTCTAAATAAATGAAATTGGTAAATCATGTCTCAAGTTAATGCACACACTAGTCCAATATATAGATTTCTAATGTATTCCAATAAAGATAGAACATTACAAATGGAAAGATAGACTCAACAGTTTAACACATTCAAAATGATATGAGTTTTGGTTTGAAATGTGTTTCAACAAAGTTTAAACTCAAATGCATTAAAGTATGAAACAGTTCAATTAAGATGCATATGATTTTAAACAATATTCAATGTTCTACAAACAAGGAGTTTGAGTGAACAAGGTTTGAAACAATAGTGATGCTTTGTTCTCATTAAAACTCGAAATATAAGAGTTGAGATTACAAGGTTTCAATGGAACAAAAATCAAAAGGTGCTAAAACATTTAAGCACAAAATCACTAACAAAAGATTTCTAAAACTTATAATCAAAAGAAAAGAACTAAGGGTTGGGAGGCGGCGCATCATCTTCTTCCTTCAAACCTTCTTCAATCTCCTTTACGGAGCGCTGGATTTGTTTTGAAAGTTGGTGACAACGGTTGACAACACCATGAGTGTCAGTGACACCATCTCTAATGTAGCGCAAATGATCAACATTGATGTTTTGATACTCATCAATGGTGCGCTGAGTAATATCCTGCTGCTGTGAAAAGTTCTCAGTAAATGCTTGAAAGTTCGCTTCAACAGCAGTTTAGCAGAGATAATATCAGCAGAGGTTCTTTCTGCGCGCATATCTGCGCTAGAATGCGCGGCATTAAAGTGAGTAACAATCAGCTCCTTCAAAACATCTAACTTTTAAAGCAAGGAGCGAGAGTTAAAAGGCGCGGCGCTAGAGGAGGGCGCAGTATCCATATGCGCGCTCGGAGCGTTTTCGAGCTCATCCTTGATTTCCTTCAGCTTGTCCATCACATTCACTGACTTATCACTTTCACCAGTGATTAAGTCAAGTAATTTCTTAATATCATCAACAACACTGGTTTCCACTTGCTTGATAGCATCAATAAAAGCTTGACCATCAGTGAGCTTGATTCTTCCTGCAATTCTTTCCCGAAGCTCAGCAAGCGTGTCTTTAAACATGTCATTCATTTGAGCTATTACATCGCTCCATTGCTGAGGGGTTAGAAAATGTTTGACTCTGATATCAGCACCAATGCGCATAATCTCCCCCTTAATGGCAGCAATCTCATCTGCCTAACAAGTAATCATTGAAGCATGAACTTCAAACTGGGTTTCTAAGCGCGCTTGTCCTTGCTGAAGTTGTTGAAGCATAGAAATAACCAGACCCAAATCAGCATTAGGAGGAGGAGGTGCGTCATCAGATTGGGGCGCAGTAGGAGTAGTGCGCCTGGCAGGTGAGGAAATAGGAGTTGTTTTCTGAGGAGGAGAAGGAAGGTATTCAGTACTTGAGCTGGGGTCTTCTGTAGTAAGGGGAGGCGCAGGAGCCACATGCGCACGAGTAGATTTGTGCGTGATTAAAGGTTCTGGCTCCCCCTCAACTTGATCCTCACTTAGGTCTCCAAATAACTCAGTAGATATTTGATCTCTGAGTTTCTGTTGATCAGCAGTGAGTGAGACAAAAGTTGGTTTAATAATTGGAGCAGGCGCAATAGGTTTCTTTTGAGGCGCAGTTGAGGTTTTCTTAGAAGACTCTGAAGGGGGCGCACATACAGAAGGAGGAGGTGCAGTAGGGGCAGGGCGTGTACATCAGCGCTAGACCCTGCGCCTTTGTGCCTTTCTAACTTGGCCAATTCAGCAGCTTGCTTGATCTGATAGTCTTCATCTCGTTTTCTCTGCGCTTCAGCCAAACTGGCTACCTGAGCGCGCTTGATAGCTTCCTGATCATCCTTTTCAGTTCAGGGGCGCTTCGATGGTCTGCCTTCTCTTTCAACCACGGTTGCAATCCCTTTGCTTTTATCTTTTCCTGCGCTCATTCCAGTGCCAGGAGCAATTTCAGTTTCTGCGCCATCTGCTGCGCGGTCTGCAGCGCCATCATATTTTCCTTCATCTGACTCAGTGGCTTCATCAACCAACTGAGAACCTTTAACCCTAGGCGCGTGCTTTGCAATGCGCTTCCTGCGCCTTTTTAGCACCAAGCTATCCTTACCTAAAACTGGTATATCATCAGTCTTGTAAACTGGGTTTTCATTGAGAAATTGAGCAAGGGCAGGGTATGTTAGGAAAATTTTGGTGAGGATTCTGCAATGAGTCTTGAACTTGGTTTTCCCTTCAGCCTTGTTTTTATTGTACTTGGTTATCTGCTCCGATAAAGTCTTGAACAAGATCTGAGGCCAATTCAACCTAGCCTTTCCCATAATGGCAGCAGTATACTCCCACTGCTCCACAGTGAATCTGTTCACATTGTCGGTTTTGAACACGATCGAAGTATCTACAAGATGCGCTATATGAGGGAGCAGATCACCACCATCCCTAATCTCAACATTTTTTATGTTATTCAGAAGAGTAGGGATTTTGAGATATGTATGCGCAACAATGTTATGTGCGGCTACTGAGTAGGTGTTTGCTTGACCTGCTACACTTTGAGGGCCAGCAGTGTGAAGGGTTGAGATGATTTCAAGCCCTATAGGATATGATGAGAGCTCAGTTAGATCAATCGTCTCACCAGGTCTGAAATTTGCAATATCCTACAAAATAAATGATTTAAGTTAGAAGTGAATTTAGGCGCATAGAATCATAAAATGAGCAAAGTAAAAATAGGCGCATGACAATATATAGGCGCATAACAATAGTAGGCGCATACTATTATTAGGCGCATACATGTTGTAGGCGCATATAAATACGAGGCGCATATCATGGTTCTATGAGTATATACTAAGGAAAAATTAAACATAAAAATTTGACTAAGTATAATTTAGGCGCATAAAATGTTAAGCGCATAATGGCTTTAGGCGCATAAGTTGATTGAGGCGCATAACACTTGTATTTGCAAAGGGCGCATACAATTATTAGGCGCATGAATCAAGTGAGGCGCATAAGCAGATTAGGCGCATAAATCAACTCTTAGGCGCATATTTATATGGAATTCATACTTAGTATAAAAACACACAAAAACACACAAACACATGCAAAATAAACATGCAAGATTTTAAGAATCAAAATATGAAAATTTTGAAAAACAAGTTTTGAAAATTTTGAAACCCAAGTTATGTAAAAATAACGAAGAACACGAAGAACATGTCTTGAGTGCTCGAAGAACACCAAGAACACATAAATCATGAAACTTCACCAAATCAAGCACACAATATGTCAAAATGACCGCATGAACGCAAGGATCACAAAAATGTAAACCAAAACAAGTACAAATCAATAACAAGTCCAGAAAAAGGATTTAAAGATCCGAAATTTTCAAAAACTTCAAAAATGGAAAATCTTCAGATTCGTAAAATATAACGAATTGATCGTTGAAAAGTTTAGTTTAAAAGATTCTAAAACACAAATCTAACAAAGCCTAACAAACGATTTTGAAAACGGAGAATCGAAACGAGTTTAATCAAAAAAAAATATGATTTTCGGTTTTCGAAAAAGAACCCAGAAAAACGAAACGAAGAAAATTCAAAAATTAAAGAAGATTAAAGGTAAGGATTCATACCATTTCGTCTTGGGGAGTATTTGTTGCTTTCTTAGTACCCATTTAAAGATATATATATATATATATGAAGGAAAAGGTAGATAAAAGAGAGAAAAAAAGAGAAACAGAGAGAGATACGGGAGAGAGAGAGACTGGAATGGGGTAGAGAGAGTCAGAAGAGAGAGAGTATAGGTAATGATTAAAAAGGAAAGTGGAAGGGGTAGAGTCAATATATATAGGTTGGGTTTTCTAGAAAAGAAGAAGGTGAAAAGATTGGCATTTATGAGGGGTTTTAGATGAAAAGACGGTTATTAATGGTGAGGGATGACACAAAGGTACAGTGCATTTAATGCTGAATGACTCAAAGTGTATTGATGTGACATTTTGGGTAAGTAGAAATTGTCCCACTTCCCTCATAAGTGTATGAACAATTATGACCAAATTTTTGCACAAACCCTAAAAACATCTGTTTTGGTGTGAGTTTGGGGTGCAAGAAATATATCCCCAGAAAATAAAATTTTTGAAAAACGAAAAACGATGGAAAATTAATTGCACAAGTACCCTTGAACAATTATGGAATGTCAAAAGACAGATTCTCCATAATAAATGGTAATAAGTAACTTACCTGGTACTTGTGAAAATTTAATACGTTCAATCATTAAAAAATTTAATATTGGAGCATTGATTGAGCCGCAGTCATAAATGGGTGCTAGGGAGGCGCATAACACTCATGGGAGCGAATGATGGATAGGGCGCATAAGGCTTTTGAGCGCGCAGAGTGTGGGGGCGTACAGACATGCTTGGGCGCGCAGTGAGTTTCCTTGAAACTCATAAATTGATTTACCTTTTTAACCTAGGATACTTATATCTCAACAAAACATAAAATCATTAGTAATAACAAAACTATATGGAATTAGTTGAGTTCAAGCATACCCATTTCACCTCTAAAAAAGATGAACCGTTTTGCGTTAAGTGCTTTCGTTAGAATGTCGGTGATTTGAAAGTCGGTTCCCACATGTTCTAAATGAATATTTCCTTTCTCCACGTGGTCTTTGAGAAAGTGATATTTGATGTCGATGTGCTTGGTTTTGGAGTGCATGACAGGATTTTCAGAAACGACAATGGTTGAAGTGTTGTCGCAGTAGATGGGACAGTTTTCTTCGATGATATCATAGTCCACCAATTGCTGCTTCATCCATAGAATCTGACAGCAACAACTTCCCGCAGCGATATATTCTACTTCCGTTGCTGATACAGACACTAAAGCTTGTTTCTTACTAGCCCATGACACAAGTTGATATCCGAGGAAATGACAAGTGCCACTTGTTCTCTTCCTATCAATTATGCACGCTGCATAATACACATCTGAATAACTTACAAGTTTAAAGTTTGAATCTTTGGTGTACCAAAGTCCAACAGTGCCGGAGATATATCTTATAATACGTTTCATAGCAATTAAGTGCGCTTCTCTAGGGTCAGATTGATAACGAGCGCAAACACAAACACTAAACATAATATCTGGCCTACTAGCAGTAAGATAAAGGAGTGAGCCAATCATACCTCGATAGAGCGTTTGATCAACACGTTTACCTTTTAAATCCTTGTCGAGTTTGTTGTCGGTGGCCATTGGAGTGTCGTATGATTTAACATTCTCAAGTCCAAACTTCTTGATTAAATCCTTTGTGTATTTGGCTTGATTTATAAATATGCCTTCATTCATTTGCTTGATTTGAAGCCCGAGGAAGAATGTGAGTTCTCCCATCATGCTCATTTCAAACTTCATTAGTTTCTCAAAGCGCTTGCACAACAATTCATTAGTAGAACAAAATATAATATCATCAACATAAATTTGAACAAGTAATTTATGACCATTATGTTTGGCAATGAAAAGAGTTGTATCAATTTTACCGCGAGTGAAGCCTTTTTCAATGAGAAACTTTGATAGTGTATCATACCATCCTCTTGGTGCTTGCTTGAGCCCATACAAAGCTTTCTGGACTTTGTAGACATGATTTGGAAATTGTGAATCTTCAAACCCAGGTGGTTGAGCTACATAGACTTGTTCTTGGAGTTCACCATTTAGAAACATGCTCTTCACATCCATTTGATATAACTTGAAGTTCTTGTAAGCCGCGTAAGCTAGAAAGAGTCTTATAGCTTCAAGTCTTTCTACGGGCGCAAAAGTTTCATCGTAGTCGATTCCTTCTTCTTGCCTATAGCCTTGTGCAACCAACCTTGCTTTGTTTCTCGTGATGGTTCCATTCTCATCCATCTTGTTTCTGAACACCCATTTCATACCAATCACTCCTTGATCATGAGGTCTTAGAACAAGAGTCCAAACCTTACATCGTTCAAATTGATTGAGTTCTTCTTGCATTGCAACAACCCAATTAGGATCTTTGAGCGCTTCATCAGCCTTCTTTGGTTCAATTTGAGAGATAAATGCAGTGTAAGCATCAAAGTTTGTAGCTTTCCTTGTACGAACACCAACATTTAGATCACTAATGATGTTATTGATTGGGTGACCTCTAACTTCACGAATTTCAGGAGGTAAGTTAGGTTAGGTTGTATTAACTTGAAGGTCTTGAATTAGTACATCTTCACCAGCTTTAAAATCATCAAAGTTAGGGGGTTGAACTGGTTCAGCATTGAAACTAGGGTTAACACCAGATGCAGCAGTAGATATAGACGCGTAAGAGGAATCTAGAGGCGCATCATTCAAAGTAGGCGCTGTTGGGTTTCGTGCAATCATGCGCAGCGAAAGATAGACATGAATAAAACCCAATAGCCTAGATCTGCTATGAATAATAATTCATAATAACAAGATGAAAGAAACTAACCCTTGTAGATCGTTATATAAAACTTTGATTAAGAGTTAAGACAAACGCCCTCTACCGGTGATCCACATAACGAACAGATTTCAAGAACGCCTTCTTGAACTTGACTGCTATGTCTTTGGATTGATCAACGATGTTGAAGAACGATTCTTCAAAGCTCCTAATAATTATTATGACTTGATAATTGGGATTAATCAATCACAATCACCCAAGAATATAATGTGTGATTTCTTTCTCTAAGAAAGACTTTGGAATTGATCAAATCAATAACCAGGGAACAATTCCCGTCAGTCTGTATTTATATTCAAGGGGTTTCATAAACCCTTTAGGACTTAGGTTTTCTTGTTCAACAAGAGTTTTGCTAAAAATTGATTCTGCCGGGCAAAACCATCCGTACGGATGTTTCTGGAAGCATCCAGATTCATCCGTACGGATCCTTTCAGCTGGATCCGTTTTACTTTGTTTTTCGCTTCTTTTAATTATCTGTTCTGCGTGTGTGACCCAATAGGATTATACTAAGTTGGTAACGAGTCCGAACCAGTCAAACCTCATAAGTCATAAGCGGACTCTAGCAAGCCATTATGATTACCCAGTTAGTATAACTTTGAACTCCAAAGTTTCCTAAAATAGAACATAACACAATCTCTTTGTTACACGATGTCTATTGAACGTAAGCCATGGTCAATGGTCAACTTACATTTGTTCAATGCTTTCTCGATCCCGAATGTATTGATAATACAAATCTTATTTGAGCACGGCCATGCATTTCATCAATACCATTCATCGAGTGGCCAAAGCTTGACATCTCTCTTGACGAGGAACAAATCCCATCTTGGCTTATTACTCTTCCCTACATGATTCTGATTATGCCAATCATATTCTTTATAGTTATCCGATTAGGGATAACGTTTGAATATGTCAAACGTAATGTTTATCATGTGGAAGACTGTAATAACCTCAAGTCTAGAGATTCTAGTGATATAACTATATGAGACTTAATTATGACATTGTGACCATGACATAAATCTCATAGGGGTCAGTCCAGTATTTGTTCTCCAACAAACACCCATAAGTCTAATTGTATCCCATACACCATAATCATCATATGATTATCTATTAAACTTATACTAATAATTAATCATAATTATCAGGGATGGGGATTATTATAATAAACATGCAAAAGACATAATAATCAAACATTCAATATCTTTATAAAATAATAACATTTGTTTTACAAACAACATGCCTAGGGCATAACACCAACAATCTCCCACTTGCACAAGGCCTAATTAATGTATCGAATACACATAGACCTAACATGACCATCATGCTTTTCTTGCGGAAGACCCTTTGTCAATGGGTCTGCAATATTATCATCAGTTGGTACTCTGCATATATTTACGTCTCCTCTATCAACGATCTCTCGAATGATATGAAAACACCTAAGTATGTGTTTGGATTTCTGATGTGATCTAGGTTCCTTTGCTTGAGCAATAGCACCATTATTATCACAATAAAGGTCTATTGAATTAGCAATGCTAGGCACCACCTCTAGTTCACCAATAAAATTTTTAATCCAAACAGCCTCTTTAACAGCATCGGATGCAGCAATATACTCAGCTTCAGTTGTAGAATCTTCTACGGTACTTTGCTTAGAACTCTTCCAGCTAATAGCACCTCCATTGAGCACAAATACAAATCCAGATTGCGATCTAGAATCATCCTTATCGGTTTGGAAACTTGCATCTGTGTAACCACTTACAACAAGATCATCTTCCAGTCCTCCATACACCAAGAACGAATCTTTAGTTCTTCGCAAGTACTTAAGAATCGTCTTGACTGCAATCCAGTGACTCTCACCAGGATCTGATTGGTATCTGCTCATCATGCTCAACGCATACAAGACATCGGGTCTAGAACATATCATGGCATACATGATGGATCCAATAGCAGAAGCGTATGGAATCCCAATCATTCTCTCACGCTCACCAGTTGTCTTAGGACACTGATTCTTGCTTAGAGATATGCCATGACCTACTGGCAAATTTCCTCTCTTAGAGTTTTCCATGCGGAATCTCTTAAGAACTTTGTCAATATATGTATCTTGACTTAAACCAATCAATTTCTTGGATCTATCACGATAGATCCTTATGCCAAGGATGTAGGCGGCTTCTCCCATATCTTTCATTGAGAAACACTTTCCTAACCATGTCTTTACAGACTGCAGTGCAGGAATGTCGTTTCCAATGAGTAATATGTCATCAACATATAGCACAAGAAATAGTACTACTCTCCCACTAATCATCTTGTATACACAAGGTTCATCTTCGTTCTTGATGAAGCCAAACTCTTTGACCGATTTATCAAATCGAAGATTCCAACTCCTAGAGGCTTGCTTCAATCCATAAATGGATCTTTGCAATTTGCATACTTTGTTAGAATTTTCTGGAATTACAAAACCTTCAGGCTGTGTCATATAAACATCCTCAAGTAAGTTCCCATTAAGGAACGCTGTTTTAACATCCATTTGCCATATCTCATAGTCAAAATATGCGGCTATGGCAAGTAAAATTCTTATAGACTTGATCATTGCTATGGGTGAAAAGGTTTCATCATAGTCGATTCCATGAATCTGCCTATAGCCTTTCGCTACAAGTCTAGATTTATAAGTATGCACCTTACCATCCATGTCAGTTTTCCTTTTGAAAACCCACTTGCATCCTATGGTTTTTACACATTCGGGTACATCAATAAAGTTCCAAACTTGATTGTCATACATGGACTTAATTTCAGATTCCATGGCTCCAAGCCATTTATCTGAATCAGGAGCGGACATCGCTTCTTGGTAGGAAGTAGGTTCGTCATCAACTATGACTTCCACTTCATTGCTATCCGTCATGAGAAATCCATATCTCTCAGGTTCGGATCGCACCCTACCAGTTCTGCGAGGAACTTGAGTATTCTGAATAGGTTCCACAACTCCTTGTGAAACTTGTTCAGATCCAACATTTTGTTCCATGTTATTTTCAGGTTCTCGAACCTCTTCGAGATTAATTTTACTCCTACTAATTCCTTTGGAGAAAAACTCTTTCTCTAGAAACGTACCATGACGGGCAACAAACACTTTGTTTTCCGTGCGGTTATAAAAGTAATAACCCTTAGTTTCCTTAGGGTAACCTACGAAAATACATTTATCGGATCTCGGTGCAAGTTTCTCAGAGATTAATCTCTTAACATAAGCCTCACAACTCCAAATCTTCATGAAAGACAAACTAGGTTTTCTTCCATTCCACATCTCATGTGGGGTCTTTGGAACAGATTTTGTTGGAACATTATTTAGTGTAAGAGCAGCAGTTTCTAGTGCATGTCCCCAAAAGGATAAAGGAAGATCAACTTGACTCATCATGGATCACACCATATCTAATAAAGTCCTATTTCTCCGCTCAGACATACCATTCCATTGTGGTGTTTCAGGTGGAGTTAATTGTGAAACAATTCCACAATCTTTAAGATGATTGTCAAATTCTTGGCTTAAATATTCTCCACCTCGATCAGATCGAAGTGACTTAATAGTTTTACCAAGTTGATTTTGTACTTCATTTTGAAATATTTTAAATATCTCAAAAGATTCACTTTTATGTTTCATTAAGTAGACATAGCCATATCTACTAAAATCATCAGTAAAAGTTATGAAGTATTGATATCCTCCCTTAGCACTGCTGCTCATTGGTCCACACACATCAGTATGTATGAGTCCCAATAAGTCACTAGCCCTTTCACTACTCTTAGTAAAAGGTGCCTTAGTCATTTTTCCAAGTAAACAAGACTCACAAATTTCATATGATTCAAAATCATGTGAATCTAAAAGTCCGTCCCCATGGAGTTTTGAGATACGCTTCTCATTAATATGACCAAGACGGCAATGCCACAAATAAGTATGATTTACATCATTAGGTTTGGATTTCTTATTTACATTATAAATATTCTCATTATTTCCATTTTCAACATTAAGAACATAAAGACCATTAAATGAACATGCAGTACAATAAAGCATATCATTTAAATAAATAGAAAACTTCTTATTTTTAATAAGAAAACTATAACCTTAATTATCCAAACAAGAAACTGAAATAATATTTCTACTCAAATCCGAAACGTAATAACAATTGTTCAAAACAAGAATTAATCTGCTAGGTAAAATAACATCATATGTTCCTACGGCTAATGCAGCAACTCTTGCTCCATTCCCCACGCGTAGGTCCACTTCGCAATATTTAAGTAGCCTCCTATTCCTTAGTGCCTGCACATTCAAACAAATGTGAGATCCACATTCGGTATCTAATACCCAGGAACTAGAAGTAGAAAGTAGAATATCTATAACATAGATACCTGAAGTAGACGCAGTCCCACTGCTCTTCTTCTTCTTTAACTCTTCCTTGTAAACCTTGCAATTTCTTTTCCAATGACCAATCTCATTGCAGTGGAAACAGATTGCATCCTTTTGGGAAGCAGGTTTAGTCACAGTAGCATTAGCAACAATTGCCTTGTCAATCTTGGGTTTGACAACCTTTGCCTTACCCTTTCTTTTGCCTTTCTGGCCCTTTCCTTCCTTAGACACTATGAGCACAGGAGCGGCCTCTTTACCGATTTTGTTTTTCGCTGTCTTAAGTATCCCATGCAACTCAGACAGGGACTTATCCATCCCATGCATATTAAAGTTCATGACGAACTGATTATAGCTTTTGGGCAATGAATTAAGAATAAAATCAGTGGCCAACTCAACATCAATTGGATGGCCAAGCATCTCTAGATGCTCAAAATGAGCCTTCATTTTAAGAACATGAGGGCCCACAGCCTGCCCTTCGCTCATCTTGCATGAGACCAAGGCAGCTATGGTGTTGAACCTCTCTTGCCTTGCTTGTTCTTGAAACATATCTTTCAACGAAGCAGCAAGGTCAAATGCCTCCAAGTGTTCAAGAGTCTTCTGAAGCTCTGGACACATGGCCGCAAGCATAAGACAACCCACCTCAAGAGAATCACTTTTGTGTTTCTTGTAGGCGTTTCTCTCATCCTTGGGTGCATTAGAAGCAGGTTCCTCTTCAGGAACAGGCTCATCAAGAATATAGAGCTTGTCCTCATGCTTTAGAACAATTCTAAGGCTACGGATCCAATCTGTGTAGTTAGCTCCATTTTGTTGAAGTTTTTCCTTTTCAAGGATAGATCGCAATGATAAAGAACCAGTACTTTGAGCCATTATCTACAATTATGCAAACATATAATTAAATATAAGTACCAACTTAATTAAAGATATTATAAGTATTTCACAAATACTCCCACTAAATTATATAACCTTCAAATACATCTAATGTATCATATAATTAAAATGGGCTAAGATCCATATTTCACTTAACTTTGAGTCGGCTAGGGCACGACTGCTCAAAATAAGTTATTTAGGTAGACAACTCTTTATCAATCATATCATATATGACTCTTAGATCTTTTATGAGATTTCAGACATCATATGTCTAAACATGTTTTAATCTCATCTGTGCCTTAGGCCCAAAACTGTTTTGATAGCCTAATTAAGTTAAACCATTTTAAACGTATAGGAATCACTATTTCCTCATCTTGCTTATAGATGAATAGAATTAATGTGCCTACGCTAGGGCGTAACTCACATAAAACTACCCATGTACACACAAGTGTTTTAATCATGGATTGGCATATAACTTAAATTTTAAAAAGGTTCACACACATAAAGTTAATCAATTAACCGAATTAATTTTATGTGACATTAGTTGCGCTAGTTAAGGATTAAATTCTGAAACCTATGAGATTACTCCAATCTTAAACTCCTTTAAGATTCTAATCTCTATGTCTGGACTTCTAAACTTACATCTATTTCAGGAAACACGGTTTCAAAGACCAGCCATCTGAAATAGATCAAATCAGTATAGTCCAAACCTTCTGCAGAGCATCTTGAAATTGAGAGCACAAACCGTACGGTCGAAACTAAGCCAAAAGGCATCCACATTGCCGTACTAGGATCAAGAAACCAAGCAACTTCTCTATACGGTTGAAACTAAGCCAAAAAGCATCCACATTCCCGTATAGAATGGCCACTTGTCTCAAGATATTTCTTTGTCTCTTAATCTCACAGATTACAGCAGTTCTAAACTCTTTAGAACTCTTATTTCTGCAGTTACTTTGAATTCTTCGCAGAAAACTGTTTCAGGAAACACGGTTTCGAAAACTAGCCGTCTGAAACCAGTTTCTATTTCCAGGTTCGAATTATGCAAACAATTTGCAGAACAATCTGAACATGAGAAGTCAGTATGAAATCTGGTAATGAACCAGACCATCCGTACGGATTAGTTTGGAGGCTCCCAAACCATCCGTACGGATTCTTAGGTAGAATCGCAGTTTTTCTAGATTTTCAGATTTCAGAAATTCGATCAATCTTAATATCGTGTTTATACATAATCAGATTACAGAAACATGAAATTGCAGATTACGAATTTTAACCCATCTAATTCATATATTGATTAACCAATTTATTCCATATACAAATTAGATCAAGATCATCAATAAAATAATCCAATTACAACATGATAATCTAAGCATGCAATCATACATATTAATCAAATCAATATTACAACCACATCAACTAGCATGCATATTTTATATCTCATATAAAATCCATCACATAAATTCATCTATCTCATGATCATACCTATTAAATAATCGCATTAAATAATTATATCATGATAATATTAGAATTATTGATCATCAACGGGGCTCTGATACCACTGTTGGGTTGCGTGCAATCATGCGCAGCGGAAGATAGACATGAATAAAACCCAATAGCCTAGATTCGCTATGAACAATAATTCATAATAACAAGATGAAAGAAACTAACCCTTGTAGATCGTTATGTAAAACTTGGATTAAGCGTTAAGACAAACGCCCTCTACCGGTGATCCACACAACGAACATATTTCAAGAACGCCTTCTTGAACTTGACTGCTAGGTCTTTGGATTGATCAACGATGTTTAAGAATGATTCTTCAAAGCTCCTAATTATTATTATGACTTGATAATTAGGATTAATAAATCACAATAACCCAAGAATATAATGTGTGATTTCTTTCTCTAAGAAAGACTTTGGAATTGATCAAATCAACAACCAGGGAACAATACCCGTCAGTCTGTATTTATATTCAAGGGGTTTCATAAACCCTTTAGGACTTAGGTTTTCTTGTTCAACCAGAGTTTTCCTAAAAACTATTTCTGCCGGGCAAAACCATACGGATGTTTCTGGAAGCATCCAGATTCATCCGTATGGATCCTTTCAGCAGGATCCGTTTTACTTCGTTTTTCGCTCCTTTTAATTATCTGTTCTGCGTGTGTGACCTAATAGGATTATACTAAGTTGGCAACGAGTCTGAACCAATCAAACCTCGTAAGTCATAAGCGGACTCTAACAAGCCTTTATGACTACCCAATTAGTATAACTTTGAACTCCAAAGTTTCCTAAAATAGAACATAACAAAATCTCTTTGTTACACGATGTCTATTGAACGTAAGCCATGGTCAATGGTCAACTTACATTTGTTCAATGCTTTCTCGATCCCGAATGTATTGATAATACAAATCTTATTTGAGCACGGCCATGCATTTCATCAATACCATTCATCGAGTGGCCAAAGCTTGACATCTCTCTTGACGAGGAACAAATCCCATCTTGGCTTATTACTCTTCCCTACATGATTCCGATTATGCCAATCATATTCTTTATAGCTATCCGATTAGGGATAATGTTTGAATATGTCAAACGTAATGTTTATCATGTGGAAGACTGTAATAACCTCAAGTCTAGAGATTCTAGTGATATAACTATATGAGACTTAATTATGACATTGTGACCATGAGATAAATCTCATAGGGGTCAGTCCAGTATTTGTTCTCCAACAAACACCCATAAGTCTAATTGTATCCCAGACACCATAATCATCATATGATTATCTATTAAACTTATACTAATAATTAATCATAATTATCAGGGATGGGGATTATTATAATAAACATGCAAAAGACATAATAATCAAACATTCAATATCTTTATAAAATAATAACATTTGTTTTACAAACAACATGCCTAGGGCATAACACCAACAGGCGCAACTGAAGATTCATTTGGCGCGCCATAAATTTATTTAGGAGCAACTGATGTAGATGGATTTCCTTGAGTTGATAGATTCTGATCTTGTGTAGGCGCAACATGAATAGGACCACCTGTCTCATTTGACTCAACAGAATCATCAGCAACATTTAGAGCCAAATGTGGCTCAAGGAGAGAATGTTCATCAAATGTAACATGTACAGATTCAACTATCACTAATGTAGATCTATTAAAAACACAAAAAGCTTTAGAATGTTTGGCATACCCAACAAAAATACCTTCGTCGGATTTGGCATCGAATTTACCTTTATGTTCATTTTCGTTGTAGAGGATATAACATCTTCAACCAATGATCTTGAAGAATGCAATGTTGGGAGTTCTACCACGCCAAAGTTCATACGGAGTCTTGTTGTGAAGTTTGTTGATGAGGGAACGATTTTGAGTAAAACATGCTGTATTGATAGCTTCTTCCCAAAAGTACTGAGGCAATTTAGCTTCAGCTATCATCGTCTTTCCCGCTTCAATCAACGTCTTATTCTTTCTTTCTACAACACCATTTTGTTGAGGAACTCCAGCGGTTGAGAAGTTGTGATCTATCCCATGATCGTCGCAATATCGAGCAACACCGTTGTTCTTGTATTCTGTTCCATTGTCGGATCGAACACTAACGATGTCATCTTCTTTTTGGGTTTGGAGCAGTCTGAATAAGGTGGTCAAAATGTCATAGCAATCGTCTTTTGAGATCATCATTTCCACCCATGTATATCTTGAATAATCATCCACCACAACTAAAGTATACTTGTTTCTTCTAATGCTTGCGGTGGTGACTGGTCCAAATAGATCAATGTGCTGCAGTTGCAAACATCTAGAAGTTGAGGGATTGGTCTTACTGGAGAAAGACTTTTTCGGTTGTTTGCCAAGTTGACACGCGACGCACTTCTTGTCATGATGATCAGCAACCTTAGGAAGTCCTTTGACAATATTATTCCTGCTGAGTTTAGATAGATACTTGAAGTTCAAGTGAGTTAAGCGCTTGTGCCACAGCCAACTATTTTTGCTCACACTTTTAGCTACAAAACAAAGACTAGTACTAGAGTTCATACTATGGAAATCAATAATGTAAATATTTGTCTTACGATATCCCGTGAGTAATGTAGCTCCGGTTTTGCCATTCTTGATAAGATATTGAGTTGAGGTAAAATGGCATTCTAATCCTTTATCGCAGAATTGAGATATGGATAGTAAATTGTGCTTGAGCCCTTCGACGAGAGAGACTCTTTCAATGCACACTTTGTCTTTCTTGAGCTTTCCATATGCTACAATTTGACCTTTGTTATTATCACCAAATGTTACGGAGGGACCTCTTTCTTCATGAACATCTTCAAGTAAGGATTCATCTCCAGTTATGTGTCGTGAACACCCACTATCGAGAATCCATTCATACGTTTTAGCTTTTGAAGATCCAGCTATGAAGCAAAGAACCTAAAATATAAACATTTAAAGCAGGTCCCCTTTATTCCTTTTCGGGTCCTAGAGTTAGCAACTTTTGACAAGCTACTCTTGCTTGACCTTAGGATTTTTACGTCCTTTGGCATTGGGAGTGAATCTCAAAAGGCATTCCACGGCCTTATGTCCCGAACAATCACAAATTGAACAATGATGAAAGCCACCAATCACGTGAGTTTTCACAAACTCTTTACTTTTATTTGGGATAGCATCCTTCTTTGGGTCAGATGAACTAGCCTTAACAAAACCCTTCTTATAAAATTTTGGAGCGCTATTTCTTGGAGGGCGCGTAGGGCTAGGAGGCGCACGGCGGTGAGGCGCGTGGCTCCTAGGCGCATAATGTGCACTCGGAGAAGGAGCGCGCCTTGTTTCAAGAATGATTTTGCTAGAAGATGATTCATCTGTAGCTATTTCCTTCTCTTTAGCTTTCCCAATTGTTTCGTTGGGTAGACATAATGGAATGTTTGTCTCTTGACTTTTTCCTGTCCTTTACCCATTGAATTAGAATGTTTTTCCTTGGGAATTTCAAAAGTTTGCTGATTTGTAAATTCACTATCTCTTTCAGCACAGACATCACATTTAAAGTTGTCACTAGTTGATGAGAATCCCAAGCCACTTTTATCACCACTGACTTTTTAGGACTCAAATATATTCTCCATAGTGACACGAGAATTGGACCACTCATGTGTAATATTTTTAAGATCAGTAATTTGAGCAACCAATTCATCGTTTTGAACTTTAAGAAGTGAGTTCTGTTCTGTTAGAAAAGTGTTTTTAACAGTAAGGGGAGTCATGCTCTTTATCTGCTCCTTAAGGAGGGTGAGTTCAGATTTAAGTAGAGATTTCTCGGTCTTAAGCTGGGAAATTTCATCACATGATAGTGCTAAAGCTTCCTTCATATCACTAAAACGACTGATTACCTTTTCAGCCTCTTTGAATAACTTTTCTTGCTTTATAATGTCCTCATCATGATTGATTGTAGGAATAGGTGCAACTTGAGGTCTAACATATTCACTCTTTCTGAGTTTTCTTCTAGCACTCAGATCACATCTAGAAATAACAATCCACCATCGCTTTGAGCCGGAGTGAGAAATCCTTGTTCAACGAGCTCGCTGATGGTTGGTCCTTTCTTCCTTTTCACTTCTTGAAAACCTACAGATTTCTTGATAGGTTTATTCAAGACATTCATATCATGAACATCCTTGGAGTAGTCATCATCAGAATCATAAGCATCAACTTCATCATCATTTGCCACCAAACAAACGAGTCCATCATCGGAATCTTCATCGCTCTCATCTGAGTCTGTTTCAATCCAAGTGTTCTGCTCATTTGCTGGTGATTCTTCTTCAGCAACCATTCCTTTGTGACGAGTGAATTTGGGAGTGAACTTGGGAGTATGGATGCTCTTCTTCTGCATATACTCAAATTTGGGAATTGGGCAGCTTGAAGCAAAGTGTCCTGGTTTCCTGCAATTAAAACAAACAAGGTCTTCTTTTCTTTTTGAATCACTGCTCTTCGTGAACTTTGGAGGAGTTCTGCTTGTTGATCCTTGAGTTTTGTTGAATGAGCCGGGTTTTGAGAATTTTTTGAACTTCTGAAATCTCTTCACAAATAAAGCGAAGTCTTCATCATCCATATCTAATAGCTCAGAAGTAGAAATCTTAGGATCCGAACTTTTCTCATCTTGAACCGACGCAGGCACATGCGCTTCCTCTCTATGCACCACCATTGCTATGGATTTTGACTTTCCTTCAGAATCACTAATTCATTGGAGTTTGAGCTCATAAACCTTGAGATTTGCATAAAGGTTCCTTAAGGTCCATACATCTAAATTTCCAGCGTCTTCAAGGGCGCTAGATTTATGTAGGTATCTCGATCCAAAAGCAGCACGGAAATTTGTATTTAATTCCTTATTGGAGAACTTCTTTCCAAGTGAAATACAGAGATTGATAATTTCACAATAGCGTTCATAAGTCTGTCTAAGAGTTTCACCGGGGAGTTGAGAGAAATTGTTGAATCTCTTTTGCACTTCATATCTCTTGTTCTCCTTGCAAACCGTTTCTCCTTCTATATACTCTTCAATAGCATCCCATAACTCATTGGCGGTAGCACAATGCATGACTTGTTGTTTCATAGCCGTGCTTAGAGTTCTTAGAAGAATGTTTCTTGCTTTGCCATCATTTGCAACTCTTCTTGTTTCTTCCTCAGTCCATTCTTCCCTTGGTTTCTTGATGGTTGGTTGAGCAGCGTTGGTGCACAGATTTGGATTCGCTTTCATAGGGATGTAAGGTCCATAAACCACGGTGTCATGAAGCCTTTCATCGATTGAGGTGAGATGAGTTAAGATGCTGAATTTCCACACGTCAAAATGATCTTCATCAATGACTGAAACATGTGTGTAGTTAGCAGTTGTCGAAGGTTTTGAGTTTGCCATATCGAATTGGCACCCAAGCAGTTAAACTTGAAAAACAAAGATGTTTTATAAAGGTGTTAGCTCTGATACCACTTGTTGGTCCCAAAGGGCAACAAGGGTATGGAAAATAGCTAGAGGGGGGTGAATAGTTGTTTTAAAATTCATTTCGTACCCTTGAAAATTCAATGGCAAATGCGCACTTAATCAAATAAGCGTTATGTAATGCACCTAAGTGAGTGAGTGAAATGCACAGCGGAATAGTTAAGTAAAGTAGGAGCAAATGATTAAAAGGGGCGCAACACACACTCTAAGTATTTTGGCTCAAAGTGGGTGAAATAAGAAACTAAGGCAAATGATATAACAAACACAAGACAATTCAATCCAATCTATAAATGAGTAAACAAGCAAATAGTGAGTAAAGATAATAACTTGAGAGTAAATGACAAGAAATTAATACGCGCTATTTGGAGAGGTTCGATCGGGAAATGATCTACTTCCTCTACCAAGATGGTTAGTCTTGGATTTCTAATGGAGATCTTATATAATGAGAGAGTGTTACAAATTACAATCGTTTGAGCTTATACACTAACTCAAGATCTAATATTCTATGAAAGAACGAATCCTAGACAATAACCGGTGTATCTCTAAAAGAAAGATCTAAGTGATCAAACTTAAAGAGGTGTGTGTGTGATTTAAGATTCAAGGCTCTTTAGATATTTGAGATTGAGAGCAGAAGAAAACTAAAGTGTTTTTGCTTGAGGACCTGGGCTAAGGATGAAGTTATGAAGATGTTCTTGAGAATTCTGGAAAATCAAAGGCAATCTTCAAATCTTCAACAAATGCTTGAGAGAGAAATTCTGAATATCTTAGCAACTTCAAAACGCTTGAAGTTATGGGGTATTTATAGTAGAGCCCCAAAAACTAGCCGTTGGAAATCCCTTGTGGATAAGGTTAAAGGACAGATGTGTTGTCGCTCATTGAGTGGAGCACGTGTCCTTTATAGCCGTTAGCACATAACACAAATATGACCGTTATGGACAGGTGTCCTTAGATACGGGTGCATACGTGTTATTTAACCACCGTTGGATCATTGGCGTAGTTTGAATTCCTTCAAGTCTTCATGTCTTCAATAAATCACTGAGTGTTTAAATCATTCACAATGGGGCGCATGAGACAATGGGGCGCATAGGCGCGTTGAGCCTTTTTGGGGCGCATGAGTAATGCTAGGCGCATACTCATGTGCGCGCGCCAAGGAGGTGCATGGCGCGTGGCTCAATATGAACAAAGTGATTTTCTTCAATCTTTGACATTCTTGCCCTATTCCTAAGCCTATTCTATTACAATGGACTATCTAAAAAATGAAGTATAAATACTTCTTACTATAGATACCCCGGGGGAACCACGGCTTTAGGCTCGAGCGCGTGAGTTACCCTAGGATGTCTAACTTGTTTTAGAGTCGCCACCTATGTTTTGAGGAACATAAGAAAAACCTATTGATTATAGCCTAAGTTTGATTACGAAAACAGAGATTCTTTGTTTTGAGGTTCGGGGGTTAGATTACGAGATGGGAAGTACCGAAACACCCATCTCGCCCAACTTAAGTTGGTCTTGCTTGATCAAAATCTACATGAATGAAAATGTTCTTCTTCTTCTTCTTTAAGTCATAAAAAGGGGGGTTTAAAATATGATTTGGAATGTAGGAGATAACCCCTTAACCAACCTCAATGAGATGAGGTGATCATTAGAGTCATGTCCCAAAATAATTTGGGTGATTGCACATTTGATTAAAGTAAAAGAGAGAGAGGATATGAAGTAGAAAAGAAAGGAAAAGATGGACTTTTACCTACAATTTGAAGAACTTCAAATGTTGCTTGATGAGATCCTTGGAGAACCTTTAGAAAGTGATTTTTGTATAGTTTTTGTAAGTTCAATCTTCGGTCTAAGTTTTCGATCCTTGAAAAATGGAGGTAAAGAGAGGTTTTTATAGGTGAAAGAGGGGTGTTTTTGGTACCAAAACTCAGTCACCAAGAAATCCTTCCCGGGCAAAATCCTGTAAATTGAGCAAGGGAGAGAATCCTGGCCAAAAATCTGTAACTGACGCCCAGAGGCACGCGCTTCCTGCTTTGGGGGCGGGAGGCGCGCGCGCCTGGCTCCTCCTATCGGAGGCGCGCGACTCAGAGAAGGCAATTTTGACAGAATGGACTAGAAAGTCAGCCCTGTCGTTCAGTTTAGTCCCTAGACTTAACGAAGTCAGTCAGGAACTTAACGTAAGTGATAGAAACTAACTAGAAACACTTAAAATAGGGAGAAACACAAGATCAAATGTGCAATCGGGGTGAGCGGTCCAAGGCGGAGTGTCTACACTTACATGTGGGTCTAAAGTCTATGAAATAAAACTTAGGTGATGGATCAATCAAATCTAATCAATCCTATTACATTGAAACTGAGATATATGTGGGCATACCCAACACTTTTGTAATTCCCCTTGTCGGTAGTGACGGCATTAACTGAAGCCTCTTTTGTGGAGTTAGAGGCGGCCTTATAACGGAAGCTATGAGCACTTTTCTTGATTTCCTTGAGCAACTCATCCATTCGGATTCCCGCCTCATACATTTGTGAGAAATCGGCATAGCAAGCCCCACTTAGGTGGGTGCGGAGATCAATCTTTAGACACTTAAGAAAGATGTCCATTTGCTCCTTGGTGTTAGGCCTCTCGACAATTTCAGTAAGCTTGTCATTCCACCTTCTCGTGAAGTCAATGAAGGACTTATTGTCCCTTTGAGTAGTGTTCTCGAGCTCTTTCTTGGTTGGCCGGTGGGTGGTGTTACCTTGGTATTGACTTTTAAAGGCAAGTATGGCGGTGTCCCAATCAAGACGGACTGTGAGTGGGAGAGTTGCATACCAATCCTTTGCCGCCCCCTCGAGAGTAAGATGGAAGCATTGTGCCATAACCTTGGGAGAGACCTTCTTTGGTACCATAGCCCGAATGTAAGTCTCGATGTGTGCCATGGGACAAGAGTTGCCCTTAAACTTGCTGATGTCGGGCATTTTGAACTTGTCGGGGAGAGCGGCCATTGTTCTCATGAGGATGGAGGACTGATAAAGGCTTGTGTCGGGACTTTTCCCTATGTTGAGGCCATTGAAGCGTTGATCTATGTAAGCCATAATTGAATCAACCATCTTGTGCTCATTATTCTCGGTGCTCGGTTCCCCTACTTTCTTGGTACGGGCACTAACATAAGGGCTTTGAAACAAACCCTTAGTCCACTCGGACTCTTCATTGTTCTCTTTGTCTTTACCACTCGAAAGCTTGGTGAGCTTCTCTTTCATTTGCTCCATCTAGGCCTCGTGGGCCTCCCTTTGATTGTCGAGGTGGGATTGCCAAAGGTCATCCTTATTCTGGGCCTCCTTATTAAGAGTGGAGACTTGATCTTGGAGCACTTGGACCATAGCTGAAAGCTGCTCGAGAGACATCGTGTTGCTGCTGCCGGTCATGGTTGCTGTTGGAGCTGTTGGAGTAGTCACTTCACGAACTAACCGATTCGCTGAATCCCGGTAGACTCTGTAAGTACCAATTGAACCTATATTGCAGAAGAGGCCCTTGTCAGTCTTGAGTAACACTTTCGGTCCATGAAGAGGCTTAGAACACACATTGGGCACACGACTCAAACGACATAAGAAAAGACTTTTTTTTATAAGTCGGAGGGACGGGGTCCCTTTTGAGTTTCTAAGAAAATAATGGAATCGTCACACTAGTATATAGACCATCTCGCGGTCCCATATACTCATCGGATTCCATCACGCTTGTGAATTCTACACATGTCGGGATTAAACTAAATTAATGTAGTAAAGCATACATGCGGGGACGGATTTTTATTTTCATCCATAATAACCACTTGGGGACGGAGTTTTATTTCGTCCATGATAACCACTTGGCATGTACGTTTTGAAGACATTAGTTTAGGGAAATCTCGGCACATGAAAACCGACTTCAGTCATGGAGTGTTAGACCCTAACTAGAATTGTGTTGGCTTATGCTCGGCTAATGAGAGGCTTAAGGTCACCCCCGGCATGTAGTCATGAACTACGCCACGGGTTGAGGTTTACCGCTTCGAGAGAGTCAAGGTCGGGTGGAGCTTGAAACTCTCTAGGACGGGCCTCGACGGGTTTGGGGTTATAAACTTGTACGACTCGATAGTCAGCAATTTATAGGAGATTGTGCACGTAGTGTGAGGTCCAACATGTGACAAAACATTTTTTTTTTTACTTTTTTTTATGAAAGAAAAGCAAATAAGCACATAATTACAACTCTCGAATCACCTGTGTGACCGATAAAACAAAACACAAAAAAGAAACAGTTAAGAGGTCCAAATCAGTCCATGATGCAGGAAACTGTGCCCACACCCCAATCATTCTGCTTTGTTCTGAAACTGTCCCTGTTCTGGAAAACCACCCAGAAGCGTGCGCCTCTGGATTTTGTTGTGGGATGCGCGCGCCTGGCGCAGAGTCTAGTCTATGGGAGGCGCCCGCTTCTGGGCAAACCTGTCAGATTGTCAGACTTTGGACTCGGGGGATTGCCCTGGTTCTGAATGTATATTGTAACCCCTGCAAAAATGATTAGTGTAGAAAAAAAAAAAAGAACAGGAAGAGCATCAAGAAGCGGGCGACTCTGGTCCTTGATGTGGGCCGCGCGCACCTTAGGCCAAGAAGGCCAGAGGCGTACGCTTCCCCCATCAGGAACCAGAATGCCCAGAAAAGATGTAGATTTTGATCAGAAATGCAAGTTTAACCCTCAAACGTCCCCAGCAGAGTCGCCACTGTAGATACCCTGGGGGCCACGGCTTAGCTAGAGCGCGTGTGTTACCCTAGGATGTCTATTTGTGTTTTAGAGTCGCCACCTATGTTTTAGAGGAACATAAGAAAAACCTAATGTTTATAGCCTAAGTTTGATTACGAAAACAGAGATTCTTTGTTATGAGGTTCGGGGGTTAGGTTACGAGATGGGAAGTACTTAAACACCCATCTCGCCCAACTAAAGTTGGTCTTGCTTGATCAAAATCTACATAAATTATGAAATGTTCTTCTTATTCTTGATGATAAAAGGGGGGGGGGGTAAAAAGGGGTGTTTGGAATGTAGGGAGATGACTTTGTGACTAGCTTCAATGAAGTGAAGTAGTCTTTGATGTCATGTCCCAAAAATGTTTAGGTGATTTCACTTTTGATTAAATCAAAAGAAAGAGAGAAGAGATGAAGTAGAAAAGGAGAGAAAAGAGTAGTCTTTTACCTATACTTCAAAGAACTTCAAAGACTCCTTCAAGAGGTTCTTAGGAAAATGCCTTGTAAGTATTTGTGTATAGTTTTTGTTAATGATTCCAATCTTCCTCCTCTTCAATGGTGAATTAGAGGGGTTTTTATAGGTAAAGAAGGTGTGTTTTTGGTGCCAAAACCAAGTCACAAATGTCAGTTTCCCGGGCAAATCCTGTTAAAAGGAGCAAGGGAGGGATTCTTAGACAGAAATCTGTAACTGACGCCCAGGTGCGCGGGCCTCCTGCCTTGGTGGCGGGATGCGCGCGCCTATGGCCCCAAAGGGTGAAAGCGCGCGCCTTGGAGATGGCAAAAATGATAGAATGGACTAGAAAGTCAGCACTGTTATTCAGTTTGGTCATGGACTTAACGAAGTCAGTCAGAAACTTAATGGAAGTAACAGAAACTAACGAGAAACACTTAAAATAGGGAGAAACACAAAATCAAATGTGCAATCGGGGTGAGCGGTCCAAGGCGGGGTGTCTACAAAACCCGTTGAGTTGACCTGACCTATTACGACCTGTGACCTAAGCAGGTTGTTTTGGTTTTACCCGCTTCAACCCATTACCCATTTCAACCCATTACCCGCCTTAACCTGACCCAACCCAACCCAACCCACCCAATTGCCAGGCTTACTCTCATCCGTCCCATAATAATGTGCACAAATGTTCTTTTTGATTTTGTGCGTTTCATTGATAAGTCACACTTTTTTTAACAACTGTGAATTTATTGTTAAAAAAAAATTGTTTCTTTGAAAAATTGTGATTTTTTTTCTTAAAAAAATTGAATTTGTTCTTGGAACAGTGTTGAACTTGTTTTTGTAACAACTGTGAACTTGTTGTTAGAACTTATTCTTGGAACAAGTGTATACGTGTTCTTGAAAAAAAACCAGTGAATTTGTTCTTGGAAAACAGTGAATTTGTGCGTTTCATTGATTTTTCTTTTTAAAGAACTTCAGGGTAAGACAAAATGTATTTTATGGCAGAAAGCTTTGTCATTGTTTGTAATTTGGGGAGAGATATGAACATTAAAAAAAACAATTGAAACAATCATTTTTATTAACTACAACTTTTCAATTATTCTTGTAACAATTATGAATTGAATTTCTCAGTTGTTATTGGAACTGTGAAATTTTCTATTGTTCTTGAAATAATTGTGAACGAAATGTGAATTTCTCAACTATTCATGAAACAATTCTGAAGTTGTTTTGTGAACTTCTCGGTTGTTTTTTGGGACAACTATGAACTTTTTAGTTGTTGGTCGCCGAACGAGTTCCTGGTCTACTTTTGTTTTTTTGTTTTTTTGAACAAAGATTAACTTCTCAGTTATTCTTGAAATAATTGTGAACAAACTGCAAAATTCTCAGTTATTCTTGGAACTCAGTTGTTTTCGGAACAATTGTGAAGTTTTTTTTCTAGAAACAATAGTGAACTTGTTCTTGGAATAACCGTAAACTTGTTCTTGAAACAAATGTGAACTTGTTTCTGGAACAATTGTGAACTTATTCTTGGAAAACTGTAAAATTGTTCTTGGAATAAGTGTGAACTCGTTCTTAGAAAAAATAGTGAACTTGTTCTTGGAACTTGCTATGGGAACAACTGTGAACTTGTTCTTAGGAAAATAGTGAACTTGTTCTTGAAAAAATAGTGAACTTGTTCTTAGAACAAATGTGAACTTGTTCTTGGGAAAATAGTGAACTTATTCTTGAAAAAACTGTGAACTTGTTCTGATAACAACTATGAACTCGTTATTGAAAAACTGTAAAAAAAAATGAAAAATGTGATTTTTTTAGGAGCTGTTAATTTGTTCTTGAAAAAACATGTGAATTTGTTTTTATTATAAAAAATGTGAAGATGTTTTTATTATAAAAAACGATGAGTTTTTTTTCAAAAAAAAATAAAATAGTCGCCGGCAAAATGGACACCGGAGATGGTCGCCGAAAAATTGGCGCCGGAAAATAGTCGTCGGAGGTGGTCGCCGGAAATAGTCACCGGAGGTGGTCGCCAGAAAATGGCGCTTGAAAAATACTCACCGGAAAATAGTCACAGGAGGTGGTCGTCGGAAAATGGCGCCGGAAAAATAGTCGTCGGAGGTGGTCGCCGGAAAATGGTGCCAGAGAAGGTTGGGATGAGTGGCCAAAAGTGGTCATGGTGGTTGGATAGAGAAAGTGAAATGATGGAGGGAGTGGTATTAATGTAATTTTTCATCATTTAGTAAGGGCATGAGTGTCCTTTTAATAACCCTTGGACTAGGCGGTAATATTGGAAATTTCATGTCCTAGGTGGTAGTTTTCATTAGGATGAGGGACTAAATGGTAGTTGCCCATTCTTTATATTTTTACAAGGTTTAACTATGTTAATTAATCTTAAAAACAAAACTATGTTAATTATTTCTTCAAATTTGTTTATGAATTTTTTTCAAATAATGTACATACAATGACTTTTAACGACCATCCAAGGAATTTTATATTCTTATAATGAATGTTAAAAAATAAAATATTTTTTATTTATTTTAATAATAATTAGTTTGATAAATTTATTAAGATTTTTTTTTGAAAGAATAAATTTATTAAGATAAATAATTTGAAACATAATTTTTTTTTTTGCTTTAATATTATTTACTTATGTAAAATTTAATTTATTTACGTGATCTGCTGTATCTCAAAAATATTTGAAAAGACTTGCGAAAAAAGAAAAGCTAATAATAAATAAGATTTTGATTTCGAGTCAAAATAAATGAGATTATTAGACTTCTTAAAAACTCTTTGACTAGGATTTAATAAGTATATGTCAAAAAAAAATATTACATGTCGTGAATACTCTTATTAGTATTGACATATTATACATTTTGATATACTAGACCCGTCTTAAAATGAATGATCAAAAAATTTTAATTTATTATTAATCAAAAGTAAATTTGAAATTTTTTAGTCATTTATTTTAGGATAGAAGGAGAAAAATTTCAGCATCTTTGTGCACCATTAGGACAATGGAAATAACTTTTCTACATCATTTTACAGTAATAATAATTTAACTAGAATAAATATATACCTAGAAATGGCCAACTTTCTATGTGAGGAAATATTTTATTATTAGAAACAAATATTTAATTTGAAAATTTGAAAAAAAATCGTGCATCATACGGGTATTAATCTAGTAACTCATGAATTCATGTACCACCATTCATGTATCACCACAAATGACAACACAACCACGACGTTATTATTAAAAAAAAAAAATTAACGCAACACAACCGCGACGTTGTAGAACCAAATATGAATCAATATACAACAAATCAACCCAAACAAGAAAGTCAAAACTTAGATTCAACACATTTAAACCCAAAACATAACCACCACCACGGGCCACGGCAAATCCAAATTTGAGTACCAAAAAATTAGTAAATAGAAGAATATTTTTTTTCTAAATTATTGCTACCATTTAACGAACAAAGTGTCAACTTTAAACTATATTTATTATCTCTCTCTATCTAGTACTCCCTCCGTCCCAATTTAAACTTCAAAAAATATTTTTGGTTTAAGAATTAAGAAAAAGATGATGTGTTGTAGGTGTAGATGGTTTGGTAGGAGAGAGAAAGTGAGGTAGAGAATAGTTAGTGGTAATTGTTGTGAGTATGACATTTGTGACCCACAAATAAAGAAGTATAAAAAACTTTCCTTTTTAGATTTTGAAGTTTAAAATAAGACACCAAAAATGGAAAATTTTAAAGTTTAAAATAGGACGGAGTGAATATTACTTTACTCAATAAAGCAATTAATAAACTATAACAAGTTCTAATATAATGGTAGAAAAGAATTTAACTTTTTACCAACGTAACAATTTTTTCAAACCATTTTTATTATGAGTGTTCTTATATAAAATTATTGAGTATACACGTAATACAAAACCTACCCACTAAACCAAATATTACACTCGACACCACACACATTCATAACTCTCCCATTTTACTCTTTTAAACACTTAATTCACACACACTCAAACTTACTCAAATACCTATTTCTCAGATGACTCTTCGCCTTTCACCTTATTCAATGCAGCTCACTCTTCTTCCTCACTACCTCATCCTACCTTTTATTCCGACTCACTTCATCCATCTCCACGAAATCCATTCCTCTTTACCGTCTCTTCCACTGCGCCACCATTTCCCATGCCTTTTGGATGGGTAATACTCCTTCAAAATCACATCATCACCCACACGCAAACAGACATACATGCACACAATCAAGGGGTTCGGCCCGGGTACTAGTAACTGTTTTTGGTTAGCAACGACCATCATTCAGTCATCAATGAACGAACACTCCAAACTTTATTTTTTCTTTTAGGTGTTCGTCCATAGTCGTCCAAACACCATGAAAACCGTTTGGCTAATGAAACCAAATACTTTTTACTCTGTTAGGTCGATCATGGTCGAATATTGTAGACACCCCATTTTGAACTCAAATTTATGATTACACTACTCTTGTGTCTCGCCTTTGTGTTTGGATGAAAACTCGTTAGTTTTGGCATGTTTCGTTAAGTTTCTGACTGACTTCGTTAGTTAGGGGCTAAACTGAACAAAGAAACTATAGATAAGGATAAAATAGTAATTTTACACTGGATGCCTCGTACGAGACATTGATGTCTCGTACGAGACATCTCCTCTGTCTGCGAGTCTGATTCACTTTTCTTCTCCGTCCCGATCTCTTTCTTGGCCAACACTCTCCTCATCCGGGCAATATTGAATTAGGAGACTTCCTGAAGGTTTCCTACTGATTTCCTTACCTAATTAAACCTCTCTACTTGGTCCCTAAGCAATCTAAACCTTTAAATAAAGAGTCTTTTAACCCTAGACTCTCTTAATGCTAGTTAATGGTTCCTAGTCATCCAAAAAGAGATTAACAACTCTCTAGTCCGTCCTTCTCTAAAGAATCCCGTTTTTATTCTTTACTCACACCAAAACACCATCAAAAACCCATCTTTTCAAGCAACAAACATCACCAAACTCTTGGATCATCAAGGCCTTAGTCAATGCCATCAATTGGAATCTCAAGAACGCTTTAGGTAAACTCCTACGCTTTTAATCTCTACTTCTCATCTCCTTCTTTGTTTTAGAGTAGTGTAATCCCATCAAAAGGATCAGCCTAGAGCCTCTCCAATCCATGGAGATGGTCTCGAAGCACATGATCCGACATTCCAATAATTAAGAAATTAATTATTGACTTTATTTGTTTTAATTACTTGTTCTTTATTTGATTAAAAACACCTAAGCAAGACCAATCCTAGATTGGGTGGATTGGGTGCTCCTTGACCTTCCCAATCCATAACTTAACCCCCGAACTCAAGAATCTCACGGTCCGTGTTCCGTTCAACAACATGGTGGCGACTCTCAAATCAAAAAGGCGAGCGGGAATCTTCTCGGGTGCAAACAGTGGCGACTCTGCTGGGGACAAATTAAGTGAGTTAGACTTGCGTACAAATTAGGTGTTTTTAATCTCTGTAATTTTTCTGCTAAAATTATTTTTTTCTGAATTTTTCTGCAAATATTCGGACTGTTCTGTTTTAAATCTGTTATGTCTTGAATCTGGGTTCAGAAGCGGATATCTCGTACGAGACATCTAATTGTCTCGTACGAGGCTTCTTCTTCTAGCCAAACAAGTTTTTTCCATGAAAATTTGATAAATTTAAGGTTTAATCATTGTCATGATTGACCAATGATTGCTTATGATTAAATCTCCTTTTTAATCATGTGCAATCATTGGGTAATCATTAGTAATGATTAGGCCATTAAAAAAAACAACAAAATGGCGGCTGTAATAAAAATAAAAATAAAACTGTTTTTCAAAAAATTACAGATTGGTCACTGAAACTTCAAAAATTACATTCTGGTCCCTGTGTTCCAGAAAATTCTAGAACAGTCCCAGATTTTCATATATTCCAGATCAGTCCCTGGACTTAAAAAAAAGGTACTTTTCTTTGCTTGCTTTACTCCGTCCCCATATGTGCAATAAATGATTTATGTCATATACATGTATTGTTTTTGCGCTAACATCTTTTGCAGCGGAGTATAAAAAAATGAATAAATTAGGGATGACTACTGTACTCATTCCCTAGTTTATTTTGCACCCATTAATGGGTAATGCAAGCATTGTGAGTACTTCTATCCCTCTCTTCTATGTGCTCCTATGTGCTTATGTGCTCCTTCTCTTCTCAAAAATCTTTTCAAACTCGAACTATGCTGACCTGAGTCTCTCTTTCTTTTTCTGAAGATTGAGAGAAACGTAGGCAACCACTTTGGTCTGGTCAAAATCTTTTACTTGCTTTAAAAAAAAAAACTCTATTTTTCCTTTGACATCTAGAACTTGACTCTCACACACGTGCACGCATGTAGATTAATTGCACTACATACCCTATAAACACGGGTCTCAATCGTAGGACGGATGTCGGTCAGCACCCCCATTCTAACGAATGGCCCTTGTCGGTCTCTCCAAAGATGGTGTACCCACTCCGTGACACGCTCCTCGACTGTGTTCATGGGGATCCTTAGTCGTAAGCCCTGCATCAACCCCATGCATACATACTAGTTAATAAGACAATCCTCGAGACCGGTCGGTTCGATTCTTAGGGTTGTTTTAATCTTTACCCAAGATAACGCATCTTTACAATCTATAATTCTCTCTTGTGAATATGGAGAATGTCCCTTCGGTTAAATGTTGAACAAGGAATTCTGAAAGAATGGAGAACCTCTCTACGGGCATCCGAGCTTGTGTTTTCCTACTTTCATTATTCTGTGCGGGATTATGGATGTCATTTGGCTTAGTTTCGACCGCACTGTTCAACAAGTCCCTTTCGGTTGTCCCTTAAAATTCACAAGGTTTGATTGCATTAATGTGTTGCTTAACAAAGTGACAAACAACTACAGAATCACTTAGGTTTGGCTAAATTGAATGGTGGATTCCGATGAGAATATGAGACCTTTGCCCAAATTGTCCGTTTGGGAGAGTGCAATACAGGTGAAAAACAAGGGGCTCATATTCTAGGGTGACAGAATCCATTATTCCAGGATATTAGATAGAAACCCCCCAAAATGGATTAAGTTCCGTCCGACCAAAATTAGGATTTAAAATCTGAAATTCTGTGATCTGTGCTGGATGCCTCGTACGAGACATCCTTGTCTCGTACGAGACATCCCTTTCTGTCCGTGTCAGTCTCTGTGCTGTGCTCGTTTGGTCAACCTACACTCACTTCTAAGACTATACACCTCTATAAAGCCGACTTGTTGGGAACTTAATATGGGTTTAACGCAGTCTCTATACCGTTAGGTCCGTCCGAATCACAACTAGATCGTTCCAAACTCACCCGACACCATGCTGGAAGCAACGACACCAATACTGAAAATCTTAATGAGGCCAAGGCTGAAATCTTGAAAGCCGTCAAGCAACTAGATGAGAAGCAAGCTCAAATAGGCGCCTTAGTTGCCGAGCTCCATGCATTGAGAGTCAAGAAAGCTAAGAAATAAAAGAAGAAGGATTATGAATCCCCTGCCTCCTCCGAAGACAAGGCATCCTCTAGAAAGAAAGACAAGAAGTATAAGAAGAAGCACTATGAGTCTGACTCTTCTTCCTCCTCTTCGTCCTCCGATGACGAGGAACATGGACTACCAAGTCAAAGAAAGAAGGTAGTGGTGACAACAAAAAGGTTGATGCTCCTGTGACCATGAATTACCTTGAAAAGAAGCTTGCCTCACTTAACACTCCAAAGGGATCGTTCACTCCTTTCGATCCGGATTCTCTTCGACAATCCATCACCAAGCTTCCACGCAAGTATAAGATTCCCGATATGGCAAAGTTCAATGGCACCACTTGTCCCAGAGCTCATGTTGAAACCTATACTTGGGCCATGTACCAATGGGTGTTGATGATAACATTTTAGCCCAAAGTTTTCCTCAAACTTTAGAGGGTGCTACCAGAGATTGGTACATGTCACTTCCTGTTGGGTTTCGTAGTAACATGCGCAGCGGAATTAAGCATTTAAAATTTTCATGAAACCCAAAGCCCATAGATCCATTCATATGATTAAGTCAAATACATGCATAATGAATACTAGAATACTAACCCTTGATGACTTTGATTTTGAAACCTTGAATTCGGTGGAGGCTTGAAAGCTTGATCACGAACAGAGCAAGAACACAAACTTTGAAGATGATAAGCTTTACCCTCTAGCGATATCCACACCACGAACAAATATCAAGAACACTTGATCTTGGTTGCTAGACCAAATTGAGAAACACGCTTTCTCATTGTATAGAACTTATATGGAATTATTATGTGTGTGTATTCTTGTTCTTCAATCTAGGGATTTCTTAGAACAAGAAATAAACCCTCTCAAACCCTTGGAAGCACTCACAAACATATCATAATGCATAAGACTGATTAGGGCAACTAGAGGGGAGTTTTATACTTGTTTCACCTATTCCAAATAGGTAACAAGTGACCAAACCTGCAAGAAAACGGAACAGGAAAGTTCTGGGCAGAAACCCTAGAGGTCCGCCCGGACCCTCAAAAGGTCCGCCCGGGTCCTTTATGAGGTCCGCCCGGACCACCCCTTTTTCCAGTTTTCTCCTCTAAATTCCTAATATTCCTCAAAGGACCTTCGACCTATAATTACAATTAAGTCCTTTTAAGATTCGTTCTATTGTGTGTGACCCTCTAGGATTACACTAAGTTGGCAATGGACCCAAACATGAATCCATAAAATATGATTAGGTTCTAGCAAACCGTCATACCTACCCAAATAGTGTAACTAGATACAAGTTCGCATTCCTTTAGAACATGTCATAATCCCTTTGTCCTTGATGTCTTTGAACACAAGTCATGGTCAACAAGTCAACTTGTTTTGTTCAATACTTTTCTCGATCCCGAATATGTTGATAATCCAAATGACATTGATCCAGTCAATCCATTTGAGTTTGGCCAAACATTTCATCAACATCATTCCTACGAGGGGCCCAAGCTTGACATCTCTCCGAAGAGGGACAAATCCATTTAGCTTATTATTCTTCCTTATGTGAATCCGATTATGCCAATCATACCCTTTGTAGCTACCTGGTTAAAGGTAACGTTTGAATATGTCAAACATAACCTTCATCAAGTGGAAGACTATAATAACTTCATGTCTAAGGATTCAAATGACATAACTAATATGAGATTTATATATGACATTGACCATGACATAAATCTCATACCGCGGGTCATGTCCAGTACCTTGTTCCAAACAAGTACCCATAAATCTAACATGATCATCCCATGATCATTTAGCCTTTATACTAGTGCTTAACAAGCTCTAGGGACGGAGATTATTATAAGCAAACATAAGCAACAATAATAACCTTATTATCTCTTTATCATCATGAATAAAATGATAACTTATACAACGTTTAACAAACGTGCCTAGGGCACCAACACCAACACTTCCGATATCCACTAGGCTTGATTGGTCAGAAGCATGTTGAGTGTTCGAAAGGCAGTTTGAAGACAACTCTACATACCACCCTACTAGGAGGGATCTTGACCAAACTAAGCAGTACCCCAATGAGTCCTTTGCCGAATTTGCTCTAAGGTAGAGGCTCAAGCTCACATAAATTGTTGAAAGACCTAGTCTTAAAGAACAAATCCACATCTTCCTCCAATGTCTCCGTGAGGAATTTCAAGATAAGCTTGCCGGTAATTACTTTCCTAGCTTCATTGAGCTCCACGAATCCGGAATAAGGATTGATGACCTCCTCAAGTCTAAAAGAAAAAGTAGTAGTTATCGCTACGAACACAAAGGTGCATCCAACAAAGAAGCCTCCGTAAATGCTATAGCTTTCAACAAACAAGGAAAAGGCAACTACTCCGCCGTTCCCCCTCCCAAAAGAGAGAAGAAGGAAAGACACTATGACAAGCTAGAAGGGATCACTCAAGGTGAACTCTTCGACATACTAGTGGAAGCCGAAAAGATCAAACCAAGAAATCCCCCTACTACACCAAGAGAACTCCCTCCCCATCATGCTCATCACCTCTTCTGCAAGTTCCATAGAGCTACCGGCCATGACACCAACTCTTGTTACCACTTGAGGGAAGAGATTCAAGATCTCATTGACAACAAGGAACTTAAAGCGCCAAATGTTCTCACCAACCCGCTTCCTAACAAACACCACTTTGGGGCTACAACTATCCTCTCCCTTTCTCCTTAGAAATAAAATAGGTTTTCATTTACTAGTATGAACTCGAAAAGTCATTCTGTCATTCTAGTCTATCTCCCTCCTTCTCTAGTTTATGTCAACTAAACTATCGAGTCTGTTTTGAATTCTAGTTATTAATAAAAGTCATTTCTCATTTCCTATACACTACTCTAAGGTTGTTCTACCTTTTCATTGATCCGCAAACAATAATTGTCATTAATCTAAAACCTTGCAATTGATAATAGAAATGTCTAAACGAGTTTTGAGAAGAAGGCCTAGGGGCTACACATTACTATCACCGCGCTCATGTCAGAAGTCGAAGGACCACAATGGAAGAAAGTCAAAGGCGTTATCATTCCCAAACAAAAGTGGGGCTACTCAATTTAAGCTTTGAGAGTCAAAAAAAAAAAAAAAAAAAACTGTCAAGCTTTCACAACCCCACAAAGAAGGAGTTTCAACCACACATAATGAAGTCAAAAAGGAGGCCTCTCATCTCCTCCTACAATGAAGATTAAATCCAAATGAAGAAAAAATGAGACTTTTAACTTGAAGATCGTCTCCATCATCCATGAAGAAATCCGAAGGGCGCACTAATGATTAGGCCTTCTCCTCAAAACTTGTCAAGACATTTCTAGATGATTCACTTGCAAAATAATTGAACAAACACTTAAGACATCAAAAATAAATACTAGGGTCCATTAAAGGTAGAACTATCTTTCTAGTACTTTAAGCCAAGTAGCGTTCATTGTTGAGTCTAGGGGCTTCCTCTCTCATACACTTCTCTTTGAAATCCAAGCATTAAGGCTAGGGGCTTTTTATTCTTTCCGTCCCCTTCCAATTCTTGTTCAAGATATACGAACTCGTCAAAGTAAATCCGCACTAGGGGCTATCCTCTTCGCCTCTAACTCTCATTACAAAGTGCGTTATCCACACTGAGTCGATGCTTGGAATACACTTCCCGAAAGCCAAGTCGATAGCTAAAATGCCTAATACATTCAAACCCAAAAAATCTTGCATGTCTCTCCCCCAATAAGAGACAAAACTACTCTCCTCTCCGAGTCATCTTCGAGTACATACTCTGTCAAAAAAATATATGAAAAGAGACGCAAAAGAGATGGCCGCTAGATTGAAAACCCGAAAGGGCGGTCTAGGCAAAAATCAGGGTGCGTCACAAAAAAAAGTAAAAAATAAATAAATAAAATAAAAAAAGAAAAAAAAATAGGGAGAACATTCTTCAAATCATTTCTTCTTCAACCAAGCGGGAGAGCACTCTTTTTCAAGTCAAAACAGCCTCATAAGCCTGTTCACGGAGTCATCTACGACATACAAGATTCTTGGGGCTTGACTTAGACCAAAGCATGAGATAAACTTGGGGGAATAGATAATGTTTCTCATCACCTTCTTTTGAGACTTTTTCGGACATGAAATTCTAGAGTGATTCAAAAGTACGCCTAGCCTACTTAGAGCTTGCACATCATTGGTTGTCAGACAAATAGTTGTCTCCCTTAACACAACATGACTAAAGGAACGATCTGGACGGATCATCTCGAGACAACCATCAAGGAAACTCCGTAGCATCACCTCTGCAGAGAACCTGATTAGGTCCCAACTTGTCAAACACTTGTCCCTGCACACACACACAAATCATCACATACAGTTCATCACCAATAAACATCCCATCACGAATCCATGCTATTCACACTACTTACACCAAGGTTGACCGACCAGGTATGCACATAAATTTGTCACCACCACATAAGTCCAATTATAAACTAAAATCAAAGCTAAATTTCTTGCTAGAATAGGTTCTACTTGTTGTATTAACAGGTACAAGAACCAATCCGTGACAATCCCCACAGCATTCAGACACCTCTGCATCCAGTACTTTCAATGTAGGAGCATTGGAAGAGGATAATGTCCAGTACGTTCAATCAACCATTGACGAGGACATTCCGAAGTCTATAGATCAACATCAAATTCAGAGTTTCTGCATCCAGGACTTTCAATGTAGAGCATTGGAAGAGGATAATGTCCAGTACGTTTAATCAACCATTGACGAGGACATTCAAAAGTCTACAAATCAACATCAAATTCAGAGTTTCTGCATCCAGGACTTTCAATGTAGAGCATTGGAAGAGGATAATGTCCAGTACGTTCAATCAACCATTGACGAGGACATTCAAAAGTCTACAGATCAACATCAAATTCAGAGTTTCTGCATCCAGGACTTTCAATGTAGAGCATTGGGAGAGGATAATGTCCAGTACGCTCAATCAACCATTGACGAGGACATTCAGAAGTCTACATCTACATCAAAACCGTCCAGTACTTTCAATGAGGAATTGGAAGAGGACATGTTCAGTACTTTCGATCAGCCATTGAAAGAGAACATACATGGATCTAGTACTTTCAATCAACTATTGAAAGAGGATAATATCCAGTACTCTCAATGTAAAGCATTGATTGAGGATATTCCCCAACAACTTCAACACAGTCTGCAACACAGTCTGCACCAGCAACACCGTCAACCGCGATGCTCCATCAGCAACAGAAAGTATATTCAGAATTGGGTCAAGGACATTGATTCCTCAGTATGGGTTACTCTCTAAGATCTAAAATTTTACTTACCGCAAGTATTGCTTTCAAAAGGATTTTCAAAATACCTCAAACAACTGTTTTTGCGTGTTTTTGGAGTCGAACTACGTTTGGTCTGATTTCCTTCCAAAAAATACGTAGGCAGCTTTATAGCACGACCATACCCAAAGTTCTAAATGGTGTCTTTTCTATCGACGACGTTACTTCTTCCATAAGTATCGTCGCCGAGGGGCTCTGTAGACACCCCATTTTGAACTCAAATTTATGATTACACTACTCTTGTGTCTCGCCTTTGTGTTTGGATGAAAACTCGTTAGTTTTGGCATGTTTCGTTAAGTTTCTGACTGACTCAGTTAGTTAGGGGCTAAACTGAACAAAGAAACTACAGACAAGGATTAAACAGTAATTTTATAGATGCCTCGTACGAGACATTAATGTCTCGTACGAGACATCTCCTCTGTCTGCGAGTTTGATTCACTTTCCTTCTCCGTCCCGATCTCTTTCTTGGCCAACACTCTCCTAATCCGGGCAATATTGAATTAGGAGACTTTCTGAAGGTTTCCTACTGATTTTTTTTTTACTTAATTAAACCTCTCTACTTGGTCCCTAAGCAATCTAAACCTATAAATAAATAGTCTTTTAACCTTAGACTCTCCTAATGCTAGTTAATGGTTCCTAGTCATCCAAAAAGAGGTTAACAACTCTCTAGTGAGTCCTTCTCCAAAGAATCCCGTTTTTATTCCTTCCTCACACCAAAACACCATCAAAAACCCATCTTTTCAAGCCACAAACATCACCAAACTCTTGGATCATGAAGGCCTTAGTCAAGGCCATCAATTTGAATCTCAAGAACGCTTTAGGTAAACTCCTACGCTTTTAATCTCTACTTCTCATCTCCTTCTAGAGCCTCTCCAATCCATGGAGATGGTCTTGAAGCACATGATCTGACATTCCAATAATTAAAAAATTAATTATTGACTTTATTTGTTTTAATTACTTGTTCTTTATTTGATTAAAAACACCGAAGCAAGACCAATCCTAGATTGGGTGCTCCTTGACCTTCCTAATCCATAACTTAACCCCCGAACTCAAGAATCTCACGGTCCGTGTTTCGTTCAACAACATGGTGGCGACTCTCAAATAAAAAAGGCGAGCGGGAATCTTCTAGGGTGAAAACAAATATGAGCTTGTTATCTTTGTCTATAGTAGCGAGAATACAATAGTGGTGTTATTTTTATTGTTGGAAATTGGAGGATGTCAGGACTAAAAGCGGTGGAAAGGAACGGAAGATGGGGAGGAAGGGGTAGGTTTGGTGTGTCTCGCGCTAGATGTCCATATGAGTTACATGAAGGAATGTAAGATAAAGAGGGGAAAAACAGAAGAGAAGAAAATGAATTATTGATTCTAACATGTGAAGGTCAACATAAATATTTTTCAAAACATTTTAAAAATAATTAAACTATTGAATGGGTTAAACCGAGCACAATCAATGAGTCGGATAATATACACCAGTGGGTAAAGCCCACCAAAGGGAAAGGGAGTTGACCTACCTACCTTTGTCCATACATAATACCTCCTCGACATAGGGAGTGGCGAGACCTCTATGCTCGACACATTTCTCGACATAACAAAATGTCGGGCAATCTTAGTGATACACGGGATATGGACAATTCTGCCCAGTCAATATACTCCTCAACATACTCACATGTCGACGACCAAGTACGCGCATCAAGCGTGACTTGCACAATACATATTTATACAGAGTTACAGACCTACTCAAATAAGGAGACAGTCTCCAATAAGAAAACTAAGGAATTAAGATCTGGACGAGATTCTACTTCCCTAAACTAATCATAAACTTTCTAAACTTCCTTTCCTAACAAAGAAAATACCGTATCATGCTATAAATACAACACATATTTCACGTAGCTCTGGTAACGCATTCTTTGACTCTGAACTATTGTCAATTAATTTGCTCTCATACACAACCAAATATATATTCTCACGTTGGAGGGCCTTCGCCGTATAAGTCTCAGCTATTTTACGTTTATTCATCTTTTCCAAACAGTTAAAAGTTGTTGGGATTATTCAAACCGTTAAATTTGGGCTTATCTAGACGTTTTTAGCATCATCAAATGTGATATACAATTCACTAATTTTGATGATGTGTAAAAACATTTATTTTTAATTAGAAAATTGATACTCCTTCCGTCCCAGACTAAGGTTCCTAGTTTGACTTTACATGAAGGTTAAGAAAAAGTAAATGTTGTGACTATGAAAAGCGAAGTAAGAAAAAGTAGGAGAGAGTAAGTGGATAAAAAGTTTTTGTTGTGAGAATAACAAGTGGGTCCCATTATTCATTTTAGGTAATAAAACAACTAAAAACTTAAAAAAAAAAAACTAAAAAAGAAAGTAAAAACCTTAGTTAGTCTGGGACGGAAGGAGTAAGATATTAAGAAATAAGAATCATAGAGACTAGAACTAGGGATGGCAACGGGTCGGGGCGGGTTTCTCCAAAACCGAACACGGCCCTAACCTCAAATATAGTGACCCGAACCCGACCTAAAGTCAACGAAACCCGGACCCGACCCGAGTGTCATAAAATCTAATTTTCCCATCTCATATTTGTTTTTGCCTAATTTATGTTTAAGCCTAATTTGAATGAGTTATACAAATTAGTCTTAATTCATCAAACCTCACTCATAAACAACTATAAAAATAAATTTAACAACACTTATAATATGATTAATAAGCATAATATGTTGACTTTTTACATGGAGGTGCGGGGCGGATCACTGCGTGTCAACATCAAAACCCGAACCCTATTTTTTCGAGGCGGATCACCTTCGGGTTCGGATCGGGTTTGGGCAAATTTACATCCCTAACTAGAATTCTCAATTCAGGACCCGGAACCGCTCCACCCAAATTAGCTCCACCCCTCCACCCAACGGCTCCGATCAAGGCCATATAGGTGAGCCGTTTGTGTATGCGGCTAAGATGATTTCAATTTTTTGTGGGTCCCACCGAGTTCGGACACATCTCAACCGTTGGGTGCAGCTAAAATGAGGTGGCTCTAATCGGAACCATTGGGTGGAGCTAACTAGGGGTGCAGCGGTTCGAAATCCCTCAATTCACGTCTAAAGAGTTCTAGCATCGTACAACGTGAACCCCCTGTCTCACTCCACATGTGAGACTTCGACGCGCATATTGACTAGAGCCGTCAATTCGGGACTGTCCCGTCCCGTTATATATATGGGACGGGACGGGACAACATATTCTTATCCCCAAAAAATGTGGGACTATTCGGGACATCCCGTTTGGGACGGGACGGGATGGGACGCGGGACGTCCCGCATTTTTTTGGACTTCAGGCCCATCCCATGTTTCAAGTCTGTCCTGGAGAGACTGGAGTACTTTTGGACTTTTTTGGGGCTGGATTTGGTTTGTTGGCTGTTGCATTGTTGGAGGCATGAGTGTGTTGAGACTTGGGAGGAGGAGCTGCAATGCAAGCCTGGGAATGGATTTGTTTCAAGCCTGTTTTGGGCTTCTGGCATTGCTGCTGGTTTTTTTTTTTTTTTTTTTTTTTTTTTTAACAAACTTGCTGTCACAATTACTTTTGTTGGATTTTTATGATGCTTATGTAATGTCTAAGTAGTTGGATTTGCATTTTTTGTTATAAACATTGAATTATGTTATTTTAAGTGGTGGCTTAATGCTCATTTTAACATGAAAAATCATCATTTTTTGTGATCGGGTGATCGCGTCCTTATCCCGTATTCGTCCCGCATTGTCCCGCGTCCCGAGGTGATTTGAGGTGGGACAGGGTATTTCAGTCCCGTGTTAAATTTGGGACGTCCCGTTCCGTATAGTTTGCGGAACATCATAGTTTTGTCCCGTCCAGTTGTCCTGAATTGACAGCTATAATATTGACCCACCAATTTCCACTCGCCGCTTCCACACACACACAACACACCTATACGTACACGTCTCACAATTAAGCGCGATCCTCAAAACACAAATATTCTTCCCCCCTCCCCCTTTGCTTCGCCGGCCGTTTTCAACTTCCTGATTCTCGGAAACCACAACCGAACAACTTCACGAAATAATCCAATCCAAGCAAACCAAAAACCAATTCCTAGATTTCCGATCTGATTTCACCGACCTCTCCCTCCCTCCCTCTCCGTTCCGTTAATAGTTTCTCTTTTCCTCCGGCGCCGGTGAAATCCGATCATTTCCGGTGATGACTCGGGCCATGGTGGCCCCTCCGTCTGCTGTGATTGCGTTCACCCTTAAAGACGCCCATAGTTGGTGGCAACATATAAATGAATCTCCTCTTTGGCAAGATCGAATATTTCATGTCCTCGCTGCTCTTTATGGAATCGTTGCCGTCGTCGCTCTGGTAATTCTCTTTCCTCTCCTCTTTGATTTGATGTGAATTATCATTGAATTTCTCGTTTTCTAGGGATTTAAATTTAGTGCCTCCGTCTTGATAGAATTGGGGAGTTCTTATTATTTAGTGTTTTTTGATAAGATTTTTTTTAGGTTTCTTTGTTTCGAGGGATTTGAATTGAATGGCTAAGTCTACATTTATACATATATTGCTTGTTGCCTGGTAATATGACGATGCTATTTCCCCCTCTTTTGTTTAGTAGCTAAATAACTCAATTTCTAATCTTAACGAATAAAAAAGAAACAAAATACAAGTTGGGTAGAAAGTCTAGCAAGGTCCTTCATAGTTTTTTTTGAGCCACTTTTTATTTTATTTTGACCTTATATTGCATTATTATTACATCTTGAACTTAAAATTTCAGCTTTAATGATTGTAATCATATTCAAGTGTTCTTAGCGTTGGCAAGTTCCGTAGATTGATTACTAATAATTGTCCAAGGTACTTTCAATTTGGTATAGGTACAACTTATTAGGATACAACTGAGAGTGCCTGAATATGGTTGGACCACTCAGAAGGTCTTCCATTTCCTCAACTTTTTGGTCAATGGGGGTTTGTATCTGTTTACTTTTCTGCATTTATGTTACAAAATCTATCTCTTCCATATGAATATTTATTTTCGGGTTACTCTTGTTTTTTAAAGTCTTAGTCTAGAAACTGTTACCATTGGCAGTTCGGTGTATAGTTTTCATCTTCCGCCGCGATGCTCAGAAGTTGGAACCACAGGTCAGCAATATGGCTGAATTGACAATACACATTAGCTTGGTTTCTTTCCCTTAATAGTTTTTGATTTGTATGTCGTGTTACTTTTTGCAGATTATACAGCACATATTACTTGATGTCCCCAGTCTTGCATTTTTCACCACCTATGCTCTGTTGGTTCTATTCTGGGCAGAAATCTATTACCAGGTTCAGTTTATCTCATTTTCACTGCTAGTGACATGCAATCAGGCATTCTAATTGGTGGTGACATATTTGACAGGCACGAGCAGTATCTACCGATGGACTCAGGCCTAGCTTCTTTACCATTAATGGGATTGTTTACACTATTCAGGTGAGAATCTTATATATAAGCACAACAAGCCATTTTTGGATAGTTAATATTAGGTTAACCTTAAACCTAATTGTTCTTGGAATTGGATGCCAGTTTATAACAATTTAACTGATTGTTTACCTTCCCTCTTATACATCCCATATTGTTAAATTGACGCAAGTTGGAATAACCATGAATTTGGGGCTTTGTTTTTTAAGGAGGGGATTTTGTTTATCTGCAAAATGTGCAACTAAGATGAAAACATAAAGTATTCAACTGTTAATAGCTCATCTAGAATATGGACTAGTTTCCTTCATGATTGTGTTAATAAGCGACTTGCTAGTTAGATGAGGGCGTATTCCTCTTTTGGTGGTCACATTACCCTGATTTGAGCGTGTCTCTCAAGCATTCGTCTCTATTTCCTGTCTTTATCCATATTTCGGGTAGTGCTGTGCTGCTGCTAACAATATATAGGCGGATTACGAGAAATTTGTTATGGTAAGGAGCATGAGAGGGTAAGCAGGGATCACTTAGTGGCATGGGAGAGGGTATGCCGTCCTAAGTAGGAGGAAAGGGGTTTGGAGTTTGGTAACTTGGTCAAAAGAAAGATTTCCCTGGTAAGTAAATGGTTGTGGCGGTTTTCTCAAGTCTTGAATTCTTTTTGTCATAAAGTGATCAAGAGCAAGTTCTGTAAGCACAACAATTAGGGATTCTCAATTCTGTGATCCCGGTTCCCATTGAAGCCCCTAGAATTTGTACATTAGTGCCTCCATCTTTTTCATCTCTTAATTTGTTTTCAATTTGCGCAATGCGATTAGATTAGATTTTGGGAAGATGAGTGGATGGGTAACTCCTTTCCTCGCCTTTGTCGGTTGTCCTTGGTTCGTTTGGCTCCTATTCGTTCTTTTTTCGTCTCTTAATTTGTTTCTTTCATAATTCTAAGCTGTTGAGTTAGGTTTTCTTACGAATTCTTTATCGCGTGTTCGGTTGTCTCTCATTGGGTCCTTAACGGGTATGTTAAATATTCTTGTTCATCTTTTTTGAAATTCCTGATTCGTAGTCCCTATCCTTTTCCTCCCCCCTTGTTCCTTTTATTTGGAAGTCCAAAGCACCTTTTAAGATCAGGGCATTATGCGGACTGTAGTGCTTGATAAACTTAACACCAATGAGAAACTTCAGATTTGACGACCTCTCAAGTGTATATTGCCTAATTAGTGCTAATTGCAAGCCTTCGACGTGACTCATGATCTTCTTTTTATTCATTGTTTCGTTGCTTGTTATATTTGGAATCGACTTTTTGAGGCCACTGGAAAAATTGGGTGAGCTTTAGACCGTTGACTTCCTTTTTATAAGTGCTCTTTCGTGGTTCTGGGAGAGAGTAGGATGCAGTTCATTTGTTAGAATGTGGAGTTTCTGCTATTTTTTGGTGTGTGTGGATGGAGAAGAACTATAGGTTCTTTCGTTGTAAACATATTCCGAATCACTTATTAAGGGAATGAATGGCCTCTTTAGCTTCTCTTTGAACGTCAGTTTGGGGAGTATCAAGTTTTTTATCTTGTTGCCTTATGATATTGGTCTTGTGTATGAAAAGAAGAATAAACCAATAAGTTCAATGATTTGCTAGAAAAAGATACTCCCTCTGTTTCCAAATGAATGTCCAAATTTTATTTTAAGGAACATCTGAAAATCTCTACGTTTCATACAATTTAGTAGCAAAGATCCATATATACTCATGTAATCCTCTTTCCAAACATTTAGTTTTGCAAGTATAAAGAGACTAGTGAAAAAAATTTGGTAAAAAAACAATTAAGAACAAAGTTATTTCCAAAAAAGACATTCATTTTGGACTAGAATTTCTTAAAAATGGACATTCATTTAGGGACAGAGGGAGTAACTATTACTCTTTCTGAAGTGCAACACATTTGTTTTATATTTTCTTCTTCAATGTAAATGGAGTTCCCACTTGTTATTTAATTAGTGTCACTTTTTTAATGAATCAACTGAATTCACCTTTGGTGAATATCATGTTCTATTTTGCAGTAGCATAATATAATGTGCGCATTGAGGATTACTTATGTTTACTAGTAAATTGCTTAAAACCCACTTCCTGACATCCGCAAATAACTACAGATGGATAATCAATTCAAGATGGAGGGAGTACTAAGTTTGAGAAACATGTCAAACTGGGATTATGCTTCTATTTTTGTTTTATTTTGACATCTTAGATGATAACAAAGGAAGTCTTGTTAAATATGTTGAAGATTATTATCTGAGTGGGGATTTCCAGTGCTGAGAATTGGAAACGTATCTGAACACATTTATCCGCCTTTTTAATTGTTATGCTCTGTACACAAGATGTAAATTGGTCATGCATTCCATCCTTTCTCCCTTTCTGGCTATACCTGGCACACAATCTGGTGGGAGAATGGGGGTATTTTGAGGTTCAATCTTGAGGCAAATGGGATGATGTTTATGACTGATTATGTACAGATCATTAACGCTCCCCATAAACGACTGTAAGAGAGACTGCTGTGGAAGGCTTAGGAACCAGAGGAAGGGGAGGGGGGAAACGAGGTGGGATCAAAGACGGAATGGCGAGAATGATATAGGTAGGGCCGTAAGAGTGAAGTAGCTAAATACTTTAGGGACCTTTTATATACATTGCTGATTACTTCTCATAAGTAATGTAAAGCTAGGATTTAATATGTTTGAATTTTTTTACATGAAAATTAAGTTCAGGTAACCGCGATTTAACTCCTTGAACCATGAATCGTAATGAACCAGTAAATTTTTAAAAATAAGAAACATAGCTGTACGGTTGGTTCTAAACCAAGCCAAACCAAATCAACAATTTGGTTTAACGACTTGGGCATTTGACATTTTATACATGCACCCTCCACATCATATCTCTTTCTTCAGCCTCAACTGTAGGTTCTCATAAAAATAATTGATACTGCAAACCAACTCATCTCCATCGTTTCTTATTCTCGTCTCTATTCACTTCCTCATGTAATTGATATCTGTTTTAAGAATCTCTTCCCTGCTCTTATTCTATGCTAGGCTCTTTAACGATTGTTGTAGCTCACCATATGTATGCCATGCCCCCTTACCCATATCTAGCTACTGACTATGGGACACAACTTTCATTGCCATAACTTGTCGGACGAACCAATCCTCATCACTTTTTTCCACGGTGCATCAACCTTTTCGATCTCTTGGAGTCCAGTAACAAGAGAGCTACTGTGATTTGAAAAAATGTGATATATCTATATGTTTCCTATCTAAAAATAAGTAACCAGTATGTTAGGTGTAAAGACACTAGTGATAATGACGCCTGGGTTCATTTGCAGAGAGGGATAAGATTTTTTTTTTTTTCCCCTTCCCGTTTAGATCGGAAACAGGGAGTGAATACATGAATCATTTGTGCCACTTGGAATGAGATGGTGGGAACTGTTACATGGCAGTGAGCGTGTGATGGCCTCCTCGTTAGGAACTCAAGTATTTTGGTCTAGTTGTGGCACTAAATTTGGATACCTTATAAGATTTATCCCCCAAATAACCTTGACCCCCTTTCTAGGAATTCCTGGCTTCGCCACTGTTAGAAATATGTGCTTGTTAATGGTTCAAGAGTTGCGGTGGTGGTGACATGATGGATGGTCTGCAAGCAATTGCAATAGGGTGAAATATGATATTGTTGCAGATACAAAGAAAGAGCCGAGAGATTCTTGCTAAAGTTCTGGTGTACATAAAATACATTGTAACATGTTAATTTTATGTTGGGTTTTTGATGCCTTGTAATGTCAGTTTTTCTTCAGAAAGCTATTTCATATAAATCCTTGGTCGAAATTGGCCTTTTAGTTGCATATCGTTCTCTTTATGAAGACATATCATCAAGACCGTAAAATTGCATCTTATTGCACTCTGCATATTAAACATCATATATACATATGAGCATGATTTTGTGAATTTGTGTTTGTTATGCGGAAAAACAGTTTTTGGCATGGGTATTTACAGTATCTGATTATCTCCTCTGCCTACAGATGGCCTTGTGGCTAGTTATATGGTGGAAGCCTATCCATGTTATGATTGTCCTTTCTAAGGTGTTTTTTGCTGGTAGGTACCCTTTTTCTTTGAAAGAGGTGTTTATTTGATATTACTGATCTCTGCAAGCCAGTATTAACTTGCATGCCTTTGCAGGTGTATCTCTGTTCGCAGCCCTCGGTTTCCTTCTTTATGGAGGAAGGTGAATTTTACACTCGTTAGTTGACATTTCCTTTGCTACAAGTCTGCATCTCAGAGATCTATGTTGTTGCTTATTTGTCATTATTTCAATTTTTGGGACAACAAACTATTCCTGAGTTGATGGCCTAGAATCTGCTGGTTCATTGTTCAATGCTCTTTTGTACATGTAAGGTATAGCAAGTGAACAAGAGAAATGGAAAAAGTGTGAAACCCCAATCCCTTAGGAGCCTAATTATAGCTATCATACTCCATAAATTCTTAGTACTTTCCGTGTCGTCCTACATTTGGTCTCCTTAGGCATGTATTGATCAATCTTTTATCAATAGCGCACTTTATAATCGGTGATCATATTAGGATGATTAATTGCATCAGTCAGCCAAGCAGTTTCTCTTATTTTGCCTGTTATGGGGTTACTTTTTGACTAGGCACCTTTAAGGTCCCCAAAATCAAAGTGGAAGGTTAGTGGTATGAACATATGATATATCAAGGCAAAGGTCAAACTGAACCCATTTTAACTGGGTCATAGGATTAGATTGATTAATAGGAATGCAGTGTTACACTTAGTTGAATTACACTCCCTCCGTCCCAAAACAAACTTCTCATAAGAAAGGAAAGATGTTGGAAAAGTAGGTGGTCTGAGTGGGAATGAAAGAGAAAGTGGGGTAGGAAGTAGTAAGTGGATAGTTGTTGTGATTGGGAAGGAGAGAGAAAGTGGAGGAAATCTTTTCCTTTTTGGGTAAGTGGGAGTTTTCAATGGGACAACCAATATGGCAAAATGGGAAGTTTGTTTTGGGAGGGATGAGTATACTAGATTACAGTGATAAATACTCCTTCCGTCCCAGTTTAAGGTTCTTACTTTCCTCTTTGGTTTGTCTCCAGTTTAAGGTTCTTAGTTACTTTATTCCTTAAATGGCAAAAGATGAATAGTGTTTTGGACATCCTTATCCTCATAAAGTTCATATATTACAAAAATACCATCACTTACCCATCTACTTTTCACCCACTTGCTTTATTAAAGGACAATTATATCCTCCACGTACTACTTTTTTGACTAAAATTTGTCTTGGTTTCTTAATAAGCGTGTAAAGTCAAACTAAGAACCTTAAACCAGGACGGAGGGAGTAGCAATTTAATGGCAATTTGAATGCTGACTTTTGGTCTGCAAGAATTATGAAAATTTACTGTCCCTAATTTGGCCAATGAAGTTATGCAATTAATGTTTGATCATGTGCTGTCATGAAACGCTCGGGATGAGGAACATGTTTTATTATGCAAATAGATTAAGACAACACCATAAACAAAACAAAACAAAAAAAAAAATCATAGTTATCCTCCTTCTGTCCCATTAGGAGAGTAGCAATGACCAAACATGCAAATTATGACTAAGTTATAGATGGTAAAACTTTGTTTTAGTCCATCGTGCTTTGGGGCGTGTTTCACTTTTACTATTGAACTTCATTTTTTTTTATTTTTACCGTCGTACCAGAAAAAATGGTGTCATTTTATACCCAAAATTTAACGCCATTATCTTTATTAACGGAAAAAAATATAAAAACTAACACCCATTACATATATAACAAATAAAGTAACAACATTTGGTCAAATTGTAAGAACTTGGTTAAATTCAACTTGACTCATAAAAATTAGGGCTCAATCGTCATTTTCCTCTTGATTTAATCTCTGTCTTCTCTCATACTGCCACCACCATACCACCACTATTGTTGCCGCCTTGCCACCACCAAATTAGGAATGATTTGGATGAAATCAAAACCCAGATTAGGGAGGATTTGATTGATGATTATTACGAATTCGGGCAAAACTGAAACCTTGATTATGGAAGATTTGGGCGAAATCGAAACACGTGTTAGGGTAATACTTGAGTGATACTAATTTGGGTGATACTCGAGTTTGATTTTAAAACATGCTCAGAATCAGAACCAAATTAAGGCAAGCTTTGGTGCGCAAAATCAAAACCCAAATCTTACCCTAATCAAAACCCACATTAGGGAAGATTTGGTGTGGTTGAAGGTGGAGGTGGAAGGGACGGGGAAGGAGATGGTGGTAAGGGGTTCGGGAGGGAGGAGAGATGTTTCGTTTTTAATTTCCTTTTTTTTTTTTTCTTTTTTTCTTTCTTTCTATGGACTGCTCAATATTTAATGAGTGTTAGTTTTTACAAATTTTCTGTAAATAAACCTAACGATGTTAAATTTTGGGTATAAAATGACACCATTTTTTCTGGTACGATGCTCCTATTCTGACATCCCCCTTCCCCTTGATTTCCAAAGGCTCGCCATCCGCCAGATAGACCTTTCCGAAATCACCGGAAGTGTAATTTTCCATCGCCCCTGCATGCCCGCATGAGTGGAATGATGCCCCCGAATCCAGCACCCATGATTCTAGCGCACTACAAACGCTCAGAATCAGTACATCGTCACCTTCGATTATCACATTTGCCGATTTATCCCCTCGCATGGGACAATCCCTCTTGTAGTGTCCTAACTCCTTACAATGATAGCACTCTACCGATCCTCTGGCAACTCTTGGTCTTTCTTTGTTCTCCGCAGACTGATCCTCACCCCCGATTACTCTTTCCCTTGACCCTGTTCTCCCTTTATTGCTAGAACCCGGCCTTCCCCTGTTAGTTGTAGCCAAGACCGATCCCGAAGTAGACGGTGTCCCCAACTTCTTTATGCGATTTTCTTCGCCCAAGAGGAAGTCCTTAACATCATCATACTTCAATTTGTTCTTACCCGCTGAAGCATTTAACGCTGTCACCGTTCCGCTCCAACTTCCTGGTAAGGACGCTAGCAATAAACACGTATGAACCTCGTCACCGAAAGTAATCTCCAACGCAGCCAATGAGTCTATAACATCCATAAACTCATCGATGTGTTTAGCTATGGATCCTCCCTCTTGCATCTTGAGACTACCCATCTTGCGTATCAAATCAACCTTATTTGCAGCAGATGGAGTTTCAAATCTCTCAGTAAGATAATCCAATAGCTCCTTGGTGGTTTTCGCCTTCCTGGTAGTCTTCGCGATCCACTTCGACAAAGTAGATCGAACCACCCCTAAGGCTTTCCGATCCATGAGATCCCAGTCTTCCTGTTTTTCGCTTTCCGGCTTGACTCCTTTTAGAGGCTTATAGAGATCTTTATTATACAAGACATCCTCTATGTGCATCCTCCAATATCCATAGTCAGACCCATCGAATTTCTCCACCGCTTGTTTATCCTTGCCCATTCTTGATTGCTTGATAAACCCCTTTGATCGTCCAACCAAAGCTCTTGATACCAGTGTTGTGGAATTGACCCTTTCCAACTCAACACCCAAGCATATCGCAAGAAAACCCAGCACCACAAACAAGCACAAGAAATAAGAAACCCAAAGCAAAAGACAAAACGAACACAAGAAATTGTTTACCCAGTTCGTCAATATGTTTGACTACGTCTGGGGGCACTACCAAGCCAGGATCTTGCACTATAATATGTAAATATGGAGTTACAATGAGTATGGGGGCGGAACATTGCTTATATATGCAACCTAGAATGAAAACCTAACCCTAGACGGACAAGGAAACCCGAAATCTGGCCCAAAAACCGATTCAGCCTCGACCTGTCCCGACACCTGGGCGGTCGCCCACTTTGCCTATGGGCGGTCGCCCACAATTGTGTTCCGGCTGATGGTTCCAACTGATGGAGTGGGCGGTCGCCCACCATGACCTTGGGCGGCCGCCCAGAAGGTCAGTCCCTCCGACGGATTTCTTTCCTTTTGCTCCGATCGCTAGTTCCCGGTTGGTCTCTAATCCAACAAAAATATGTATTAACATATTTAAGGGGGGCAAAAAAAATGTTAGTGCACTAATACCTCTAACTTCTAAATAAAATGTAGTAGTAGAATTTTATTTTTTAAAAACAAAGGGAGGCAATTGCCCCCCTTTCACTACACCTACCTCCGCACCTGGCGGTGGTGGATCAGAAATCCAAATGCAGAGTCAAGCATGTGGCTCATTTGGTTAGCTACACGTGACGCTATTCTATTTGCTTGTGGGAACAAGCCAATGAAAAACAAAATCATTTTCTATGAAGCGCACATGGTATGTCATGTGAGCTGCTTTTCGCATGGTTATAAATACCCTTCTCTACTTGTTTATGACTCTAGAGCGTATATTCTATATCATCTCCAATCCTTGCCTTCCTAAAGCCTGGTTAGTCGGTCCCTTTGTCCTCCCCTTTCAGCGGTCCTTGAATATGTATCATCAACATTAACCCAGTGACTTCACTACGACCCCTTGCTTGGACCTGGTACAAAGATTTAGAAATGGCTGTAATCTTACGTGTACGCCGAAACATGACAGTAATGGTTGGCGGGAATAGTGAGTTAAATATGAACTGCCTTATTCTAAAGTTCTTAAGTGAGGTTTGAGCTTTTGCACCTAGCAAGTATTTATTAACGTGCAAGTTAATAAATTATAAAGACAGAGAGAAAGAGATGCTTGGAGAAAAATATGCAGGGCTTCAACACTGGTTGAGATGAGAACGGATAAATGTCATGTTTGACTATGCACATAGTTTTAGGCAATCAGTTTGACCCATTTAAAATAAACAATTAGTGGATATAAATGCTAAGATGTGGACCCCTCAAAAAAATTGTGGACACACGTGATTCTTAGCAATCAAAAAATGAATATCTATATTACCCAAAGAGGAACATTGGACAGCGATTTTTTATTGGAGTTTTCTAATTTATGTCTAATCCTTAATAAACAAAAGCAAACTATTAGTTGACGATTTGGATCTAAACGTCCAGATTATCCCTTTCAAATGATGTGAGTCATTATTTGACAAACAATTTCTAGTGCTCTACATATGGTGGGAAGAACCAAGTAGAAATGGTTCCAAGTTTAGGGAATATCGGTGGAACATGTCAATATGTAGGGTGAACCGTTTTTGTCACACATTTTAGAAGTATCTAGTGACAATGGAAAGAAGATTTGGAGCTGAAATCGTGACGATAATGGAAGGAGCACTCAGTTCTGTCGGTGAAAGATGATACCGAATGAAACTGGAGAGCACATGTACATTAGTTCAGATTTTGCAGCTTGCTAGTTTATATTGGTATTTGAATCCAAATTAGACTGCTTTATATTCTTTTTTTTTCCTTCCTATTCTCTCTTTCTCTCTCTTCTTCTTTCTCTTTTGGAGGTCTTCTTGTCCTCTGTTCTGTGTACTATTTTTTCCGTTCCAAATAAATTTTCTGTTATCAAGAAAGGAAAAAAGAAAAAGAAAAAAGAAAAAGAAAAAAGAAAAAAGAAGAAGAAATTTTGATATTAAGATGTGGCTTTGAAACAAATTGCTGCAAAATAGCTCTAAGATCCTGCCCTCAGTCTTGAATTTGAATAGAGAGAATGCTTGCGCATTTTGTAACAGGATTACCACCAAAGAAAACCAACAAGGAAGATGATTATATTCACTCAGCCCTCAAAATTATTTTTCGCTTTTGCCAAAGATACTTATTTGAATGAATGTTGTTGTTGTTCCATTTGGTGTCAGAACTTACCTCACTTTCATGTTGGCGTTCCTTTCTTAATCCACCATTTAAGAGCATGTTACTTTCTTATTGCTACATTTCGTACCATAAAATGAATACGGTCTAATGGTTGTACAATAAGGATTTCTTAAACCATTGTGCGTCAACTTTATTTGATTCTTTGACTAAGATCTTGTTAACTCTCAATCTGATTAGCTGCACGGGATTTTCACTCTTCTCATATTGACTCATGATATTCTTTATCTGTCCTGAAACTATGGTTTAAGTTTGGCTTACGATGGTTCTAAGTTAAACATGCTACCTCATCAGTCCACTCAAAATATCTGTGTCTGGAAGTTAAATCTATAATGATTAGAATTATTTCTTACAGAACCGTCGATAAATTTTCCTGGTTAGGAGTTGAATGTCATTCAGGTAGGTTCTGAAACTTGTGAAATCAACTAGTCTAGTACCCTGTTCCTTACGAACCAAGTAGATCATATACAATTTTAGAATTCTTGATGCATTTAGCTTAAAGCTACAGAGAATGTCATATTTACTTTTGTGAGCTGGCAGAGAAGAGATAATAATTTCTGTTGTAAAGGTTAAACTCCATCTATTTTACAATGCCTATTGGGAGTCAATTGAAATAAAATCGTAAAAGGGAAAATAATAGAAATACTCCCTCCGTCCCTGAAAGATAGTTCCATTTTACTTTTTATGGTCAACACAAGGGAACTCTGATCAAACATTAATTTTTGATAATCATCCCAATAAAATTCTAAAACTTGTTATTGGTAAATCACTTGATGGTTTGTCAATTACAATTTTTAGAATTCCATTAGAATGGTTAGAGAGACATTATTATTTGGTAAAGTTCACTTATCTTGACCATAAAAAGTCAAAAGGGAAGGATTTCCAAGACAGAAGTAAGGTTTGGACGGGACTAAAGGGTCTAAGATTGCAGCAGTAGTGTTGGTCTCTATATTCTAATGTTGTGATCTTTCTTCAATATAAGCCTAGGATTTCTGTGCCCTTCCTAAGCCCTAATATGAATTTCATTTTTTCACTCAGGCTCTTCTTGATGTTGCAACGCTTTCCTGTAGAGTCAAAAGGCCGACGTAAAAAACTACAGGAGGTATACTTTATCATTCAACCATTTTATCATTCTTTGTCCCCAGTTTCTTGTTGATAATCTCAAGTATTTTCATGTTCAGGTTGGCTACGTGACAACCATATGCTTTTTGTGTTTCCTCGTAAGATGCATAATGGTATGTATCCTCTTGTTGTCTGAAATAACAGATCATTGGTGATAAACAATGTATACATGATTTAGTCAGATATTCCGCTGCTTCATGCTGTATGGATTTATCTGATACTTTTTTTTCTTTGTGTGTGGTTAGATGTGCTTTGATGCATTCGATAGCGCTGCAGACCTAGATGTTCTGGAGCATCCTATTCTGAACTTCGTATACTACCTGGTAAGTTTGTTTTGGTCAGAGTACACTTGTGTTGGCCATTAAAAGTCAAGTGAGACTATCTTTCCGTGACAGAGCGAGTATATTTCATGTTTACTTTTGTGAGAAGTGTTGGTCTTGCACGTAAGTTGTATAACTCATGTTTACTTTTGTTTCCCTTTTGACAGTTGGTGGAGATTCTACCGTCCTCTCTTGTACTCTTCATTTTGAGGAAGTTGCCCCCAAAGCGAGGGATCACCCAATATCATCCCATTCGCTGATACGATATTTATATGACGGGACAAAGAAGAGACCTTGAAGAAAGTACAAGTAAAGATGCATTGGCTATTTTTTTATGCTGATCTATCCTAAAACTGGATCTCCCTGAGGATTGTGAAATATGTTGTGATTTTATTCTATGTTATTTTATCTCTTTTTTTTTTTTTTTTTTTTTTTTCAAGTAATATCATTTGGTTACTTTTTAGTGTTATTCTCTAGCACACATGATTGAAAAAGAAAATGGGATACACCATTCTTGTATGTATGACATTTGAACTTGTTTCCCTCACTTTTTTAACTTTCAAGAAAGTTTTGTAGGTCTTATTCAATGAGTGTTAGGTTCGGTTTGTGAAACTAATTGTTTTTTCTGCTTAAGACCCAGGTCACGGAATGGTGGGTAGCTTTTCCAGTGTCAGATCGGTAGATGAGAATGACAAAAACTGGTGTTACAGGAGCTATCACTATGAGTGAGGAGGGGTCCAATTAAGGGCCGGACCCATATCACCCTACTCATAGGGCAGTTAATTCTTCCGTCCCAAAACAAATGTTCGAAATCGCTCTGATCAAAAAGCAATTTCGGAGATTCATTTTGGTACATTGCAATCGTGGACAAAGATTTGTGTTTGAACCGGGAACAAACATGGAAAGGAAGATAGTTACCTGTAGAACAGAGCTTATGTTTGGACTTGTAAATTTTTGGAGAGAAATACATTTATTTTTTATCTTCCTCGAGATTTGTGGAGCTTTTTCTCTGGTTCATTTTGAGTATTTTTTTTGTGTTGTTTGTAGCCAAGAGAATAGAAGAGAAGAAACAAGTGAATGGTATGGAGATTCAGACCAGTTTAGATGTGGTTTGGGTTGAATGGTTGGAGCCTTGGCTTAGTAGTTTTCGTCGTTAGGACTTGATATTAATCCACTAAACTTTAACGTTTTGGTGGATAAAATGGAATACGAGTAATTTTTCAAAGCACTTGGATTAAATTTCTTGTCCGCTTCATATTTATCATGAAGAAGGGGTGGTTTAGTTACTTAGGGTAGTAGAGGGCAAAAGATGAAAATTATGTTGACAAATTACCTTTTTTTTTTTTTTTTTTTTTAACAAAAACTCAATTTACTTGCATAAACACAAATGAATGAAGAAACTCTAATTTACTTGCATAAACACAAATGAATAGGATGTTCATCCACAAACCCTAAAAGCTCATCCGATACAAATATCAAAGTGCTTGCAATCCTATAAAATAATATGCCAAACTAGTGCCAAAGACAACGCAAGATCTTTCGTATTTATCCTCCTTAGCAATTTAAGCACCCAGTTAATAAATGACTACTAGGATTTTGTGACTAAGTTTTTGTGAGCATTTTGTGCCCCAAGTATTACTCTTTATCCTCTACCGACCCCCTTTCCTTAAAATAATGTGCCAAACTCAAATTTACTCCCTCTGTCCTGCCCACTTAGGACATTTTGTCATTTTGGGTGTCCAACTCGACTTAGGACGACCCAAAATGAAAAGATAATATTACTTTGATAAGTAAATAAAAATTTGGGACAGAAGGAGTATATTACAACCTGATGGTATATATACGGTTCAATTAATCGTTGAGTAGTTAAATGAACAAGAGCTTTTCAAAAAAAAGAAAATAAAAAGTAAACAGGAGGTTACATTTGTAAATTACACATATTTTGAGATTAAAAAAAAGAGAAAAAAAATAAGAAAAAAAAATAGAGTTTTTGTTCAAAATGCAGAGAATACTTATCAGAGGCTCGGTAAGGCTCGAACTCGAGCTCGTTTGATTTTATAATTTTCAGAAAAATGTTTATGCTCGAGCCCGGCTCGTAAAGACTCGAGTTCGAACAACTCGTGAAAAGCTCGCGAGTAGCTCGAAACTCGATTCAATTCGAGCTCGAACAAGGAAAATGAGCTCGAGATCTATATTTTGTAAACGAGCTCGAGCCCAAAACTCCAAAGCTCGGTTCGGCTCAGCTCGTTTACAGCCCTAATGGGGTCCAAACCATATTCAAACTCCTTATCTTGCAACAACCCACAAGATCAGGGCACCTTAATTGCAATTGTCTTTAGTTTCAGTTTGAAGTTTTTAACTTCCTCCCCAATTTTTTTGTATTAACTGTCAAGGATTAGAGTAAGAGATAGTCGGAGCCAATCATACATGAAGAGAGATAATTGATATGAGAGACTCAAATATTATTGATGCTAGTGATACATATATATAGGGTTACAAATAGTATTCTAGAGTCCTAATCTAATTAGGAAAACTAATACAAAAAGGAAACTAATATTCTAGAATAATCTAGCTTGGTTTACAAGATACAATCTCTATGTTTGGTAACTTGATATTTACAATATATGCTAGGAATATATAATATTCCTTAATATGCCCCTGCAAGATGGACGACCGATAGGAGAGTCCAATCTTGAAAGTAATGAGATGAACCGGGTTGATGAAGCGAGTTGAGTTGACGTGATCCCGGTTGTGGATGATGTTGCCATGATCTTTACCTTTGTACAAGTAGGGTTTGCATCCCTCACATGGGAGAAGAAGTTGATGTCACAATGACGGGCTTGGGCTTTTACGTCGCGAGACGGGTTCAGGCTTTTACGTCGCGATACGGGGGGGGGGGGGTGAGGCTTTTACGTAGCGAGACGAGGTCGGATTTTACGTCGCGAGACGGGAGAGGTTCGGCTTTTACGTCGCAAGACGGGGGGGGGGGTTGAGGCTTTTACTTCGCGAGACGGGTGGGGGGGAGGTGAGGCTTTTACGTCGCGAGACGTGGGGTGAGACTTTTACGTCGCGAGACGGGTGGGGGGTTAGGCGAGTAGGGGGTTTGGTTCGGTCGGGTGTAGGGGTATGTTCGGTTGGGTTTGGGTTGGTGGGGATGGGAGTGGTCGGCCTGGGAGGAGATGGTGGGAGTGGATTTTGGCTTAGGGTTTGAAGAAAAAGTTTGTGAAGTTGTGGTGTAGGGGGTTAGGTTGGGAAAGAAAAAAAGAAGGGAAGCAGGTGTATAGTAATGGCTATTGGTTTTCAACCATTAACATGAGGGGTAACTAGGAATATATAAGGGTGGTTTAGGGTTAGTAGGAGAGGCGAAGCAAGTTAGGGTGGGGCGGTTCTTGGTTTTGTTTAGGCTATGGTTCTTGGGTGGATGAGGGGATCATAAAGGGGAAAAAAATAGGAGCAAGAAGTAGGGTTAAGGGCTGGTTATTGATGGGAATTACCTGACAATTTTGACGAGGCTAGCATGTCACATGACGAAGGTGTTGTTTCGGGTGCGGTGGTTTTGACAATTTTGTGCAAGCTAGTTTTTGGTTTTGGGCGGTTTTTGGTGGAGAAGTCCCTTTATGGATCATACCTCTGATACCATGTCAAGGATTAGAGTAAGAGATAGTCGGAGCTAATCATACATGAAGAGAGATAATTGATAGGAGAGACTCAAATATTATTGATGGTAGTTATACATATATATAGGGTTACAAATAGTATTCTAGGGTCCTAATCTAATTAGGAAAACTAATGCAAAAAGGAAACTAATATTCTAGAATAATCTAGCTTGGTTTACAAGATACAATCTCTATATTTGGTAACTTGATATATACAATATATGCTATGAATATATAATATTCCTTAATATTAACATTCTGATTTGGGTGGAAACTCACATGAAACCGTCGACTTAAAGTTGGGCATGGGAAAATGACAATGGATGTGGGCGACAAAGAGAAAAGGGCTTGCAATCCGAGATGGAAGCTACTGCGAAATCACTGACGTGTAATTGACAGTGGGAGTAGGGAGGGGTGAGTGAAGTAGATGAAAGGGCCTCTTTAATTTGACTCGAAATTACAGATTAGCCGTCTTTACACATTTCCTTCATGCACAAAATAAAGGGTGTTTTGGTAAAAAAAAATAGGGCCACATGTTAACCTACCTTTGAAGGGGGTATCCTAACAATACCCTATGAGCAATGCTAGATGCACAAAACAAAGTCACAAAATCATGCTCACACAATGAGGTGACGATATTTTATTGGTTGTAGCGATAGTGGACCCGCCACACTACACTCTAATTAAAAACACCAATAAAATTACTACACCTAGGATTTTGTGAGTGAGATCTTGTGACTTTTTTGTGCCCCTAGTATTATTCAAACCCTATATATATATATATATATAATATTTATTTTCTAATTATTACATATTTACTGTGTTTACCTATAATAACCCTTTTCATTAATTGCAAGCTATCTCTTGTGTAAGCATTTAACTGTCTTGAATATTGGAGTTTATTAGGGGCACAAAAATCTTTTTAATATGTAATAATTGTATTTTGTGTGAAGAAGTCTAAAACGAGGTTTATATTGAAAGAGAGGGAATAGTATATTCCAACACTGGAAATCTTCAAAGCCATCAGAGTTTGACTTACTAAATTTATGTGAATCCAGAGGTTTTGATTTTATAGATTTTCATTGATGAATTTTAATATGCCTACTATTGGAATGAGTACTGAAATTCACCACTTGCTCGAACGTATTCTATCCCTAAATTGAGGAATTTCCTGTGGCAAATGCGAAACCTCTTCCATCGTTGTCGCGTTTCATTGTTTCTCAGTTTACGAATTTTGATTGAAAATTAACACCCATTAGCTGCGTGTTGTAAATTGTAATGAGTGAAAACTTCAGTTGTTCGATCTAATAGTAAGCATAGATATATGAAAATGATGCACTGATTCCCATTTATGATAGTTAATTCATTGTATTTCCGTTTCTATCGGTACTTGAAAGTTGAAACTATTTTATTTCTTGGCAGTACTTAACCCTTAGACCATGTGCAATGGAGGAGTTGAGAGAGGGGTTGAGAAACTCTCAACTAGTTGAGGGCCATGCAATGGGGAGTTGAGAGTGGGGGGTTGAATTGTCAGGTTGAGAAACTTCAACCTGACAATTGAAGTTTATTACCAACATTTGAAAATTAATAAACTGCATTGCCAAAGAGCTCTTGCTCAAGCGGCCATCTGGTGTTTATTTCTAAACGAAAAGTCAGGGGTTTGAACCCACCAACTGCTATTTCTTCTAGCACTTTGAAGTGCACACTACTCTTGTAATAGATTAAGTCCTTCATTTAATAATAATATTAAAAAACTGCATTGAGTCTACATAATACGCAGGCCAAAATCTCTTCATCACCCGATCCACTTTCAGATGCTCTAGGCGTGGAAGTTGGCACCCCTACGGGTGTATGTATGAGCAGATACCTTTTGATTGACAAAATTTTACGAGTTCATCTTGCCTCCAAAACGGGTGCAACTCAACCTAGTACAAGCTATCAATGATTAATAAAAGATCTAAAACTATTTTAGTCAAGTGTATAACAATAATCTTCACTCCCTAAACATAGGTTAAAAAATATAACTGAAAATGGCACAAATTATATACTTAAGACACAATGCTCGAAAACTTAAGGAGCCTGAAGAGAGTTAAGAGACAAGAATAAAATGTTTTAACTTTTTTATAACTTTCTAAGAAAATATGAAAAATTATGGAAAAAATCACCCTTATTAAAAAAAAAAAAAAAGTCAATATGAAAGGCCTAAAACTTCAGTTAATTTTTTAGGCATTTTATAGTTTTTGAATCATGTTTATGATTTTCTATAACTTTTTAAGTATAAAATTTAGGTATTTTATATTTTTTGAAATTATGTTTTTATTTTTTTTATAACTTTTTAAATATAACATTTAGGTATGTTATATTTTGGAAATCATGATTTTAATTTTTTTAATAACTTTTAAACTATAACATTTAGGTATTTTATATTTTTTGAAATCATGATTTTAATTTTTTTTAGAGTTGATATTCTTGTGAATATTCTAGAATTTCATTAATTGCTTGAGAATGTCATTTTTGTAAATTATTTTTGTCTTTATTGTATATATATATTGTGGTGCTAAAAAAAAGTAAATTGGCAGTTCAGTGGTTAAGGTCTACTCCATATTTTAAGTATTTGGTCTCCATCTGTAAACTCATCTCTAATGGTGAAGGTTCTACATATTGAGGAGCCACCATTAGGTATGCATTTCATTGCTAGCACATTGGTGTCTATCTATATGTGTACATATGCAAAATTGGGCATGATTTTTTTAATTTTTATTTTGATTGGGGTATGTAATAAGTTAGTTTCATTGGTATAAACAGTATCACTATGTATATGGATCAAGTGGTTGTTGAGATTCTATTTAAATGGGATATGTCATGTAACTGACTATCTAGCATTAGTTGTTATTTTCCACCCAGCTCAAAAAAGGTTGTTACTTTTTTCATTGCTTTCTTTTATGTTAGTGTTTTTTCTTTTTTCTAGTTACACATTTTCATATTTCATCAATATACGCATCAAAATTGGTGCTTATGAAAATTATCGTTCCTAGGTACAAAAACATGTATTGTCGTGGTAAATGCAACGTTGTTGCAGCAATGTTTCTATATGATATTACGGCATCATTCACTTGACATGTATCTGATCGTCACAGTATATAAAATTTAGGCCGCTAACAATACCAAATAGTGTTAGGTAACGTCCAAAGCGTGATTCCTTTTATTTTTTGTGTCATTTTTTTATATTCTTTTGTTATGTAAATTATTTTTGACCCCGCTCACTAAGAATTGTAGATGCGCCACCGCAAATAATGGAGTCTGTCACTCTCAAATATTGGAATGTAAACGGGGTTAGGGGGAAATGGGAGATTAGTGATATGGTTGATCCTATGGAAGTCGTCAGAATTCTTCATTTCGACCCCCTCTTGGCTAATCATTCCTGCTATCATAACATCAAAAACAAACATTTTCTCAAGTCATACGTCGTTGATGCAGCTCAAGATGGGACTATGACGAATTTGCTGTTAGAGATTTTTGATCAAACGTTTGTGGAGTGGAAGCTTAGTCAAAGGTAAGGGTTGACCAGGGAACGTACCACCGGATTTCACCCAATCAGTTACGTTTCCGTTGATCCATATTATATGGAAGTCATAAGGTGTTTGGTTAAGGGTCTCCACAAGCTACACCAAGAGGACCTGTGCATCAATGGCCCATTTAACAGAAAACCATATAGTGTTTGTTGGGAGGTATCCCAGGTTTATGTCAGTAGCTCTAGTGAAGAGATTGACTCGGATTGACGTTAGAAACGACTACAAATTTCTAATGGATGTGATAAAACGGTTTATGCTGCCTTTGCCAAGGGGAATTCCTTCTTGCCTGTTGATATGGAGGAATTTTTCACCTTGACCAACGAACCTGAGTACGTATTTACTAGAGTTCTTTTTGTTTCATAAATTGCATTCTTTCTTTCTTTTTTCTATTATTCTAGACTGTGATTATATTTAAAAATATCATCATTATTGTTAATAAAATTTGGTCTTCCGTGCGCATAAACGTTATTAATAAAATTTTAACTTTGAATAGTATTACAATTATACTACTAAGATTATATTTAAAAATATCATCATTATTGTTATCCGAGCATTACACGTGTATCGCACGATTTCATTTTTTAAAACACGTTTTTCCTAGGAGTTAGGAAAAACGCGTTTTTCCTAAAATTTTGTGAATTTTGTGATGCTAAAAAAAAGTAAATTGGCAGTTCAGTGGTTAAGGCCTACTCCATATTTTAAGTATTTGGTCTCCATCTGTAAACTCATCTCTAATGGTGAATGTTCTACATATTGAGGAGTATGCATTTCATTGCTAGCACATTGGTGTCTATCTATATTTGTACATATGCAAAATTGGGCAAGATTTTTTTAATTTTTATTTTGATTGGGGTATGTAATAAGTTAGTTTCATTGGTATAAACAGTATCACTATGTATCATGGATTAAGTGGTTGTTGAGATTCTATTTAAATGTGATATGTTGTTGAGATTCTATTTAAATGTGATATGTCATGTAACTGACTATCTAGCATTAGTTGTTATTTTCCACCCAGCTCAAAAAAGGTTGTTACTTTTTTCATTGATTTCTTTTATGTTAGTGCTTTTTCTTTCTAGTTACACATTTTCATATTTCATCAATATACGCATCAAAATTGGTGCTTATGAAAATTATCGTTTCTATGTACAAAAACATGTATTGTCGTGGTAAATGCAACGTTGTTGCAGCAATGTTTCTATATGATATTACGGCATCATTTACTTGACATGTAGCTGATCGTCACAGTATATAAAATTTAGGCCGCTAACCATACCAAATAGTGTTAGGTAACGTCCAAAGCGTGATTCCTTTTATTTTTTGTGTCATTTTTTTATATTCTTTTGTTATGTAAATTATTTTTGACCCCGCTCACTATGAATTGTAGATGCGCCACCGCAAATAATGGAGTCCGTCACTCTCAAATATTGGAATGTAAACGGGGTTAAGGGGAAATGGGAGATTAGTGATATGGTTGATCCTATGGAAGTCGTCACAATTCTTCATTTCGACCCCCTCTTGGCTAATCATTCCCGTTATCATAACATCAAAAACAAACATTTTCTCAAGTCATATGTCGCTGATGCAGCTCAAGATGGGACTATGACGAATTTGCTGTTAGAGATTTTTGATCAAACGTTTGTGGAGTGGAAGCTTAGTCAAACGTAAGGGTTGACCAGGGAACGTACCACCGGATTGCACCCAATCAGTTACGTTTCCGTTGATCCATATTATCTGGAAGTCATAAGGTGTTTGGTTAAGGGTCTCCACAAGCTACACCAAGAGGACCTATGCATCAATGGCCCATTAACAGAAAACCATATAGTGTTTGTTGGGAGGTATCCCAGGTTTATGTCGGCGGCTGTAGTGAAGAGATTGACCCGGATTGGCGTTAGAAACGACTACAAATTTCTCATGGATGTGATAAAACGGTTTATGCTGCCTTTGCCAAGGGGAATTCCTTCTTGCCTGTTGATATGGAGGAATTTTTCACCTTGACCAACGAACCTGAGTACGTATTTACTAGAGTTCTTTTTGTTTCATAAATTGCATTCTTTCTTTCTTTTTTCTATCATTCTAGACTGTGGTTATATTTAAAAATATCATCATTATTGTTAATAAAATTTGGTCTTCCCGGCGCATAAACGTTATTAATAAAATTTTAACTTTTAATAGTATTACAATTATACTACTAAGATTATATTTAAAAATATCATCATTATTGTTATCCGTGCATTACACGTGTATCGCACGATTTCATTTTTTAAAACACGTTTTTCCTAGGAGTTAGGAAAAACGCGTTTTTCCCAAAATTTTGTGAATTTTGTTTTTGTTTTTTTCAATACTCGTTTTTTACATGCAAAACTAAATATTTAGGAAGTGGATAACAAGAATATATATGCATCTGTACCACTAAATTGTATAATAAAAGAATATTTTCCTGACGTTCCTGAAACTAAAATTTTAATATTTATTTAAAGACAGAGAGAGAATTATTTAAAATCATTTTAGTATTCTTTTGATAATAACACCGTTTGAAATATACACTTAAAAGTAGCATACAAATAATATACTCACCCATCCCCAAAACGTACTTATATGCATCAGATGTCCCAGAGTAAATGTCGTTTGTTTTTTTTACGTTGGCACGAAAGAATATGAGCAGTAAATTTGGTTTGGTTTAATTTTCTTGATAAAATTATAAATTTTGTTCTTGATAAATCATTATAAATACTATAATTTTTTTTTTATTTTCATTAAGATAATTAAATCAACTTAAAGTTATTGCTCAAAATTCTTTCGTACTAACGTACAAAAAATGAGAATATTTATTCCGGGGCAATGGAAGTATTTATAATTTAGTTTTTTTTTGTATGTATAAGATTTATTGTATTTTAACCATTAAGTTTTTTATGTGACGTAACCCATGTTGAATTTATTGATTAAGATTACATTAAAATAACAAAACAATTCGGCTAGAATATTATGGATTCTCCTAATTTAACTACTCCTATTCATTGTAAGCTGCATCTACCCAACCTTTGACTATTCATTATGTTTGGGGCAATGCTAGGCTTACAAAAAAAAAGTTTACAAAATGAAGGATACAAAATGTGGTGGCAATATTTCATTGGCCACATCGATAGTGGACCCGGGACACTCCAATTAAAAACAACAACACATTATAACACCTAATTTTGTAAACCACATTTTGTAGCCATCTTTTGTAACTTTATTATTTTCCTTCTGTTTTTTCTTTGTTGAACAGATTCATTCCCTTTGAAAAACTAAACTCCCTCCCATTTATGTTTATGTTGTATACATTAAAAATTTTTAGTTAACGCAAGTGAATTTTAATTAAATATTAAAGTTATTATGATCATTTTACTAAAATTTTAGAAGGAGCTAATTATAAATAACTAAATAATTCATCGTTTATAATTTTTATTTTTTTATTAAAATGATTAGAATGACATTACTATTTACATAAAATTTACTTGTATAAACAAAAAATTCAAATATAAACAATTTAAATAGGACTGAGGGAGTACTACTATATTTTCAATAGATTTAAGGGCTTTGGACTCTAGGCCCCCTGGGCGAGATCCAAATGCCATAAAAACCCAAGGTCAGATCAAAATCCCATTTAAACCCACCACAACCCACAACCCGCCCCAGCCCCGCCCATGCCCTGCCCAGCCCATCCAACCTCATACCCGAGCCAGCCCATGCCCCAGCCCAGCCCAGCCCAATCCAGCCCAGCTCACCGTTTGGATACAAAATTAAAATGTTGAGTATGGGAATTGAACCCATGACTTATTGTGAAAACTAACAACTTAACCACTACACCAACCAACTATTTGATACAAAATTTGCAATATATTCTATTACTATTGCGCCTAAATGAAACTAAGTGAAGAAAAAACAAGATTCTAAACCAATTTATAAAATTTTTGATTATTCCCAAAACATCAACTTTTTGTTAAAAAAAAAATGAAAAACAAGATTTAAAAAGATATAAAGTATTTAAATATTTTATTAAAAAAAAATATAAAAGACCCAAAGATAAATTAAATTATAATTTTGTGCAATATCAAATTTTAATTTTTATTTTTTTTACTAGCACCCTCCAGTAAACTATTTATATAAAATGACACTATTTAAGTCTTTATTACCAAATTGTCATTATTTGCACTTATAAGACCTTTTGAGAGACTCATGAGTCTGCTATGAGACCTTGTAAATAGACCCTCATAAGTCTTATATGAGACTTTTTTTACATGTCTCATAAGAATTTACAAAGACTTTGATACAAATTATAAGACCTAAAAAATGCACTTATGAGACCTTTGAGAGACTCATGAGACTGCTATGAGACCTTGTAAATAGACCCTCATAAGTCTTATATGAGACTTTTTTACATGTCTCATAAGAATTTACAAAGACTTTGATACAAATTATAAGACTTAAAAAATGCACTTATGAGATATTTGAGAGACTCATGAGTCTGCTATGAGACCTTGTAAATAGACTTATGAGTCTGGTATGAGACAATTTACATGTCTCATAAGAATTTACAAGGCTTTGATACAAATTATAAGACTTTAAAAATCACTTATGAGACCTTTTAAGAGACTCATGAGTCTGATATGAGACCTTTGTAAATGGCTCTCATGAGTCTGATATGAGACAATTTACATGTTTAATAAGAATTTACAAGACTTTGATACAAATTATAAGACCTAATAAATCATTTTTTTAATGTAAAATGATATTTATTTTACAAATTTAATGTTTTTGTGAATAATCAAGAATTTCATTAATTGATTGGAAAGATTTAATTTATATCATTTATTTTGGCCAGAATGATACTTCTAATATTAAATGTTGAGAAACATTAAATAAGATGTTCTGTTGTTCAGTGGTTAAGTCACACTTTCCCCTTGGAGATCATGAGTTCGAAACCTTATGGCAACTTTTTGTTTTTCATTTACAATGGCGGGTCTGGGCGGGTCTGGAGCGGGTTGCTGGGGTCCGAATCCGCTTAGGCTGGGGGAATCGGGTTGGGCGGGCCTGAGTGATGGGGTTTGGGGGGTTTTATGGCATTTTGATTTCAAATTTGGGGTTAGTTGGAATTTTGCATCTCGCCTGGGGTTTTATGGAATAAGAATCTGAGAGGAGGGGCCTTGTGGAATTTTTCCTAGATTTTGAGGTTCCCTTTAGATATCAAACTTGTTACTTTCGAGTTAGATAAAATTTCAATTTAGTCTTATTCTTTAAAAAATTTAAAGGCAATGTAATTGATTTTTTTTTTTTGGCAAAATATAGAGTAGGTATTATGATAAATGTGTTTTTTAGCACATAAGGAAATTAGGTTTTTTTAAAAACGGTATTTTGCATCGTAAATGCAAGTGGTATTACTAAGAATTGCCGGCCAATCTTTTTAGTGACATTTATAAATATTGAAATTGACACTTTTAGTAAGAGATAGTGGTAGTGTTAAAGAGTGTCAGCCATTTTTACTAGTATTTATAAAAAATACAACTGATTTGTTTTTAATAAATACCGGTGTTAGTATAACAAATTGCCAGTCATTCTTGTTCTTATTGGCATAAATAAATATTGAAACCGACAAATTTATTAAGTTTCAGTGGTAGTGTTAAAGAGCGTCAGATATTTATACTGACATTTATAAACATTAAATCTCGAAGCTTTTTATAAATGTCGATGGTAGTATTTAAGAGTGTCAGTGCTTATGTTAAAGAGTGTCAATGGTAATGTTAAAGAGTGTCAGCCGTGTATTAATAGTCCCAGCTGAAAGTGTGTAAGTTAACACACGGCTTTGGGTATGTAATTTAGAATAACTTTTGTTTTTAGGATTTATGCCTTTCTTAATTTTAGTATAATTTTTAGTTATTTATCTCTTTGTTATTTGGAAACTAACAATACTAATCTTCTCCTTTATAGTGTACTCCATCCGTCCCACCTCACTTGATACCCATGAGGTGGGCACAATAACTAAGAAAAAAGAATAAAATAAGGAAAATGTGTGGTGGAAAATGAAGAGAGAGAATGAGTGAGGTAAATAGTAGATAAGATATCAACTCAGTAAATGTACCTTGCGTACTATAGTTTTATTGCCAATTACCCTAAGATTTGTAACGCTGGTTAAAAAGTAAACGAGGGTTGTTAACAACTTAACGAAAAATCAGATTCATATTTTTGAAAATTGACCCTAAATTTTAAAATGATCTCTCTTATCATCTAACCCCCCTTATCATCTTTTCCTCCCTTTTCACGAACCCAAAAATCAGAAACCCAGTTATCTCCAATGAACTCCAGCAAATACCTCAATTCTAAACCCAAACTCGAAACATCTAATCTCGCTTCCACCTTCGCCAACTCCTTGTTCTCCTCGTCAATTAATCCCAAAAATTTAGAAACCCTAATTTCTTCACACTTCGATTGAAAACAGGAAATTAGACATGAGTCGGATTATTTCAGAATTCGAATCAAAACTCAAACCTAAACAATCGTCAGCCATCAAGTCCGACGTGTCTATTTAGTGGTTTTTTGGGATAAAATGGGAATAGGATTTTGTCTTAGCGCACGGCAGCTTCGAATCAAATTCCAAACCAATTTCGACTGTACTGTTGGTCTATGCAGCAATGGAGCTAGAACAGAAATTTGCTATTGTTATATTTTTTCGTTTGAAATCCCTAAAGTTTTGTTGGATTTTGGTTTCAATTTAAGTCGCTTTTTTGTGATGTTGGTGTATTAAGCCATAGGCGTTGGTGGTGTCCATCACCGGTGTTGACGTTTGGTGGCGGTGAGGGTGTGGGCTATGGAGAAGAAAGGGATGAAAAAGATGATGATAATGGGGGTCATTTTAATATTTAGGGTCAATTTTAGAAATATAAATCTAACTTTTTGTTAAGTTATTAACAACATGTTTACTTTTTAACTGGCGTTACAAATCTTGGGGAAACAAATAATAAAACTATAGTACACAAGGTACATTTACTGAGTTGATAGTACGCATGTCAAAGTGATGTTAGGGCAATAGTACGCAGGTCCATTTTGTGGTTTACTCTTTTTTCAATTTGACTCACAAACTTTAGAAACATCAAATGTAGTTTGTGTACTTATATTTTCAAAATTTTGAGCCAACTTTTTAACACCCGTTAAAAAACATAACAAAACTCTCCAAAAAATTATTCATCAGTCAATTTTTTGTAACACACGTTATTCCTTTTTAACAAGCGGTACTTCATTAACCAATAAGGGTGAAATTGTTAACTATTAAACTATTTGTCTTAAAAACTTAAAAATAAAAATCATCCCCAAATAATGAACTCAATTAACCTATTCAATCCTAAAACACACCCCCGCTTCCACGCCCATTTATCTTCTTCCAAACCCTCCTCTCCCTCTGTCCAGCCACATCCATCGTCGGGATACTCTCCTCCGGCGACTTCCGCCGACCTCCGGCATCCTTAATTCTTTCACTCCCTCCTTCAGTTCCTAAATATTAAACCATAGCCCGTACCTCAACACACCCCCAACCCTTTTCACACCTTCATCTCCACCGTCGCCATTGTCGTACTCAGCAAAATCCCTCTTTCTCTCTCTACACAAAGCCCAACTCCAGCGCCGTTGTCGTACTCATTCTCCCCTGCCGTGTCCATTACCGCTGTTGCAGTCTCTCCTAGCATCGTAGTTCCTCGTCATGGATGGAGGCGCACAAGTAAAAGCTTCAAATTAATAAATGGCGTCCACTAATTTTACATCTGAATTTGATTCCCCCACTATCTCTCTCTTGATCCGTTCTCCCTCGTTAGGGACTTTGAAATTGATTAGGGTTTGATGATTTTCATGTTTTATAATTTGAGATTTTGATATTTCTTTGCAATCAGTTGCAGAGAACTCGAAGGTTTGTTTACCCTTTTTCTTGTGTTCTTAATTTTGATGTTGCTATTGGTTGTGATGATGGTGATGATTATGGTGGTCTTGATATTCATGTTTGTTTGTAGTGATGGCTGTTGTTGTCATGCTGAGGTTGGGAGGAAGGGACTAGAAACAGAGTGGCGGAGGAGAAATTGTAGGGAGGAAGGGACTAGAAACAGAGTGGCGGAGGAGAAATTGTAGGGGGTGAAATGGTGGTTATAATGGTGGTGGGGGGTCTTAGTGGTGGTAGTTTTTTGGTGGTAGTGGGGGGTGATTTTTCATAATAAGAACAATTAAAGAAATAAATAATAAGTTGCTTAAAGAAATAATAAAGTTTTCACCTTTACACGTTAATGAATTAACGCATGTTAAAAAAATAACGTATGTTACAAAAAATTAATTGATGAATAGTTTTTTTTAGAGTTCTGTTATGTTTTTTAATGGGTGTTAAAAAAGTTGTCTCAAAATTCATATAAGGACGTAAACCACATTTGATGTATCCAAAGTTTACGAGTCAAATTGAAAAAAACTGAAAGTACGCATGTCAGTTTTGCAATAAACTCTTAGAGAAATCATCCTAAGGAAGAATAGGGTTTATAAGAGAATATTAGTTTAACACAAGTTCAAAGTGTTGAGTATTTTGTTTTTTCGTGATTTCTTCTTTAAAGTCTGTGATTCATCATTTAATCAGAAAAGAAGAATCATTTAATTTTGTGTCTACACCTGTAGATGTGTTCAATTCTTTGTCTTTTATATTTCGCTGCAATTCTGTTTAGTGTAGGCTCCTCCAGTGTATCTACACAAGAGATTACTGTTTCTTTATTTCTTTACTCTTAAAGTTTATCATATCTACCAAAACTTTCACCGGCGTGTTCAATAAATTCCAATTATGTACAAGTTAATGTGGTGGTAAAATAAGTGTCATTCATTTATAAAAATATCACCGCATATTTTAAAACAAGTTCCATATATTCACAAATGTCACCGTATATTTTAAAACACGTTTTTTCTAATCTCTTAGGAGAAACATTTTTTTATCAAATCTTCACCAAAAGTATCATAAAACTTTGTGAAAATTAAGATTTTGTTGAACAAAATCCAGTTTTAAGACCTCAAAACTGTCCTTTCTCTTAAATATAACAGTGTACAAAATTTTATTATTCAATTATATTAAATTGCAAAATTTAGAGAAAAATGTCAGATTCACACTTGTAAGTGTATGTAAGTTAGCTTCAAAAGTGTATGCACGTTAATACTGTCCGATTTAGAAAATTTAAATGCTCACATGTTTTGTAGTTTTATGGTAAACATTCTCATAGATTTAAAGTCTCTAAAAGATAAACCTTTGAACTTGCTGCTCAGTGTTATTTGTGTTTTTAGTTAGTTTAACTAGAAGGAGAAGACTATTCTTGTAGTTAAACTATACCAGCCTTTACACGAGTTGAGATCTCCTGTACCACTTTTTTGTGCCACTCCATGTACCACTTGTAATCTAACCGTTTACATGTTTGCATAATATTACAATAATACCAATCTCAATAACTGTGAGCCATTAAATCATTTGTGGCACATGAAGTGGTACACGAAGTGGCACAAAGGATTTGGACTCCCTTTACCCCGCCCGCTAGTGCGCGGACAAATAAGTGCCATAATTTATGAATTTTAATAGTTTAAGAACTAATTTAATAATTAATTTATTCGACAATGCAATAATAAGGTATCTTTACTAATACAGCTCATTAAAAAATACATTTAATATATCTATAAATAATACATTTATTGTACTTTGAGGAAATTATGTTTTGTTGGGGCTTAATTGTAATCCGGGGGTATTTTAGTCTTTTTATATTTTATCCGGGTGTAATATTTTATGAGGTAAAAAGTCATCCCAAGATGTGCAAGAAAAAATCAAACTGTAAAATGAAAGTCAACAAGAAGACGGAGCAGTGGGTCAAAAGGTCAAAAAACTGGAAGTGAAGAAAAACAACTCAGTCCGTGTGGCAGACGGACTGAGCCCGTGTGGAAAACTTGAGCCCGGATGGAATGAACGGGACGGTCGGACAAGAAATAAAAATCAGTCCGTGTGCCACACGGACCAAGCACGTATGGCACACGGGCTAAGGAAGCAAGCGCACGCGGATTCTGGGACTGCGCAGACTTGGGTTTATTTTTAATTTTTTTTTTCCTTTATTTTTTTCCTTTATTTTTTTCCTTTAGACTTCTCCTAGGTATTTAAACTAGTTTCTTTCATTATTTTAAGGAGGACTTCAACAATATTTTAGATCTAGGGTTTATTTTTCTTTTTCCATGGGGGTTTCAAAGCTACATGAGGAACTAAAACCAAGCTTTGGGTTTGATTTCTTGAACCCCTTTTTATCAATTTGAGGTATTTTTCTTTTCATAATTTTATTCATGTTCATAATTTTACTTGTGCTTATTTTAGATTTATTGCTAGAGTTTTTAGACTTGATCAATCTAATTGCTCTGGTTAATTTATCTCTGCTAGAATTTTCTATGACTGTGACAGTGTAGAATTTTCACCGTAGCATCTTCATAGTTTATGCATGTGTCATGGTAAATTGTGAAGTGGGTAAAATTAGATGATTATCTGTGTGAAATAATCATAAAAAGCATTCTTGATCTTAGTTTCTTAAATCCTTCATCAATTAATTCTGCGATCTAGACTGTGCCAGTTAGATTAATTTATTAATTAGGGTTTCTAGTGAGTGTGCCACTGTAGTAACCAATCTGAAAGAAGAAACATAGATTGAAATAAATCTCGTGATCAAGTGAATAGGGTAAAAAGTGAAAAGAGATATCAATGATAATTGAATAATTAGGTGGCGACGGAATCAAATCTAAAGTATTTCTTAATTATTATTTTTGCTCAATTTAATTTAATTTAGTTTAATTTTGTTTTAGGATTTAATAATTATAAATTTCCCCCAATCTTGTCAAGTGACAATTACGTAAACAAGTAACCGTTCTTCGTGGATCGATCATGGACTTATCCCTAGCTACATATTTTTAGAACCTAGTCCAGGTTTAATTTGTAGGTGTGCGATTTAGCCTATCAAATTTTGGCGCCGTTGCCGGGGAACGGTATTTATTTGTTTACGTTCTTATTGTATTTTAAGTTTATTTTTTCTTTTTATTTTTCTTTTTCTTTTTAGTTTAGTTGGATTAATTTTTATTATCGGTTTGTAAAATTTTTATTTTTATTTATTGTTTAGTGTGGCACCTTGTAAGGTCCACACACGTTCTACTGACAAGTTGCTTGTAAGTCTTGATACAGAATGGCAGCCGAGACATTGAGACAGATGACTGCCCCGAACTGGAACGAGCAACCACATGCCGTTTCATTCCCTACTCTGCCTGCTGGGGTCACATTTGAGTTAAAATCGGGTTTGTTGAGCCACTTACCGCATTTCACTGGAATGCCCGAAGAGAACCCGAATCAGCACATAACCCAGTTTGTGCAAATTTGTCAGAGTATGAAGTCGGTTGCAGTTCCCATTGAGCACCTTTTATTAAGAGGATTTTCTTTCACTCTGAAAGATGATGCTAGTGCGTGGTATTATCACATGCCACCCAATAGTATCACAACATGGCAGCAGATGAAGGAGGTGTTTCTTGATGCGTTCTTTCCTCCAGATCAGATCAATATGATGAAGCGGGACATTAGCAACATGGAGCAGAGAGCTGATGAGACTTTGTATGAGTATTATAACAGGTTCCATAAGCTATGCAGGAGTTTCCCGTATCATGGATTTGACAATGAACAGTTGATAGTATATTTCTATGGGGGATAGTCATGGATAAGCAGTTGGTGGATTTTTGTTGCGGGGGCAGTATACTCAACAAGACTACTGAGGAGGCTAATGAGATAATTGATGAGTTGGCTAAGAGCACTCGGACACATGGCCGGAGATCGAGCTTCAGACAGGTCAGTGCTGCGAATTCTAGTAGTGGTGTGATAAATAAGCTAGAGACGGACGTTGAGGACCTTAAGGGGATGATGAGACAGTTGTTGATGGGTCCACCACAGAGTCAGGAGTACCAGACTAATCATTATAAGTACAGACCACCATATGGGCAGCAGCAGCAGTATCAGAGTAACCCTCTGAGATAGTCCACAGATGGTGTGCTTCACTCTTTAGCGCAGTCAGTGTGTATGATGAATTGTAATTTCCAACAGTATCAACAGATGATCGATGGGAGTATTGGTAATCTAGAGACACAAATGGGGCAAATAGCTGATGCGGTTGGGAGACTAAAGGCTAGAGAGGCAGAGAAGGTACATTCTAGAACAGAACCGAACCCTAAGCAGAGTGCATGTGCCATGACTTTGCGTAGTGGTAAGGAGATTGGGAAGGAAGTTATACTGGAGGATCCAGGGATTGAGGTTAAGCAGGTTGTGCCTGAGGAGAAGACCCCAGAGGAGGAGAAGAAACCTACACCAAAACCACCAATTTTTGAGCCAGATGTTCCATTTCCTGAGGCATTGAAAAGATCGCGAGAACATGAGCCCGACAAGGCTATCTTTGACACTGTCAAGAGGCTTGAGGTAACATCCCATTTTTAGACTTATTACAGACTGTCCCGAGATATGCTAAATTCTTTAAGGAGTTGTGTACATTGAAGAGGGATCAAAAAGCGAGAAGTCAGAAAAAGGTGAAGATGAAAGAGCATGTGTCTGCAGTCTATCATAAGAAGATGCCCAAGAAGTGCAGTGATCCGGGTATGTTTGTGATTCCTGTGTCTTTGGGTGATGATTCTGAGCATATGGCTATGCTTAACTTGGGTGCTTCAATCAATGTTATGCCTTATGCATTGTTTGAAAAGCTCAAGTTGGGACCTTTACAGGATACTAGGGTTGTTATTCAGTTAGCAGATAGATCTAATGCATACCCTAAGGGGAAGGTTGAGGATGTTTTAGTCTGGGTTGGTAAGTTCATTTTTCCCGCAGATTTTTATGTGTTAGAGATGGATACAGATTCTAAGGCTCCCATTCTGTTGGGGAGGCCTTTTATGTCTACGGCTCATACTAAGTTGGATGTTTCCAACGGTTCTTTGACTATGGAGTTCGATCGGGATTTGATGGAGTTCAATATTTTTGACTCCAAGAAAGACCCTAAGGATGTTCATGGTTTATGTTTCATGGGTGTAGTTGAGCCAAAGGTAGAGGATGTGTCCAATATTTGTAGTGGAATTGATGATGTGAAGACTGGTTTAGAGATTCCGTCTCACGACCCGAAATCTAGGCTCTATTTTATTAGTAATTAAATGATTTTTATTTAATTATTTGCTTAATTATTTATTTAAGTTATTATTTATTTAAATATTTATGTGTGCATTTTATGTGTTATAATAAATATGCCTAGCATGTTGTTTGGGTCATTTGGGTTAACGTAGTATTGTTGGGTCTTAATTGGTAGTAGGGAGTGTAGTATTGTGTGTGAGTAGTGTGAGAGAGGGGGCCTAAGTGTAAGTTTTTAAAATAAACCCCCTACTCCCTCCCTACACCTTCCGTCACCTCCTTCTCCCCCTACACTCCATCTTCTCCCAGCCACTCCCTTCCTCTCTCTAACAATTTGGGTAAGTTTTCTTTCATTCCTTCTCTCTTCATTTACTCCTTCTTCCTCTCATTATTATTCATTTCTTAAAACGTGAACATTGTTTAGATCGTCGTTAGGATCGCGTAGACTCAAAAAGAATCGAATTCCGTCAACTTTCATTATTTTCAAGTAAGTTACTTTTCCCCCCATTTTAATGCTAAATTGTTCATATCATGTTTAGATAGTGTTTGATGTGTTACATTTGAAGTTTGGATGAGTTTTGAATTTGTTTGGAATTTATTGAGTTTTTGGTTGAAAATGGTGAATTGATGAATATCTTGATTCAATCTTGGTTTTGGTTGATAAAGGGTGTTGTTAAGGTCCCCTTTTGTTTAAATAATGTTTGGGTACCTTAGAAATCTTATTGGGAGTGTTGGATTTTGGGTGTTATGTGTTTTGGGTTTGAAAATGGAAAAACCCCTGTTGTTCTTCCCGATTCTGGCAATTCCGGAGTATTGGGCGACCGCCCAAAATCGTATGGGCGACCGCGCATCTTTCTGAAAGCTTTTGTGCTTGGTTGAGGGCCTTTTGGGCGGCCGCACAGTCCCTTTTGGGCGGCCGCACAGTCCTCTGAAAATTTCCATTTTGTTAAAATTGTGATAATAAAGGATGCATTTTGACCCAAATCTTGGGTGTCCTCCTAGTTGACCTTAGTGAACATTGTAGTGCACTTTAGTGATAGAATTGGGTCCTTTGTGATCAAGTTTGTGTTTGAAATTCATTAATGGTGAATTGGGATTTTGAAGCACCTTTATTGTGCACAGTTTGTTCATTTCATCTTCTTGGTGATTAATTGGCATGATTCCCTACTTTGGAATCCTTTGTTGTTTATCGTGCTAGTATTTTATTACTTAGCCTTTACGTGAAATCCCAGCTGGTATTTTGTGTGTGTTTGGGCGATGGGAAAGATTATAATGGCAAAGCCAAGTCCATTATAATGTTGACCATTGTTTTGCCCCCTTCTTTACCCCTTCTCCAGATTGGCATTGGAAAGGATAAGTCAGCGTTCCTTTGTGAATGTATCTGGCTAACGGGCATGACTTTGTGTCATGGTCCTTGTCCCTTGTGACACTTTTATGTTATTGGTTCCGGTACCGGGGTTTTCTCTTCGGCTTTCATGCTATTATGAAGATGATGATTTGTTGATTATTGAAGCTGCGCAGCGATTCTTTATTTGGATGTTCCGGTTTGGAAAACCTTGGCTATATCCTTTGTTATGTGTTTATTTCCGCTGCTATCTGTTATGTGATAAATGCTATGTGCTATGTGATATTTATTATTGCTTATCGCTTCGTGCATCATAGCATGTCATGTAGTTGCATTAGTAACTTATTGAGATTTATCTCACCCCATTTTCTTTTATCTTTGTTTTTCCTTAACCCCCCCCCCCAGGTGCTAAGGATTAGTCTCGCTGATCACGAGAAAGAGGACGTCGAGTGTGGAATCATTCTTTTGGGGAAAGTTGTATAGGTTGGTTTACATTATATAAATGTGTAACCTTTTGGGGTATTTGTACCAAACATTGACGTTATTAGGATTTGTATATTTATCTTTTGTTGGGCATAAACTTGTGGAAGTTTATGTTAGTTGTAATTGGTTATTTTCAAACTTGGAATTGTAAATATTGGATCATTACCCTTTTTGTATCAAATGAAAATTTTTAACTTCAGTATTTCAAAGTTTTGGTTATAGAGTCGACGTCCAGCTCGCGGTCCCGGGGCCCGCGGGGTCCGGGGTCGCGACAGTTGGTATCAGAGCTATGGCATTAGCTCTAAGTATAAGTCTAGGTAGATTAGTATGACCTAGGTGGGTAGTAGTGTGCGGAGTGATTAACGGTTGATGTCTTATGCAGGTAATTGTTCTCAATGTCTGGAAGAAGAAACAGAGGAGGTACTAGTGGGACACAGAATCAGGATGACACAAGGGAAGAAGCACGTGCTATGTTTCAAGGCATGTTCGAGGCGGCCATGAAGGCCATACATGATCAAGGTCCGAGGGTAGAACAGGCACCACCCCGTTATGGATTGGAGCAATTTCTGAAGTTGAAACCGGTTGAATTAAATGGGGAGCCCGATGTTCGGAAAGCTGAGTTGTGGATTGAGTCTATGGAGAAGATTTATGATGTATTTGGGTGTTCAGATGAGGACAAGGTCCGGTTTGCTGCTTACAAGCTTGTGGGAGCCGCCGAGCATTGGTGGAAAGGTGTTAAAGCTACTTGGGATGATACTCGCACAGTGTATGCGTGGGAGTTGTTCGTGCGCAAATTCAAGGAGCATTTCATTCCGGTGGTTGATCAAAACCGAAAGGAGATCGAGCTACTCAACTTAGAGCAAGGTGTGTTGTCTATAGCACAATACTCGGCTAAGTTCATAGAGTTAGCCCGGTATTGCGACTATTTGGTGAGGACCGAGGAACAAAAGGCTATGAGATTTATTCGGGGATTGAAGACCTCCATCCGTACTCAACTTATTGCTCAACGGATTGTGACATTCCAAGATGCGGTGGACCGAGCCTATTTAATAGAGCAAGATATTGGGGAGCATAAGAGGAAGACCGAGGTGGCCAACCCGAGTAAGCAAGGAGCGCAGAGCAAGTCGCAACCAAGGATTGATAATCGAGGTAACTTTGGGGGACAATCTCAGTCCCGAGGGCAACCGATTCCAAGGAACCCGGATACCACTTCCGGGAACCAAGGGAGCCAAATTAGGAAGCCTTGTACCTTTTGTCAGAAGGTAGGCCATACGGAGGATAGGTGTTGGAAAAAGCAAGGCAAGTGCACCAATTGTGGTGAAATGGGGCACTTTGCGAGAGAGTGCACGAGGTACCGAGGACAGTCGTCCGGGTCAGGGGTTAGTATTAATCAGGGTCAGAAAAGGGATGCCGCCGGGAAGCCCAAGGTCCAAGGGAAAGTGTTTGCAATGAATCAACAACAAGCTACCGATGATCCATCCGTTATTGGAGGTATTGTTTCTGTGTCTAATGTGAGCGCACGAGCGTTAGTAGATCCAGGATCATCTCATTCATACATTTCTGTGAAATTTGCTTCCATGTTAAATGCTGCATTCGAGTCTTTACCGTACGTGCTAGAGGTGTCGACCCCTATAGGAGAATGCTTTATTTCTGATCGAGTCTTTCGTGCTTGTGATGTGGTTATTTGTGGTCGTGTCCTTTGTGCGGATTTGGTAGTTCTTCCTATCCAAGACTTTGATGTCATTTTGGGTATGGATTGGTTGAGCAAGTTTCATGCTTCTGTTGATTGCCGTAAGAAAACTGTTACTTTTTCTATTCCCGATGTGCCTAAGTTCGTTTTGAGGCTAGTCCTCTGAGTAGAAAGGTTCGCTTAATTTCTTTTATGAAAGCGAGAAAATTATTGCATAGTGGTTGTAAGGGGTATTTGGCTAGTGTTCTTGATACTAGGAAGGAATCCCTAGTTTTGATAGTGTTCGGGTAGTTCGGGAATTTCCCGATGTTTTCTCTACCGAGTATGAGATGCCTCCCGATCGTGAGATTGAGTTTTGTATAGATCTTTTGCCGGGTACGGCTCCAATTTCGAAAGCACCTTATAGGTTAGCTCCCGCAGAGTTGAAAGAATTAAAGGTTCAATTGCAAGAGTTGCTTGATAGAGGGTTTATCCGCCCTAGTGTTTCCCCGTGGGGAGCGCCGGTTTTATTTGTGCGGAAGAAAGATGGTTCGTTGAGATTGTGCATCGATTACCGAAAGTTGAATCAGGTTACGGTGAAGAATAAGTATCCTCTACCGCATATTGACGATTTGTTTGATCAGCTTCAAGGGTCCGTGGTTTTCTCGAAACTTGATTTGAGGAGTGGGTACCATCAGTTGAAGGTTCGATCGGAGGATATTCCGAAGACTGCTTTTCGCACTCGGTATGGTCATTATGAGTTCTTGGTTATGCCGTTTGGGTTGACTAACGCGCCGGCCGTATTTATGGATTTGATGAACCGAGTTTTCCATCCTTATCTTGATTCGTTTGTGGTGGTTTTCATCGACGACATTCTTGTTTATTCGAAATCTCGAGAGGAGCACGAGCAGCACTTGAGGACAGTTTTATCCGTCCTTGCGAGGGAGAAATTATTTGCGAAGTTCAGTAAATGCGAATTTTGGCTCGAGAAGGTGTCATTTCTGGGTCATGTTATTTCGAAAGATGGTATTTCGGTGGATCCTTCTAAGATTGAAGCCATAGTGGATTGGAAGAGACCCGAGTCAGTGACCGAGATTCGTAGTTTTCTTGGTTTAGCTGGGTATTACAGAAGGTTTATTGAAGGGTTTTCGAGGATTGCTACTCCGATGACGCAGTTGACCCAGAAGAACGTTCCGTTTGTGTGGACCGAGAAATGTGACAAGAGTTTCGAGGAATTGAAGAAGAGGTTGACTACCGCACCGATCTTGACTTTGCCTAATGTGAGCGATGGCCTAGTGATTTACAGTGATGCTTCGAAAGAAGGTTTGGGTTGTGTGTTGATGCAGAACGGGAAAGTAATTGCTTATGCTTCGAGGAAGTTGACCCCTAGTGAGTAGAATTACCCGACTCATGATATGGAGTTAGCGGCCATAGTCTTTGCGTTGCACAAATGGAAGCACTACCTTTATGGGGCGAAGTTTGAGATTTTTACCGATCACAAGAGTTTGAAATACCTTTTCTCCCAGAAAGAGTTGAATAATAGGCAGCGCCGATGGATGGAATTGTTGAAGGATTTTGATTGTACGATTTCTTATCATCCGGGGAAGGCGAATGTGGTAGCCGATGCGATTAGTAGAAAATCTTATGTGGCTTCGATGATGGTTCGTGAATGGAAAATGCTTGAGGATGTTCGAGATTGGTCTCCTCGTGAATCGAGACATGGGGCTATTTTTGAGAATATTAGGGTATCTCCGACCCTAATTCAGAGGATAAAGGAAGCTCAGAAAGAAGACCCCGAGTTGGTGAAAATAATGGGTAAATTGAAAGAAAAGAACTTCGAGGATTTTTCTTTGAGTTCGAGTGGAGTTTTGACTTTCCGTGGTCGTTTGTGTGTTCCGGATGTTGATGGAATTAAACAGAGAGTTCTTGATGAGGGTCACAAATCGAGGTATACTATTCATCCGGGTAGTACGAAGATGTATCAGGATTTGAAGCAACAATTTTGGTGGATTAATATGAAGAGGGAAATAGCTGAGTATGTTTCGAAGTGTTTAACTTGTCAGCAGGTCAAAGCCGAGCATCAGAGACCCGCGGGATTACTTCAGCCGTTAGAGATTCCCGAGTGGAAATGGGAGCATGTGACTATGGATTTCGTTACGGGACTACCTCGTACCCGTAGGAAGTTTGACAGTGTTTGGGTAATAGTGGATAGATTGACCAAGAGTGCCCATTTCTTGCCTATTGACATCAGATATTCGATGGAGAAGCTTGCGACCCTTTATATCGATGAGATTGTTAGATTGCATGGGGTTCCGGTTAGCATTGTGTCCGATCGAGACCCGAGATTTACTTCTAGGTTTTGGAAGGCGTTTCAGGAAGCTTTGGGTACAGATTTGCGTTTCAGTACAGCTTTTCATCCCCAGACCGACGGTCAATCCGAGAGCACTATTCATATTTTGGAGGATATGTTGCGAGCGTGTTCGATAGACTTTTCTGATTCTTGGGATTCGCACCTATCGTTAGTGGAGTTCTCCTACAACAACAGTTATCAGGCTAGTATCGAGATGGCACCGTTTGAGGCCTTGTATGGAAGAAAGTGTAGATCGCCTATTTGTTGGGATGAGGTTGGTGAAGCGAAGATCGTGGGTATTGATTTGCTTCGGGATTCGGTTGAGAAGGTTAGAGTTATCCGGGATAGATTGAGAACAGCCCAGAGTCGACATAAGAGCTATGCAGATAACCGCAGGCGAGATCTTAGTTTTCAGATTGGTGATTTGGTATTCTTAAAAGTGTCTCCGAAGGTGGGTGTTCGTAGATTTGGGAAGAAAGGCAAGTTGGCTCCGAGGTTTATAGGTCCGTTTGGGATTTTGGGAAAGGTTGGACTTCTAGCGTACCGTCTTGCGTTACCGTCATCCTTAGACCGGTTGCACAACGTGTTCCACGTTTCTATGCTTCGGAAGTATGTTCATGATCCGTCTCACGTGTTACCGAGGATACCGGAGGATATTGAGCCCGATATGACTTATGAGGAACGACCGGTTCGGATCCTAGATTCTAAAGTCCAAGAGTTGAGGAGCAAAAGCATCGCGTTGGTTCGAGTTCTTTGGAGGAATCATAACATCGAGGAGTCGACGTGGGAGCTTCGTGATGAGACCGAGAGGAAATTTCCGTGGCTTTTTGTTTAAGGTGAGTCTCGTTAAAATTCGGGTCGAATTTTCTTTAAGGGGGAGTAAATGTCACGACCCGAAATCTAGGCTCTATTTTATTAGTAATTAAATGATTTTTATTTAATTATTTGCTTAATTATTTATTTAAGTTATTATTTATTTAAATATTTATGTGTGCATTTTATGTGTTATAATAAATATGCCTAGCATGTTGTTTGGGTCATTCGGGTTAACGTAGTATTGTTGGGTCTTAATTGGTAGTAGGGAGTGTAGTATTGTGTGTGAGTAGTGTGAGAGAGGGGGCCTAAGTGTAAGTTTTTAAAATAAACCCCCTACTCCCTCCCTACACCTTCCCTCACCTCCTTCTCCCCCTACACTCCATTTTCTCCCAGCCACTCCCTTCCTCTCTCTAACAATTTGGGTAAGTTTTCTTTCATTCCTTCTCTCTTCATTTACTCCTTCTTCCTCTCATTATTATTCATTTCTTAAAACGTGAACATTGTTTAGATCGTCGTTAGGATCGCGTAGACTAAAAAAGAATCGAATTCCGTCAACTTTCATTATTTTCAAGTAAGTTACTTTTCCCCCATTTTAATGCTAAATTGTTCATATCATGTTTAGATAGTGTTTGATGTGTTACATTTGAAGTTTGGATGAGTTTTGAATTTGTTTGGAATTTATTGAGTTTTTGGTTGAAAATGGTGAATTGATGAATATCTTGATTCAATCTTGGTTTTGGTTGATAAAGGGTGTTGTTAAGGTCCCCTTTTGTTTAAATAATGTTTGGGTACCTTAGAAATCTTGTTGGGAGTGTTGGATTTTGGGTGTTATGTGTTTTGGGTTTGAAAATGGAAGAACCCCTGTTGTTCTTCCCGATTCTGGCAATTCCGGAGTATTGGGCGACCGCCCAAAATCGTATGGGAGACCGCGCATCTTTCTGAAAGCTTTTGTGCTTGGTTGAGGGCCTTTTGGGCGGCCGCACAGTCCCTTTTGGGCGGCCGCACAGTCCTCTGAAAATTTCCATTTTGTTAAAATTGTGAGAATAAAGGATGCATTTTGACCCAAATCTTGGGTGTCCTCCTAGTTGACCTTAGTGAACATTGTAGTGCACTTTAGTGATAGAATTGGGTCCTTTGTGATCAAGTTTGTGTTTGAAATTCATTAATGGTGAATTGAGATTTTGAAGCACCTTTATTGTGCACAGTTTGTTCATTTCATCTTCTTGGTGATTAATTGGCATGATTCCCTACTTTGGAATCCTTTGTTGTTTATCGTGCTAGTATTTTATTACTTAGCCTTTACGTGAAATCCCAGCTGGTATTTTGTGTGTGTTTGGGCGATGGGAAAGATTATAATGGCAAAGCCAAGTCCATTATAATGTTGACCATTGTTTTACCCCCTTCTTTACCCCTTCTCCAGATTGGCCTTGGAAATGATAAGTCAGCGTTCCTTTGTGAATGTATCTGGCTAACGGGCATGACTTTGTGTCATGGTCCTTGTCCCTTGTGACACTTTTATGTTATTGGTTCCGGTACCGAGGTTTTCTCTTCGGCTTTCATGCTATTATGAAGATGATGATTTGTTGATTATTGAAGCTGCGCAGTGATCCTTTATTTGGATGTTCCGGTTTGGAAAACCTTGGCTATATCCTTTGTTATGTGTTTATTTCCGCTGCTATCTGTTATGTGATAAATGCTATGTGCTATGTGATATTTATTATTGCTTATCGCTTCGTGTATCATAGCATGTCATGTAGTTGCATTAGTAACTTATTGAGATTTATCTCACCCCCTTTTCTTTTATCTTTGTTTTTCCTTAACCCCCCCCCAGGTGCTAAGGATTAGTCTCGCTGATCACGAGAAAGAGGACGTCGAGTGTGGAATCATTCTTTTGGGGAAAGTTGTATAGGTTGGTTTACATTATATAAATGTGTAACCTTTTGGGGTATTTGTACCAAACATTGACGTCATTAGGATTTGTATATTTATCTTTTGTTGGGCATAAACTTGTGGAAGTTTATGTTAGTTGTAATTGGTTATTTTCAAACTTGGAATTGTAAATATTGGATCATTACCCTTTTTGTATCAAATGAAAATTTTTAACTTCAGTATTTCAAAGTTTTGGTTATAGAGTCGACGTCCAGCTCGCGGTCCCGGGGCCCGTGGGGTCCGGGGTCGCGACATTCCGGCGGTAAAACATGGGCCAAGAAAAGTGAAAAATCTTCCTGAGCACCGAAAGCATGCATTTGGAGGTGAGGAAGAATTGATGATGGCTAGTGGTCAGACGGAGAAGCATGGAGGTTTGAGCACGATGAACAAAAAGAAGAAGGGATTCATGCAGACGATTCGAGCTCAAACGGGGTGGAGTGTGCACTAATGAGGTACCATTTATTCCCTTACGTTTAAACTGGTCTTTATATTTTTATTCACTTTTACACACTGAGGACACTGTGTAGTTTAAGCATGGGGGGAGAATTTGTAGTTGTATAGTATGCATTTTTCATTCTAGATAGTTAGTTTTTCTTTAAAAAAAATGAAAAAAATGAAGAAAAAAAAAGAAAAAAAAATGAGAGGCTAAGTGAAAACCCGAAAGGGCGCTTAGGCAAAAGGTGAGGTTTGAGTAATAAAATATCTTACATCCACCGGAGAGAAGACATAAGGGGGGTTTGAAGTTTTGAGTAGGTTTACACTATTGGAGTAGGAGGTCCGGATAGTGGAGATTAGGTTAGAAATCCTCGTTCTTTTCTTGGAGATATAAGGGGGTGTTGGTGTTTTGTTATGAGGTAAGTTTTGTGCATATTTATAAATCTTGCAAAAAAAATAAATTATGAGGGAGATTGTAGTGTGAGATAAGCGTGGGGAAATTTAGGACATTTTTAGTTCCCCTTGGCTTTTGAGTGGGCATTTAGTTTGGATACCGTTTATTATGGTGTTGGTATCAAGCTAATGTCATTTTTATTATTTCTTTGAGGAGTTATAAGGAGACGGAGTTTCTAGACTTCGGTTTTATTTATTTATTTTTGATTGGTGGTTTAGAGGAGACTAGGAATCATTTTTCTCCATGCTACGCTATATAGACCGGTGTTTAGAGGGGAGTTAAGATTTTACTCAGGGACGAGTAAAGGTCTAAGCGTGGGGGAATTTGATGTGGCGGATCTTGTACATTTATTTCCTAGGTTTCTATGAGCTTAAAGTTATGATTTTTGATGTATTTAGATTAGATTTTATGTACTTTGAGGCAATTATGTTTTGTTGGGGCTTAATTGTAATCCGGGGGTATTTTGGTCTTTTTATATCTTATCCGGGTGTAATATTTTATGAGGTAAAAAGTCATCCCAATATGTGCAAAAAAAAGTCAAAGTGTAAAATGAAAGTCAACAAGAAGACGGAGCAGTGGGTCAAAAGGTCAAAAAATTGGAAGTGAAGAAAAACAACTCAGTCCGTGTGGCAGACGGACTGAGCCCGTGTGGAAAACTTGAGCCCGGGTGGAATGAACGGGACGGTCGGACGAGAAACAAAAATCAGTCCGTGTGCCTCACGGACCAAGCACGTATGGCACACGGGCTAAGGAAGCAAGCGCACGCGGATTCTGGGACTGCGCAGACTTGGGTTTATTTTTAATTTCTTTTTCCTTTATTTTTTTTCCTTTTTTCCTTTAGACTTCTCCTAGGTATTTAAGCTAGTTTCTTTCATTATTTTAAGGAGGACTTCAACAATATTTTAGATCTAGGGTTTATTTTTCTTTTTCCATGGGGGTTTCAAAGCTCCATATGAGGAACTAAAACCAAGCTTTGGGTTTGATTTCTTGAACCCCTTTTTATCAATTTGAGGTATTTTTTTTTTCATAATTTTATTCCTGTTCATAATTTTACTTGTGCTTATTTTAGATTTATCGCTAGGGTTTTTAGACTTGATCAATCTAATTGCTCTGGTTAATTTATCTCTGCTAGAATTTTCTATGACTGTGACAGTATAGAATTTTCACCGTAGCATCTTCATAGTTTATGCATGTGCCATGGTAAATTGTGAAGTGGGTAAAATTAGATGATTATCTGTGTGAAATAATCATAGAAAGCATTCTTGATCTTAGTTTCTTAAATCGTTCATCAATTAATTCTGCGATCTAGACTGTGCCAGTTAGATTAATTTATTAATTAGGGTTTCTAGTGAGTATGCCACTGCTAGTAACTAATCTGAAAGAAGAAACATAGATTGAATTAAATCTCGTGATCAAGTGATATGGTAAAAAGTGAAAGAGATATCAATGATAATTGAATAATTAGGTGGGGATGGAATCAAATCTGAAGTATTTCTTAATTATTATTTTTGCTCAATTTAATTTAGTTTAATTTTGTTTTAGGATTTAATAATTATAAATTTCCCCCAATCTTGTCAAGTGACAATTACGTAAACAAGTAACCGTTCTTCGTGGATCGATCCTGGACTTATCCCTAGCTACATATTTTTAGAACCTAGTCCAGGTTTAATTTATAGGTGTGTGATTTAGCCTAACAATATCTATAAATAATACATTTATTATATCTCGGTAAAGTTTTAAAAAATCTTTACAAAATTATGAAGTAGTCCAAAAATTGATATAAACTTCAGAAGATCGTTTGAGGGCCTAAATGATGTTTTTTGGGCTATTAAAACCCTACATCAAGGGGCTAAGCCCGATGACTTTTGTTTGTCTCGTTTCGGCGTTCAATTTGATATGAGGTATGTTCCGTGGTTCATCCAGAGTCAAGAAGGACCACCGTTTCCGCGCACGCGCTCAAATGACTCAAAAATTTCAACACCTTGTTGTCCACATAAATTAGTAATATTTCGCTAAATAAAAAAAGTAAGAATTATCATATAAAAATCAATTTACATGCAAAGTTGACTTTTTATACCAAACTAAAGATAATAACTTTTGTTCGTCTCGCTTCGGCATTGGATTTAATATGCGGTGCGTTCCGTGGTTCATCCGGAGTCAAGAGTTACGACTGTTTCCGCGCACACGCTCAACTGACTCCAAACCGATAGTGGAAACCAAACCGAACCGATAAGCTAAACGACGTCGTACCTCACATGGTATATATACATATTTCCACCCCCTTCTCGTCATTTTTTCAATCCCAGACATAAAACGAGAACCCTAAATCCCTAATCCTTCCGCTCATCTGACTGCCGTCTTCTCCGATTCAACCTCGCCGTCGCCGACAACCATAGATCTCGCCTAAATCAACCTCGCCGTCGCCAACAACCCTAAATCCCTAATCCTCTTGTCGTCGACAACCCTAACTCTCTTCATATTCGTCTGCACCGGCAACCATAGATCTCGCCTAAATCAACCTCGCCGTCGCCGCTGCAAGCAAAGAGCACTCAACGGTGACGAAGGAGATGACTCAACCACAACTTACTGACTTCCAGTTCTTCACGGCCGGAGATTGATTTCGTATGTCTTTGTTGAATGTAAGTCTACATTTTAAATCTCTCTCTCTCTCTCTCTCTCTCTCTCTCTCTCTCTCTCACTCTAAAATCTACAACCCTTTCTTTGATTTTCAATATGAATTACAATGTTTTCTTTGTTCTTTGTTTTTATCAGTAGGCATGTCTTAGTTTGATTTTTTTTTAAAATTTATTTGTGTGGGGGAAATGGTTGCTGTGTAATGGGTTGATGATTGAGGCATTTTGGGGTTCTTATTTTGCACATTCACAGTGGCACCGAATTGGCACCGAACCAAACCGAAACCGTGGTGAAACCGAATACACCGAACCATTAAAAACCGAAACTTAACGGTTCCAAAAACATAAAACCGATATCTATCGGTTTGGTCTCGGTTTTGGCCTAAAACCGAACCAAACCGACCCGTGCACACCCCTAGTGTCGGCCTTCCGCCCACCGCCTAGGCCGCGTTTTAGAACACTCCTTTTAAGTATAATAACTGAAAAATTATTTCTCAATTATTCACACATGAGTTGAGTATAACTACTGAGAGATTCATCACACTGTTTTTTTATAAATGACTCTCAATTTCACAGTTGTTTGCTTTTGTGAAATATTTTTTTTAGTTGCTTAAAGCTAAATATTTGGTTAGTAGATGATACATGCAATGCTGCATCATGTGTGAAACAACTGATAACTTAATATTGCAGTTGTTTAAAGTTAAAAGTAAACATGCCCTTATCAACCCTTGAAATAAATGATAAATTAATGTATATCATTTTTTTTATTAATAATTAAGCAATTGTTCAATTGTGAAGAATACTCCTAATCACACCACAAAAGAGAGAGAGAAAAAACAAACCCCAAAAAATTGACATTTGGTGTTAAATATATAATAGTTTACAAAAAAAAACAAGAAAGATGTTTGACATAGTGGTTAAGAGTCCTACTTAGGACCAGGAGGTCATGGGTTCAAATCTCACAAATGACAAGTAATTTTTATTTATAGTACTCGTTCTTGCAGGTGGTTGTGGTAGGCGGTCGGAGACGGGGGAGGTCCGGAAGTCTGGCAGCGGTTGGTCAGAGGTCCAACAGGCGGCGTGCCGGTTGTGGTATGTGGTTGCAGGTGGTCCGGCGGCGGGTGGTCGGAGGTGGGGGAGATACGGTGGCGGCTGTCCGGAGATTCGGCGGGTGGCGGTCTAGCAGTAGCCGGAGGACCAGCAGTGGTTAGTGACAGTCCGGCGGGCGGTGGGCGGCGGTGATGGTCAGAGATAGTCAAAGGTAATGGTGGCGGTCAAAGATGGTCAATGACAAGAGGCTAAAGAAATTTTAATTGGGTTGAGCGCACTTTTGTCATTTAGAAAGTGCAAGATATTTATTGGTTAAATTGGATTACAACCTAGTGATTTTAAGGTAGATTATGAAAATGTTTGTTTTATTGACAAATTCCACCTTCTATGGGGGACTTGTTGGTAAAAATCCCAATAAAAAAAATTAGAATTATCATATAAAAATTAGTTTAGATGCAGAGTTAACCACTTCTACCAAATTCAAGTTAATGACTTTTGTTCGTCTCGCTCATGAGTTCGATTTGATATGCGGTGCGTTCCGTTGTTCATCCAGAGTCAAGAGCGACGACTGTTTCCGGGCACGCGCTCAAATGACTACAAAAATTTCAACACCTTGTTGTCCGCATAAATTACTAATATCACTATATATTGACCAATCTTCGATTTTTCACTACATAAAAAAAGTATCATATAAAAACAATTTACATGTAAAGTTGACTACTTTTACCAAATTAAAGATATGCCATCATTGCTCTTTCTAGATGGAGATTACAAATTTGCCCTTGATAGTATCATTTTTTGGAGGGAAAATTGACAACTTTGTTATAATATACTCCCTTTGTCCCGCCTGAAATAGGATTTTGGTAGCCTTTTTTATACTTTGATCATGTAATTTAAACAAGAAATAATTATCCTAATATAAATTTCAAAATTGTTATTGAGAGTATTATTAATTGTGGTACAATAATAATTTTCAAATTTTTATTTGGCTTGTTATATTTTCTTCAAAAGACTTGGTCAAAGTAAAGTCAAGTTTACCAAAATCCTATTTCGGGTGTGACGGAGGGAGTATATACTAGTGTTGCACTTGTGCGATCATTATTATGAATAAGAATTGGAAAAAATGCAAAAAAAAAGTAACCCAGTTAGTCGCTTTGAGCAACTTTAGTACCTTATGTCATTTTTGTTGCAAGAAAAGTACTTCAGCTGGACACTTTGTGCAACAGAAATCACTAACACTAACTCCATCCATTTTTTAACGTTAAGTAGTCATGTGCCTATGCACATGATTTTTTTAAGGGACAAAATAGTCAAAATAATACCCTCCCCCTCTCAAATTTGCTTACAACCCCCCCCCCCCCCCTCTTCCTTCTTCACCTGCATAAACACCCTTTTTCATAGCACCATCATCAACTTAATGTTTGTTTGTTATTTGGAACTCATCATCATATTAATGTTAAAAGCAATTAATAATTATGTGTTTCAATCATAGTTTTCATTCATCCCAGACTCATCACCGCCCGCCACCGTATCTCGTCATTCCCGCACGTCGCCAGCATCTCGCCACGACCGCACATTTTATAGCCACCATCTCGCCATTTCTCCCAAAAAAATCCACCACACACTAACACCTACCATCAACAAAAATAACAACGAAAATTCCCAAATTTCATGAGCTTAATGAACTCAAAATTGCTCAATAATGGAAGCCCCAAACAACTATAATGAAAGCTCATTAAACTCCACAAACCTGCAATGCTAAAATCGTGAGAAAAAACATGATGGGTTAGGATAAGGCTCGAAATAAAAGAAGGGCATTTAGGTGCCATTATATTAAGTCGAATCTGGACTGGAGTCTAGATCTAGATTTATATTTACAGAAACGGGTGTGTGTGGAGTGACGGCGGTCAACAAAATACTACAATAGAGGCGACCGGCGTCGGGAACGAGGAGGGTTGCGAGTTGCCACATTAGATGGTTGAGGAGGCAGATTTGGGATTCTTTCTGGGTTTTTCCCTTTTGTAACAAATATGACGTAAGGTATCAAAGTCGCACAAAATGAACAATTGAGGTACTTTTTTTTTGCATTTTTTCCTTATGAATTTAAAAGTTCGAAACTAATGGGGAAACGAAAAGTTTTTATACATTATTGAAACAATAATAATTATCTTACGAATGAATGCTTAAAAAGATCTTACAAAATGACTACGACAATCGTTTACCACCCATTTAATTGCATGTATTTTTTGAGAAAATTTACTTGCATGACGGTTATAAACATAATGAATTATCATGTATCAAACAATGAAAATATTTCTAAAAATATAAATCAATTTTTTAATAAAAAATTAAACTAAATTAACACAATTAAAAACCCAGCTATCAAATTTATGGACGTGAACTAATATAAGGATAAATAATCATAGCATAAATCGATTAAAATTGGCTCCAAAAATCCTAAAACAAACTATTAATAATTTCTGCATCCCTAAAATAAATAAACGTTAATTAAAAAATAATATTTTTTTTAAACAAAGTATAAAAACAAATAAAAATTTGGAAGCCCGTTTGAAGCCCTAAATTACAAATTGTTGGCCATTGAAACCCTTCGGTAAGCGGCTTTTCTGTATAACTATTGTTAGTCTCGCTCCGACATTCAATTTTATGTGCGGTGCGTTTCGAGTTTCATCAGGAGTCACAAGATAAGACAATTTCCGCGCACGCGCTCAAAATGACTCCAAAACATCAACGCCTAAGTCTCCGCATCAATTAGTATTTTTTTACTATATATTGATACAAATTAAGTTATTTTACTAAATAAATTTTTTTAAAAATATCATATAAAAATTAATTTACATGCAAAGTTGAGTATTTGTACTGTTGGTCCCAAAGACACAACAAGGGTATGAAAAGAGGCTAGAGGGGGGGGGTGAATAGCCTATTTAAAATTTCAATCATTTTTCAAAACTCAACGAAGTGCTTACAATCTTGAATTTGCGGTCAAGTGAAAAACCACACGGTCAAGGTATAATATGCACAACAGAAGTTTTTGAAGGAAATAAGGTAGAGTTGGTTTTGACTAAAATCTCTAAGGAACACCAGCTCTCACGGTCAATCAGGTTACGGTCAAGTGAGTCCGGTCAAGGTATGGGTGTGGTCAAGAGACTTGCGGTCAAGAATGGTCGAGTTTGAAAGTTGTCTTAGAAGTTTTGGCACATGATAAGTTAATCAGATTTTAACTTAGGCATATGGAGAACATACAAGCACAATTCTCAACAGTTCATAAATTTGAAAGATCAAAACACTAAAGGACAAACAAGATTAATATGAACAATAAAGAACAAGATGAATAATTCTTGAAAGTAAATTTGCAGAAATTAAAGTGCAGTAAGTAAATGACACAAGTATTTGGAAATGTTCGATCTGTTAAAAGATTTACGTCCTTTACTAAGATAGTCAGTCTTGGATTTTGAATGGAGGTATATATTGATTCTTGTGTGTACAGATTACAGAGATGAAGTTTTGAATCAACACCTACTTTCTATGAAGAACAAATCTTAGACTTAGACCAGTGTATCCCTTTTGATTCAATCTATGTGATTGATCAATTGGGGTGAGTGTGTGTAAGAATCTGAAGCTCTTTGAAATCTATATGATTTAGAGCCTAAAGAATCTTGTGTGTTGCAAGGCTTGAGATGACTTGAATGTTGCTGGAGATCTTTGAAGGTTTGAAGGTGAGTTCTTGAAGATTCAAAGAATTCTGGAAATCTTGAGTATGATCTTCAATCACCAAGTATTTCAACAGCAATTTCTCTCTTTGAATCTCAGCAAAGTTCAATGAAGAACTTAAGGGCTATTTATAGCCTTGAATGAGAAAATAGCTGTTGGAATTACTTGGGCTCCAAGTTGAAGGACAATGAGTTGTTGAATTCTGATTGGAGCTCATTCTGAGTTGTCCTTTTGTTGCAGAGTAGTGGTGGTCCCACTAACAGATGTATTCAAATTTGAAATTTGAATTTTGCAACGTTCTAAACTAACCATAGTTTTGGACAAGTGAGATCATGGTTAAGTTTAAACAAACTTGGGTTGCTTGGACATCTTCATTACTTGCGGTCGAGACCCAACGGTCGAGAGCTTTCCGGTCGAGTGGTTTTCCACGGTCAGGTGACCTACCACGGTCAAGGTGAGTTCTCACGGTTAAGGTCTTGACCACTAAAATTCCAGAATTGGAAAATTTTAAGTCCTAACAATCTAAAGCCTATACTATCAAAGTGGACTATTCTAAAAATGAAATTTAACACTTCTTACAATATATCCTAAAGTCCACAAAAAGTAAAAATTAGGTTATGGGATCAATCAAATCTAGGTAATAGGAGTGGTTTATAATAAGCATACCCAACAATCTCCCCCTATTTGATTGAGACCATTACCTACTATAACAAAGGCTACTTCATTGTACTTGGTAATAACATGTTTTCAAGAAATATTGTTTTATTAATTTCATGCCCCAAGTCAATGCACACTCTAAGACAATGTCATAGATTTCTATCATCCTAAAAAGATAAAATAAAATTCTAATCCTAGCAAGATAGAAATATATGGTTTGAGTGCATATAAGAGAGAAATAGCAATACGAATGCAAATGCATCAAACAAACATTCATGGCACTTTTAGAAAATATCATTCACGCATAGGGAGTACAGAACCAAAAGAGGTATAAATGTTTTACATACCCAAAAAAAAAACATAAAAAGTAAATTATTTTGGAACAAGACATCACAAATTGTTTAACGACCACACGCGGTCAACAAAAGAGTTACGGTAGGATAGAATCTCGGTCGGGCTAGAAACGGTCAAATGCATGGAGATCATCTTCAGTGAGGTCGGAGAAGGGAAAGCGGTAAGAGGGCATGGAGAGGCCGGGAATAAAAATAGGCACGGTAACTCCATCTTCATCATCATCTTCACCCTGAGCATTTACATTACCGTGGCCTGCTTCTGCCTCTTGATTTGCAACTAGATTACCGTGGCGGTTGATCCTGTTCATCATGGTGTTAGCTCTATTGGACAGCAAATCAATTTTGTTGGATTGATCATTTAGGCGGTTGGTGTGGACGATCATGGCTTGTTTAAACGCTTCCATTTTCCTACCCAAGCTTTCATTCAGATTGGTCATAGCGGATTTTAAAGCAATGTCAACATCTTTTTCTACCGACAACCCCACTTTCTTTATTTCCAGAGAAAGTTCATCTTTAACATCCTCCATGTTTTTGGAGATATCAACCGAGGCTTTTAGAACTTCTTTTGAAAAGCACCTGATGATCGCTCTAGTTTGAATAAGAAAAGATTGATTCATGAAATCTGGAGTAACCATGAAGGCACTCGGGGCAATAAGAGCGGTAGATGTAGAACCGCCAGCTTGACCGGGCCTCAAAGAACTGCTGCCTGCTTGACCGGAGAGGGCGTCTGATACAGTATTTGATATGTACTCTCTCTCCCCCTTAATGGTCTCAATCAATTGAGAGGGAAGAGCAGTAACCTGGTCCTTAAGCACGGAGTTAGCAGACTTCAGCGCAGAGATTTCTTCTTGAAGAGCGGCCTGATTGGCGGCCAGCTTGGAGATCTGGGTTTGGGAATCCAGATTGATTTGAGTAAGCATTTCCACTGCGGTCAACAAATGAGCAATTGGATCGACCAGAGGTTCAGAAGTGGAAGGCCTGGTGGGAGACATGGATATCTTACCAGCATGGTCACTGCGTACATGGTCATCGTCTTGACCATGACCCTCATTCTCAGGCACCAGCACATCCATTTTAACCTCTTTCTCAGACATAGCTGGCTTTTCAACATTTGTAGCAACTTCATCATCACTAAAAACTGAGCTATCAGCATTGATACCCTTATCAACCTCAACATTATCACCAGCATTATCATCAGAATGTTCTGATCCATCATCAGATACATCCTCTACCTCTTCATCTGTAGGTTCATCAACCAAACCAAGTGTTGGTTTAGAAATTGGTTGCCTTTTCAGGCGCTGGGGTGGAGCAATCTCAATAACATTTTCTCGGTCGCCCTGAGCAGGTGAACTGGATGGTTGATGAAGGAGGAACGGTCGATGGAGGAGGTCTGGAAACCTTTGTCTTCTTGGAAACTTTTTGAGGACTTAGAGACAAATCTCTTTTCTTTGATTTCTCCCCCTGAGATGATGCGGGGAGAGGATCCTTAGACTTCATAGATTTGGAAGGAGCGGTTGGAGAGGATGCGGTAGACCTGACGGCGGTAGAATGAGATGGAGCGGTAGACTTGACTTGCCTCAAAGGAGCGGAAAGTTTGGAGACCATAGGAGGAGGGGACAGAGAATTGGAACTTGCAGAAATTGGATCTTTGAACTTGATCCCCGTTAAGGGCTTTGATTTGAGAGGAGGTGCGGTTGAGACACTTGCCTTTACTTTACCCTTAACTAACCGGGCTTCCCTAGCTTCTTCTCCTTCACTATCCTCTTCATTCTGATCACCGGTAGAGTCACCAAGCAGTTGATCTAGACCTAAAGCTATCGTAGCTGCCTTGTGTAGTTTGGGGGAACATATTTCTCCTTGCGATCCTTTGCTAAATACTCCTGGTATTGAGTATCTCCAAATCTATTGCGGAAATTTATCCTCATAGTCTTGATGTCAAAAACCTTGGAAAGAGAGATGGGTACCTTTGCATGTTTGTCCTTTACAGCCTCCTTGCGAATCTCAGGAGTATACTTGAAGATTAGGGAAAGCAATCTTGAATTCTTCTTATACATGGTAGGGGCCTTCTCCTTAATCTGCTTATTATAGTCCTTGACTTGTTCAACTAGTAGAGAATACAGAATCTTGGGCCAATTCATCTTTCTTCCAAGATAGATGGCGGCAGAGAGGTGCCACTGGGAGAGGTTAAAGTTATCGTGGTTGCCACTTTTGCATAGCAGACCGTGGCCAACCAGGTGCCCGATGTAATACATAACCTCTGGAAAGGTTTTCTGGTAGGGGCTGCACACGTCCGTGGAGCCAATCAATCGCATTGCAAGCTCATCACATTCTTCAGAAGTTAGAAATTCAGGGGATTCAAAATCAATGTCAAGACCCAAAGCGGTAGCAATTTCAGTGTAGTCTAACTCAACTTTCTAGCCATACACTTCAACTTCAATCCAGTCAAGTGGATTGTTCTGGGCATCTCTTCCCTTGATTTCCTTGGCGGTTGAGTAGAATTCTCCGACTGCAACAGGGAGGTGATATGATTGATTCATGGTAAAGTAGTTGAGAATGCCAGATTTTGTCATCCTCCTGATTAGGGGTGGCAAAATGGGTGTTTTGGGTGTACCCATTAAAGTTAAAATATCCGGATATCCAATGGATTTTTAACTTTAATGGGTAAACCCAAAACACCCGATTTGCCACCCCTACTCCTGATGATATTTCTTCCTATGGCGTCATTCATAAGGTCATCATGGTCCATTATACAACTGGGAATGAAATACTTTTCGTCCTAATTTTTTTTTTAGAAGTTTAAAGATACAACTCATCTGGTCGACCCAGCGACGGTCGAAACATGATATCGGTCAAGTGCTACACTACAAGAAAAACGACATTATGCGATTGAAATTTGCAATGGATTTTTTAGCAATCGCAATATGTACCTATTATGCGATTGGAGTTGCAATCGCCATAAAATCCACCGCATAACATTTCATATCCCACGCGGCAATCCAATTATTTTGGCGGGCCAAATGTAAGTAAAGGGCGGGAGGTTTTTTTTTTTATGCGATGAATGTAATTGTTATGCGATGGAATTGTTAATCGCTTTATATAAAATACATCTTCCTTTATTTTTTTAACGAAAAGCGACAAACTATCAATCGCATAAGAAAATAAAAAACCTAAAATATTTTATGATATCACCGATCGAATATCTATTTCCCCAAAACCTAGTGAGAGAAGATGCTTTTACCCCCCTCTATCTTCTCTATATTTCTCTCCAAATCCCATCTCCACCAAATTCTCTCTCTACAATCAGTTCCAAAATCCTCCAGGATCGTCGTTGTCTTTACGCCTCCATACTACGCTGCCCACCGATCGAAACAGGTAATGCTCTAAATCGCTGCATCTCTTCTCTCTTCTCTGATTGTTACTTCTGCGATTCTCCCTCTCTCTCTCCTAATTTCTCTATACTTCTAAAGGTTTCTAGTCTATTTTCTATGTAAAATCTGAATTTCACATGCCCTAAGTCTGCTCCTCTCATCTGATTTTGTTTTCATTCCCAAATTTCACATGCCCTAAATCCCAACCCTCTATATTGTTTTGTATTGTTTCTTAATTTCATATGCGTAAAACCCTCCCCTCTGATTTTGTTTCTCTTTGTGGATAAATTTTCAAAAGTTTGTATATTTTATGTCATGAAATCGTTTGCTTTCTACTAAGTCAGTTATTACAAGAAGATTCTGTGATTTTTTTTTGTATGAAATCAGTGTTCTATTGATGGTTAAATTTTTGTATGGTATATACATATATTTTTATTATGGCATGAGAAATTTTTACATTTGGTAGTGAAGTGGATTTAAAAGAAAGAGGGAATTGATATATGAATGTGAATGATTTGTAATTTGTGGGTTAATAAGATTCGAGTGTCTGCAAGTATTCGATAATTTTTTTACTTAAAATGTGTATCTGTATTTTTTTTACACTAGCACCCCTGTTTTTTTTTTAAGTTGTATTGGTTTACTTGAGAAGAGATTCTATAGAATCTGCACTGAGTGCAGTACTGATGTAAATCTCAAATAAAAATATGTTGGTTTTGTGCTTTTGTTGTTGTGAATACCCCTTTCCGATGAAGCGACGCATGGGAAGTATCTTGTGATTATTTTTATTTACAAAGGGAATATTCTTAACGACATTAAAATTATGAGAGTCGCCACGCCGTTTTAGTTATAGCCAAAACATTGAGAAAAAACATGTTTAATGGGTTCGGGGGTCAAATTACAACAAGAGAAGAATATTGGACGTTATCACTCCTATTGCCCGAATGATCGGTCTTTCTATCATGATGAATGTGTTAGTAGTGTGTTAGTGTTTGAGACCGGATCCGAAGATTGCCTACGTTCCTCTCAAGGTGAGAAGCTCAGGTCAGCGTAGTTCGAGAAGAATTTAGAATAGGCAGGAGAATCGGGATCATGCATAATGAGGGGGGAATTACCTAAAGATTAGGGTTTAGAAGTAGTTCCTAGATCATCCTCGGGTTGATGAACCCTCGATCATCATCGGCTATGAAATAACATGTAATTATGAAGATCGCAACCCTAAATATAGCATGAATAAGGTTTTAATCTATGAACACGATGAACATATGAATGAACATGCGAAGCATATGAAGAAAATATGAATAAACATGCAAGAACATGAATATTGAAGATCTACATTAGAAATAATGCAAGAACGTGAAGAAATAAGTCAGAAAACTTACCTATGTTGGCAAGAAATAAACCTTGATCTTCTTGGAGGTTTGAATGCTAATTAGAGAGCAAAATTGTGTTTAAGAACTCTCAAATTCGGATCCCCCTAAACCAATAGCATGAGATTGGTTTATATAGTAAACTGAGGGGAAGATCTGATGGTCCAGATCATCCGGGGCGGATGTGGCCGCGTGGCCAATATTGAGGGCGGCGGCGAAAGTGGCCGCGTGGCCAATATTGAGGGCGGCGGCGAAAGTGGCCGCGTGGCCATCGTTGCGCGCTGACTTGAAATTCAAGCTAGGGTTTTACTGTTCATACAAGGCAACCCTAAATGTCCATATTTAATGTTTTCTAGAACATTGAGCTATTTTTGGGAATCCGGGACAAGTCTTTGCAAGGTTTCTAATTCCCATAAAGTCCTTGTATATTTGGGAAAGCCCTAATAAACTCATTTTCAGACCGGGTACTAACAGTAGCCCCTCGGCGACGCTTCTTGCAAGGCAATGGCGGGTCGATGATAAAAATAGGAACCGTTCTGAAACATGAGTTTCAAAACAGAGGAAAGGTAAGGGAACGGCTGGACCTTGACAGGCGACCTACGTATCCGCGGGAGAATCAAGCCAAACGTAGTTCAAATCTGATGGGGAAATTGGGAAGGACTGTCCTCTGATGGGGAACAACGTTTTCTGCTGGGGAAAATGCACTTGCTGGGGATGAGAGATGACCATGTTGGTCGGGTGGCTGGACCTTTTCAGGTTTCCTACGTATCCTCCGAGGAATCAAGCCGGTCGTAGTTCAGAGCGATTAGGGAAAAGCGAGCCATCGGACTTCTGCTAGGGATAATAAACCTACGGGCACTATCCTGTATGAAGAACGAACATTCGTTAGGAAATGAAGTCATTTGGGAAAAATAAAGATTACGTTGTCTAAATAATCCCAAGATGGAATGGTAAACGCAATCAGGATCGCCAGGGCCCCTGCCGATTGTGCTAACGAAACGCCGAGGCTTCTGCCAACCACGATCGATCAAGGATACGTATGTCATAGAGGCGCCGAAGTCTCTACAATCATACGAATCCTAATAATAGGTGCTGGATCTCTCGCAAACAGAAACGCCGAGGCTTCTGCCAATCGCGATTGATCAAGGATACGTATGTCATAGAGCCGCCGAAGTCTCTACAACCATACGAATCCTAATAATAGATGCTGGATCTCTCGCAAACAGAAACGCCGAGGCTCCTGCCAATCACGATTGATCAAGGATACGTATGTCATAGAGGCGCCGAAGTCTCTACAGCCGTACGAATCCTAATAATAGATGCTGGATCTCTCGCAAACAGAAACGCCGAGGCTTCTGCCAAACGCGATCGATCTAGGATGCGTATGTCATAGAGGCGCCAAAGTCTCTACAACCATACGAAGCCTAAGCAAATATTAGGAAATGCTAAAATAATAGATGCTGGATCTCTCGCAAACAGAAACGCCGAGGCTTTTGCCAATCGCGATCGATCTAGGATGCGTATGTCATAGAGGTGCCAAAGTCTCTACAATCATACGAATCCTAAGCAAATATTAGGAAATGCTAAAATAATAGATGCTGGATCTCTCGCAAACAGAAACGTCGAGGCTTATGCCAATCACGATCGATCTAGGATGCGTATGTCATAGAGGCGCCAAAGTTTCTACAACCATACGAATCCTAAGCAAATATTAGGAAATGCCAAAATAATAGATGCTGGATTTCTCGCAAACAGAAACGCCGAGGCTTCTGCCAATCACGATCGATCTAGGATGCGTATGTCATAGAGGCGCCAAAGTCTCTACAACCATACGAATCCTAAATAAATATTAGGAAATGCTAAAATAATAGATACTGGATCTCTCGCAAACAGAAACGCCGAGGCTCCTGCCAATCACGATCGATCTAGGATGCGTATGTCATAGAGGCGCCAAAGTCTCTACAACCATACGAATCCTAAGCAAATATTAGGAAATGCTAAAATAGATGCTGGATCTCTCGCAAACAGAAATGCCGAGGCTTCTGCCAATCACGATCGATCTAGGATGCGTATGTCATAGAGGCGCCAAAGTCTTTACAACCATACGAATCCTAAGCAAATATTAGGAAATGCTAAAATAGATGCTGGATCTCTCGCAAACAGAAACGCCGAGGCTTCTGCCAATCACGATCGATCTAGGATGCGTATGTCATAGAGGCGCCAAAGTCTCTACAACCATACGAATCCTAAGCAAATATTAGGAAATGCTAAAATAATAGATGCTGGATCTCTCGCAACCAGAAACGCCGAGGCTTCTGCCAATCACGATCGATCTAGGATGCGTATGTCATAGAGGCGCCAAAGTCTCTACAACCATACGAATCCTAAGCAAATATTAGGAAATGCTAAAATAGATGCTGGATCTCCCGCAAACAGAAACGCCGAGGCTTCTGCCAATCACGATCGATCTAGGATGCGTATGTCATAGAGGCGCCAAAGTCTCTACAACCATACGAATCATAAGCAAATATTAGGAAATGCTAAAATAGATGCTGGATCTCCCGCAAACGGAAACGCCGAGGCTTCTGCCAATCGCGATCGATCTAGGATGCGTATGTCATAGAGGCGCCAAAGTCTCTACAACCATACGAATCCTAAGCAAATATTTGGAAATGCTAAAATAGATGCTGGATCTCTCGCAAACAGAAACGCCGAGGCTTCTGCCAATCACGATCGATCTAGGATGCGTATGTCATAGAGACGCCAAAGTCTCTACAACCATACGAATCCTAAGCAAATATTAGGAAATGCTAAAATAGATGCTGGATCTCCCGCAAACAGAAACGCCGAGGCTTCTGCCAATCGCGATCGATCTAGGATGCGTATGTCATAGAGGCGCCGAAGTCTCTACAACCATACGAATCCTAAGCAAATATTTGGTGAAGAATGGAAATTTTAAGGGGCTTTCCGTTCCCAAAGGTATCAAATATCAGTCAAAACAGCGTTAAGGGCACCTAAAATGAATCAAAGGGGAATGTACTAGGGGTAAAAATGAAATTTTGCATGTTGAGGCAAAGATGATGGATTGTTATGAAGTCGCAAACGGGATGAACTCTCGGGGAGTCACAAAGGTGATAGACTCTCGGGGAGTCCCAAGGGTGACGGACTCTCGGGGAGTCACAAAGGTGATAGACTCTCGGGGAGTCACAAGGGACTCTTTGGTGAGTCACAAGGGCAAATGACCTTTAGGGAGACGCGAAGGAGATGGACTCTAGGGGAGTTGCTAATATGGGAAACATGATCTGGGTTCCGCTTATCCTAATTTAGGAGGGGATGAGGCTACGAGCCATTGAGACCAAGGTGTTAGGTAAGGGACATTTTTCTTGGTTGCCTAGAGGTAGGACCTAAGGCTCCTTTAAGGAAAGGGAATAAGGAAGATGGTGGTCTCCTAATCTTGAGATAGGGATGCCAAAGATGTCACAGCTTCTTGGGCTTTAGATTATGTCTTGGAGATACTGTGGGTTTCCTAGGCTTACAGGCTAGGGATAGGAGTTTATTTAAGCATGAGGAGAGTATTCTATCCTAGGCTTAGTGCTAGGGCTTGGAAAGGTTGAGGTTTGGGAACTTCCTAGATGTTAGGGTTTCGAACAAGGGTTTGGAAACTGGTGTTTAAGGACCATGACTCTCCTAGGTTTGGGACTAGGGTTTAGGAATTTCCTAGGTCTAGGAGGCTAGGGCTTGGAGTTGTGGTAGGCTCAGAGGTTGCAAAGGCGTTGGCTTTTAGACATAAGGCTGGGAGTTGGAAAGGTTGTGACTTCTTAGGCTTGAGACCATGGACCGTCGGGAAGAGGGATTGCTTTTGTGGAAGGTCCACTAAGCTTGATGTTAGGGTTCACCATTTTCCGGGATTGGTGACTATGGCTTGGAAATGTTCGTGGTAACCTAGGCTTTGGGCTAGGTTTTAAGGCTAAGGACTGTAAACTTCCTATATTTTGAGACTAAGGTGAAGGAATTTCCTAGGTCTAGGACTAGGGTTTGAAGGGAATGTTGAATCCTAGGCTTGATGATAGAGTTTAAAGAGGATAATTTCTACCTAGGCTTGAGGCTAGGGTTTTAGAAAGAGTGCGACTACCTAGGTTAGAGGCTAGGGTTTAGAGCGAATGCGACTACCTAGGCTCGAGGCTAGGGTTTAGAGCGAATGCGGCTTCCTAGGCCTGAGGCTAGGGTTGATTAAGTTTTGGACAGGGCATTGTATCCTAGGTTTTGGGTTAAGGTTTAATAAGACGGGGGGGGGGATTAAGATTGTAAATCTCCTAGGTTTCGAGACTAGGGTTTCGGGAATTTGGAAATGATGTTGCATGCGGGGCTTTGGAAATTCCCTAGAACTTGGGCTAGGGTTAAAGAGGATGTTGCGGTTTCGTAGGCTTAAGGATATGTGACTACCTAGGCTTGAGGCTAGAGTTTGGGGAGAACGCGACTTCCTAGGTTTGAGGCTAGGGTTTGGAAAGAATATCGACTACCTAGGCTTGAGGCTAGAGTTTGGAGGGAATGTGACTACCTAGGCTCGAGGGTAGGGTTTAGGAAGGATGTGGCTTCCTAGGATCGAGGCTAGGGTTTAAGAAGGATGTAACATCCTAGGCTTTAGGCTAGGGTTTGGAAGGATGTAATTACCTAGGCTCTAAGCTAGGGTTTGGAAGGGATGTAACTACCTAGGCTCGGGGCTAGGGTTTAGGAAGGATGTAATTACCTAGGCTTGAGGCTAGAGTTCAGAGAGAATGATATGACCACCTAGGCTTGAGGCTAGGGTTTAGGAAGGGTGTAGCTACCTAGGATCAAGGCTAGGGTTTGGAGACCGAAAGCATTTGAAGGTTTGTCTTGGTTTAGACCGAGCAAGTTTGAGGTCTAAGAGTGTTGCAGTTTGGGGCAAATGAGCTTGATACCTCGTGGCTGGATAGGCTCGATAGATTAGACCTAGGCTAAAGTTCTAGGGTTTACCTAGGGTAAGAATCAGACATGTGTTAAGGAGACCGGTGCCTAATGGAATGGTAGGCGTGAGATCTAGGAGATCGAAGGCTAGGCAGGGTAGCGTTGGGACATAAGGCTTTCAAGCGGGTAAGTCTTTTGTCCTAGAGAAATCGCGTTATGGATTAGGACCAAGCAGGCTTGAGGTCGGCCAAGGAGCAATGGATTGGGATTGGATGATCCTAGTACCTAATACGCATGTCGAGCTTGGATCCTAGAGTGTTTGAAAGTTTAGGCTAGGTGCGAACCGTAGGTGCAGGAAATGGTTTTGGATATATGACCATGTTGGCGCTTTAGGTAAAGGGATTGAGTGTCCAAGACTTTACTTGAGTACAATAGGTACCTTAAGTTGGATTGGGTATGCTTTGGTCTCACATGACCAAGCTCGTTCGGCGATTGCAAAGGTGGGTTTGGTATGGGACTAAAGGTGTTAAGCGCATGATTTTTGACTGGACGGGTTTTGATATCTTTATGGCATATCACGGTACGCGGGAGGTCCTATGCGTTCGAGCGCGTTTGAGGTTTGGACTCGTGGGGAAGAAAGGTTTGAGATCCATGGAGTTCAAGGGTGGACCTTGTAGGTGGTGAGGTTTAGACTCGGCTCGGATTAAGTAGGTTAGAGACCTAAGTGGTTGAAGGTCAGACTAGGAAGTCCTTTGAAGCTAAGGAGTGACACTAGGTTTAAGAGTGGCAGGGCCATGGTTTGGGTATGACAGTATGCGTAGATGGCATTGTTTTGGTTGGACCAAGCAGGCTTGGGAACTAAAGAGTTCTAAGGGTCGACATCTAAGGTTATAGACCTAGAGGGTAGACAGTTTTGTGATCTAAAGGGTTTAGGAGTTGAGACCTAAGGTGTGAATCGGATATGCTAGAGACCTATAAGGTAGGTGTTTGGCGGCCTTGCATGGACTTGGGATCTAAGGGATAGTTCAATAGGTTAGACTGGGTAGACCTAAGAGGTTGGACCTAAGAGGATAGGGGGGACATGGTCTGGACAAGGTAAGGATGAATATATATTGGTAGGTTTGGGATCTAAGAGATCAGGTAGACTCGAGACCAGTAGGTTCGGGACCTAATGGGTCATTCTAAGGATTTGGATTCGGTAGACTGGCTTACGGCTTGAGGTTTTGGGTAAGACTGGTTTGAGGCTTTTAGGAGTCCCGCTACTAACTTATGGAGGGTCGAGCTAAGGGGTTATGGTGTAACCTATGTAAGACTGACCGGGTAGGTGCGGGACCTAAGGTTTTGAATCAAGTCAGATTAGGACGTAAGGGTATCCTATTGTGTAGGAAATAGGGTGAAGGACCGAGTCGGTTCAAGAATCACAAAGATGGGTCTCAGAGTGGACCGAGGAGGTTTATACAAATTTTGTGGAGACCGAGAGTGCGGGTTTATAAACAAAGTGTCGTGGAAGAGAAAACTTTTGAAAGTGTTATGACTTTATAAAGATGCCTTATAATTAATTATGATTCTAATCAATCCAAATAGGTCGTCGCGTGCCGAGTTTGACGATGAGGGGTGTCCTTCTTCTAAGTGTATCCTTGTTGACGCCTCGGTATTCTCTGGGAAACCACATAGTCGACCCATTCTGTTGGGGAAGCCCCAGTCCGATAAGGGTGTAGAGCGGGGTATCCTACCTCCTTTAAGACGCACCCTTTTTTCTGCCTAGACCGCCCTTGCGGGTTTTCAATCTAGCGGGCATCTCTTTTGCGTCATCATTTTTTTTTTTTTTTTTGAAATCATTCAGTCGACTCAAAAAAGGAAAAAAGAATTGTTTGAAAACATGCGGGGGCATTTTGGGGAGAGTAAGAGGGAGAGAGATAGTACTCACATTTTGACTCTTTGGGCAACTGAGTGTATATATGTACAAATGGTGGGAAGCCCCTGCTTGACAGAAAGTAAGTGTTTAGCTCTTTCCTAGATTGTAGAACGGAAGACTTGTCGAGACATTTGAAAATTATTTTATTCAAGATTCTCATTTGATTGCTCGAGAATGGGCCTCGTTGATTAGTTATGCATCTTAAGTAGTCTCAAAATAATAAATGTTTTGATCAATTGTGAGTGAAGAAGTCAGGAGTAGAAATATGGGGCAAGAGAGAAGAGAAGGAAATTTGGCTACGAGGTGGGTTGTGTATATTTTGGACCGGACCCTAAGGTTGCCTACGTTCTCCTCAAGGTGAGGAGCTCAGGTCCGCGTAGTTCGGGGATGACCCGCTTGACGATGGTGTCGGGTTTCAGTGGGTATGTGTGGGAGGAAAGAAAGGAAAGAAAGTTGGCCCAAGGTAGGTTATGTTTGGCTTTGAGTGGTCGCCCGGTTGATGATGAAGTTGGGTTTTGAGTTTAGGGTGTGAGGTTCGTTTGAGGTGAGTTGTTCTTTGTAGCTCATTGCGGTGGATTACTCCTTTGTAGTTGTTGCAGTGGATTGCTCCATCGTAGTTATCATGGGTTGCTGCCGTTTATCTACTCTGTAAGGAAAGAAAGGAAAATAGAACATTTGATGTGAAAAGAAAATGAGACTTTTACTTTTCTATGGTGATATCCCCTTCTATTTTTCTTTATTTTTTTTTATTTTATCTCTTTGTGCGCACACTTTTTTTTTGCCTAGGCCGCCCTTTCGGGTTTTCAACCTAGCGGGCTTCTTTTTGTGCGATGCTCTAACTTTTGCCTAGGTCGCCCTTTTGGGTTTCATCCTAGCGAGCCATATTTTTTTTATATTTGTACATGAAACATTGGGCAAGACAAGCCCCTAGTTTGCTTTCGCCTCTCTCGATTGTGAGGTAGCTTCCTTATAGTTCAAGCGGCCTTTTGCTGGCGGCGGGCATCCTAGCCCCTTTATTTTCACCGGTAGAGCTCCATTGGATTATCACGTGCACCAATGAATGACTTCGTGCACTTGTCTTATATTTGCGATGGAATACGGACAGCCCCAGTGTAACGGCATGTAGTACTCATGATGGGAACAAACCAACCCTTTAAATTGTGGCAGCATGGATGTCTATTTGATGATGAGCAACCGCAGTCCATTCCTTTGTCATGACCTTATAAAAAGGGGTCTAATGGTGGGATGAGAGGCGTATGAGGATAGTGTATGGGAGAAGGTGTATATAGAGAGTGTACATGAAGTGTGTACAAGGGGTGAGTGTATAGAGAGAGTATATGGGGGTAGAATGTAGAGAGAAGGGAAAGTGATTCGTTCATCCCAATTGATCAAAGCATTTGTTATTTTGAGATTAATCGTTTACTTAGTTATGTGAATGGTTTGTGGGTCCATTTACCTTTTAATGAGTCGTCATTAATGAGTAAGATTAAGATTAATTCATCATATAAAGATATAGCAATCAAGCGAAAATGGTGAATAAGACAATTTTCATGAAATTGATATATGCAAGCTTATGTCTCAAGTCTAGAGAGAAAAGAAAAGAAATAAAGACCTTTTTATTGGAACTAAAAGATTTAAACTGACTAGTCCGGGGTGAACTTTTACATAAAGAAACAAAAATCGTCCAAGGTGGACTTTTGACTAAGGACACTCTAGAACCTACGAAGACTGAATGACCCTTTTCTTTTCTTTTATTTAAAGGAGGTAGCCCCAATTTCCTCTTTTGCCCATGCCCATGTATTCCGTTGGCGGGTGATGGCTCCGCTGTCAATGAGGCTTTGAATCTTTCTCCTCAATTGGAGGCAATCTTCGGTGTCATGCCCAATGTACTGGTGGTATTGGCAGTGTTTGGAGGGATCCAAGCATTGCTTCACCCTACTTGGTTCATAGTTGATCAAAGGAGACAACTTGCCGGCTTGAACTAGACTTTTGAAGAGTTTGGCTAACGACATACCTAAGTCGTCAAATTCGCGCTCGTCCTTCCTTTCACGAACTGTCTTTGAGGGTGATTTAGGTACCGGCACCCCTTGTTGATGAGTAGTCATAGGAGGCATCCCGACGGGGACAGTCTGTGGCGGCCCGTACATTTGAGGAGCGTACGGGTGTTGACATTGAGCAAGAGGGAGAACTCGACTGAGGTAATCATAAACGCCACGAATGTCAGACAAATGGCGCCTCTCGATATCTCTTAGGGTCTTATGCATCTCCTTCTGAAAGTGTGTTGCTTGCTCGTTGAGAATGGCCTTAAAGTGGATTGCTTGTTCATCGAGGATGGCTTCGAAGTGGGATGCTTGCTTACTGAGAGCAGTACCGGTGTAGAGGATTGTCTCGGGATCTTGGGTAGCAGCTTCAGTTGCAACTTCGATGTTCCTTGCAGCCGACATGATGCAGAACTCTATGTCATGAAAGAATTAGATTCGTATTTAATGATAAGGCATCGTTATAAGAATCATTTTTTTTGAAAAGAGTAGGTCTCCACATTTTTGAAATGCATTTTGGTAAAAAATTGAAAGTTTGACCGGGCCGAAGTTGCCTACGTTCCCCTTATCATGAGGGAGAGGTCCCACACAATAAGAGGCTCAGGTCGCCGTAGTTCGAATCAAGTTAGACTTTTAAAAAGAGGTGGGAGATGACCATAGGGGTCAAAAAGAGGGAGATGACTCGGTCCTTGGTCAAGCATGGGTGAGGAAGACCTATAGGAGTTGGTTTTGATTGAGTAGGGTATGGTTTGACCTAAATTTGACCTAAGGTTTGACCTAAGGTTTGAGACAAGAAGTGGTTCAAGCTAGGATGCGACGATAATGGTGGGTTGACCTAGATGGGTAAAGGATAGGTCGACCTAAATGAGAAGGGTTGGATTGACCTATATGGTGAATGAATCAAGATAGCGGGTTGTAGCGGTTTGCCTATGGGATGATCTAAGCGGGATGGACATGGTTTGACCTAGGCGGGTCTAAGGTTGACCCATTCGGGTTGGTGGATTAAGGAAGGTTGGAGATTGACCTAGATGGATCCAAGATAGGTAAGTCGATCTAAGCGGGTCACGGGGTGACCTTGGCGGGTCAAAGGTGAAGGGGTAGTTTTAACCTAAGACGGGCAGGTTGACCTAAATGGGTCAAGGATGGTGTGTGTACCTAAACGGGTTGACCTAGGTTGGTCTGGACGACGGTGGGTCAAGATGACGGTTTGACCTAAGCGGGTTAGGACCAAAGGTAATTGGGTTCACTTATGGAATCAAAGATTGACCTAAGAGGTCGAAAACGGATAAGGTTGACCTAGGAGTCCAAGTTTGACCTAAGAGGTCGAAGGTGATTGGGTTGACCTAGGAGGTCAAAGGTTGACCTAAGAGGTCAACGGGTGATAATGTTGACCGAGGGGTCCAAGGGTAGACCTAAGAGGTCAAAGGTGGATGAGGTTGACCTAAGAGGTCAAAGGCGGATGAGAATGACCTATGGGGTCAAAGGTTGACCTAAGAGGTCAAAGACGATAAAGTTTACCTAGGGGGTTAAATGTGATAAGGTTGTCCTAGGAGGTCAAGGGTTGACCTAAGAGGTCGGAGGCGGATAAAGTTGACCTAGGCGGTCAAGGGTTGACCTAAGAGGTCGAGGGGTGACCTAAGAGGTCGAGGGTGATAAGGTTGACCTAAGAGGTCAAGGGTAGACCTAAGAGGTCAAAGGCGGATAAAGTTGACCTAGGGGGTCAAAGGTAGACCTAAGAGATCAAAGGTTGGTACGGTTGACCTAGGGGGTCAAAGGTTGACTTAAACGGATAAGATTGACCTAGGGGGTCAAAGGTTGGCCTAAGAGGTCAAAGGGTGGTAAGGTTGACCTAGGAGGTCAAAGGTTGACCTATGGGGTCAAAGGTTGGCTTAAGAGGTCAAAGGTAGATAAGGTTGACCTTGGAGGTCAAAGGTTGGGAAGGTTGACCCAGGGGGTCAAAGGTTGACCTAGGAGGTCCAAGGTAGGTAAGGTTGACCTAGGGGGTCAAAGGTTGACTTAAACGGATAAGATTGACCTAGGGGGTCAAAGGTTGGCCTAAGAGGTCAAAGGGTGGTAAGGTTGACCTAGGAGGTCAAAGGTTGACCTAGGGGGTCAAAGGTTGACTTAAACGTATAAGATTGACCTAGGGGGTCAAAGGTTGGCCTAAGAGGTCAAAGGGTGGTAAGGTTGACCTAGGAGGTCAAAGGTTGACCTATGGGGTCAAAGGTTGGCTTAAGAGGTCAAAGGTAGATAAGGTTGACCTTGGAGGTCAAAGGTTGGGAAGGTTGACCCAGGGGGTCAAAGGTTGACCTAGGAGGTCAAAGGTTGGCTTAAAAGGTCAAAGGTAGATAAGGTTGACCTTAGAGGTCAAAGGTTGGGAAGGTTGACCCAGGGGGTCAAAGGTTGACCTAGGAGGTCAAAGGTAGATAAGATTGTCCTAAGAGGCCAAAGGATGGTGGGATTTTGACCAAAGCGGGTCGAGATGAAGGGTAGGCCCAAATGGATCGCAATGATGGGTAGGTAACCTAGATAGGCCAAGATGAGGAATTTTGATAGATGGCCCAAGGGGTGAGCGATGGACCTTAGAGGTCGTCTAGATGCAATGCACATTTTATTTTGCGAAAAGTTTTGCATTTATTTACATCCTAAATGGTTGGTCTAAGGAGTGTCCTAATCTCTATGTGTGGGTTGACACGGGTAAGGTAAAAGGTTCCCACCGCTCGCGGAACGTACACGGTAAGTGGAGTAGACGAGTGACTCGAAAAGAGGGCGGCAGTAGCGCACAAATTCCTGCACATCGAATACTCCGGGTAATGGGGACCTGTGCAGTGCTGACACGGACTAGTGGTAGTATGTAGTAAAAAACTAATTCTTCTTTTTTTAGGGAGAAAAGAGAGGAGTTTTTAATGTTAGGATGATGCAATGCAATGCATGAGAGAGAGAGAGAGAGAGAGAGAGAGAATAATGTACAAGGGAGCATAGCAGAGTTTTGTTAGACCCTAATGCTAAGACGAAAACAACAAAGGTACAAGGATATAAGGTATATACAAAGTACAAGTATCAAGTATTAACATTGCCGGGTGCACGGGTGCATGTGTAAACATGCCAAGTATGTGAGGTGCATGTATAAACATGGCAAGTGTGTGCATGTGTAAACATGGCAAGTATGTGTAGGGTGCATGTGTAAACATGGCAAGTGTGTGAGGTGCGTGTGTAAACATGGAAAGTGTGCGTGAGGTGCACGTGTAAACATGGCAAGTGTGCATGTGTAAACATGGCAAGTATGTGCATGTGTAAACATGGCAAGTGTGTGCATGTGTAAACATGGCAAGTGTGTGTAGGGTGCATGTGTAAACATGGCAGGTGTGTGCATGTGTAAACATGGCAGGTGTGTGCATGTGTAAACTTGGCAAGTGTGTCCATGTGTAAACATGGCAAGCATCATGATGTGACGAAAGTTAGACACACTAAGTTTGAAAAAGTTTCAAAGCAGTCCCCAGCGGAGTCGCCACTGTGAATACCCCTTTCCGATGAAGCGACGCATGGGAAGTATCTTGTGATTATTTTTATTTACAAAGGGAATATTCTTAACGACATTAAAATTATGAGAGTCGCCACGCCGTTTTAGTTATAGCCAAAACATTGAGAAAAAACATGTTTAATGGGTTCGGGGGTCAAATTACAACAAGAGAAGAATATTGGACGTTATCACTCCTATTGCCCGAATGATCGGTCTTTCTATCATGATGAATGTGTTAGTAGTGTGTTAGTGTTTGAGACCGGATCCGAAGATTGCCTACGTTCCTCTCAAGGTGAGAAGCTCAGGTCAGCGTAGTTCGAGAAGAATTTAGAATAGGCAGGAGAATCGGGATCATGCATAATGAGGGGGGAATTACCTAAAGATTAGGGTTTAGAAGTAGTTCCTAGATCATCCTCGGGTTGATGAACCCTCGATCATCATCGGCTATGAAATAACATGTAATTATGAAGATCGCAACCCTAAATATAGCATGAATAAGGTTTTAATCTATGAACACGATGAACATATGAATGAACATGCGAAGCATATGAAGAAAATATGAATAAACATGCAAGAACATGAATATTGAAGATCTACATTAGAAATAATGCAAGAACGTGAAGAAATAAGTTAGAAAACTTACCTATGTTGGCAAGAAATAAACCTTGATCTTCTTGGAGGTTTGAATGCTAATTAGAGAGCAAAATTGTGTTTAAGAACTCTCAAATTCGGATCCCCCTAAACCAATAGCATGAGATTGGTTTATATAGTAAACTGAGGGGAAGATCTGATGGTCCAGATCATCCGGGGCGGATGTGGCCGCGTGGCCAATATTGAGGGCGGCGGCGAAAGTGGCCGCGTGGCCAATATTGAGGGCGGCGGCGAAAGTGGCCGCGTGGCCATCGTTGCGCGCTGACTTGAAATTCAAGCTAGGGTTTTACTGTTCATACAAGGCAACCCTAAATGTCCATATTTAATGTTTTCTAGAACATTGAGCTATTTTTGGGAATCCGGGACAAGTCTTTGCAAGGTTTCTAATTCCCATAAAGTCCTTGTATATTTGGGAAAGCCCTAATAAACTCATTTTCAGATCGGGTACTAACAGTTGTACTATTCAGATTTTAAAAAAGAGATTTTTTTAAAAAATGTTTTATTGACTGAAATTTCTCCTCTCTTTTTTTTTTTTTTTTTTTTTTTTTGCAATTTAGGGCTTGATTTGGTATGTGTAAAACTTCCTGATTTCTTTTGTTTCTCTCTCTCTCCCCTTTTGTTTTTATCTTTAAAAACAAGGAGATTTTAAAAGGTTTATTGTCTCGAAGGGAAGCTTCTGAAGAACCCAGTCATTCACAATTGATTCAGGTATACATATCTAGTTCAGCACTTGCATCGTTTCGCTGTTATGGTCATATGTGTGCAACATATTTAGATCTGCAAAAGGTGTAAAATGGTCATTATTATGGGTTGTTAATTACTTTATTTTTATCATGTTTGTACATGCTTGAAATGCCTCTTTTTTATTGCTATTTAGACAATTGTTGTGTAGTGTCTATCTAGTAATATTTATGCAGATTCTAAAATCTTTTTATAGCATATTCAATTCCAAAATCTTTTTATAGCAGCTTAAGCTATTCTTGTAGAAACTCTTATTGTTATGAAAACAATCAATTTGGTAGTTTCGAATTAGTTCTTTCAAATGCTCTTATCTAGAATTTTGGCAGTTTTAGAAGGCTTAACGTGTTATAGAATGGTGTTTATGGGTTTGTATTGATTTGCAGGAGACATGTCCCATAATAGAAATTGGATGTATAGGGATGGTTGTGAGAGTTTAAGATATGCAGAAGATTTTATAAAGGGGGTTGAGGAGTTTTTGGACTTTGCTTTTGCCCATCCAGAGTGTGTGGCTGATGGAATGATAAGATGCCCATCGAGTAAATGCGATATTAATGTATTCAAGAAACGTGAGTCTGTACGAATGTGCTTAATTAATAATGGTTTTGTAGCTGATTATAAAAAGTGGACGAAGCATGGAGAACATAACATTGAAATTGAGACTGTTAACATTGAAGATGAGAGAAGCGAGAATTGGGCGGATGAAATGTTAAGGGAAGCTGCGGGTCCAAGTTATGATCCGTACAATGAGAATCCTAATGCGCAATCCAAAAGGTTTTATGATTTATTTGAGTCTTGTAATGAGCCATTATGGGAAGGGTGTGAGACCTACACTAAGCTCACAGCCGTAAGTCATTTGCTTCACTTGAAATCTGAATATGGGATTCCTAATAAGAGGTTTGATGAGCTATTGACCCTTATAAAGAATATGTTACCAAAGGATGAGAGATTGCCTCAATCATATTATAAATGTAAGGCTTTGATGAGGGGTCTAGGATTGCCTCACGAGAAAATACATGCTTGTGAGAATGATTGTGTTTTGTTTTGGGGGAAGAACAAAGATCTCATAACATGTCATACATGTGGTGAGTCTAGGTACAAGAACCTTGATAGCGCCAATTTGGATAAATGTAAGCCTATATCGAAAAAAGTAATGCATTACTTTCCAATCACTCCTAGGCTTCAAAGACTTTATTTTTCATCAAAAACTGATGAACACATGAGGTGGCATAGTTCAAAACACATGGATGTTGAGGGTGAGCTAAGACACCCTGCAGATGGAAAGGCTTGGAAAGAATTTGATCAAAATTATCCAGACTTTGCTGTTGATTCTCGCAATATCAGACTTGGGTTAGCAACTGATGGGTTCAATCCTTTTGGGCATTCTAGTAAGACGCACTCAACATGGCCTGTGTTCATTGTTCCATATAATCTACCACCATGGATGTGTATGAAACCAGCATACATGTTTATGCCATTAGTTATTCCAGGCCCAAAGGGCCCCATCAAAGAGCTTGATGTTTTCTTAGAGCCATTAATTGAGGAGCTAAAAACATTATGGTATGTAGGGGTTGATACTTATGATATCTCTCTAAAGCAAATTTTTTGTATGAGGGCTGCGCTCATGTGGACTATTAGTGACTTCCCTGCATATGGTATGTTATCCGGTTGGAACACACATGGAAAATTGTCTTGTCCTGTTTGTATGGATAATACTATAGCTTTTACTCTGAAAGAAGGTAGAAATCCATGTTATTTTGGTTGTCATCGTCGATGGTTGAAACCCGCACATAGATTTCGATCGAACAAGAATAACTTTAACAACAAGACAGAGAGAAAGTCGGCTCCACCATGATTAATGGGAGATCAGGTTTTAGACTATATTAATCAATTTGATTTGATCACTTTTGGGAAGGGGAAAAATAGTGATGAAAAGATTCTTGGGTTTGGGGTTGAGCATAATTGGACTAAGAAGAGTATATTTTTTGAATTGCCTTATTGGCACAAACTCTTGATTCGGCACAACTTGGATTTGATGCACATTGAGAAGAATGTTTTTGATAATGTATTTAATACTGTTATGAATGTCAAGGGGAAAACTAAAGACAACTATAAATCCCGAATTGATTTGGAAACTCTTGGTATAAGACGTGAATTGCATGCAAAACCCGGTAACAACGGGGAAGTAGTATTGCCGAAAGCCAAGTACACTTTGACCAATGAACAAATAAGACAAGTGTACGAGTGGCTCCAGTCACTGAAAGCTCTAGATGGCTATGCCGGGAACATTTCTCGGTGTGTCAACCCTAAAGAGTGCAAGATTTCAGGCCTTAAAACACATAATTGTCATATTCTAATGGAGAGATTCCTGCCTTTAGCCTTGCGAATTCTTGCCAAAGGAAGTGTGGGAACCCTTAAATGCTCTCAGTCTATTTTTTTAAGGATATATGCTCAAAAGTATATAAAGAAGAGGAGTTAGAGAAGCTTGAATCAGGAATAATCGAGACTTTGTGTAGACTTGAGATGATTTTTCCTCCTTCCTTCTTTGATTCAATGGAGCATCTACCTATTCACTTAGCATATGAAGCTAAGGTGGGAGGTCCGGTCCAATATCGTTGGATGTATCCATTTGAAAGGTAACATCTTAATTTTTTACTCATATTATATATGTCACTATAATTTTTTCTCATAATATAACGTGCATAATTGTCATATGAAGGTGATTGCAACACCTAAAAAGGAAAGTGCGGAATAAAGCATGTCCAGAAGGCTCAATTGCACAAGCATGTTGGATTGAGGAAGTTGTTAACTTTTGTTCCCATTATTTTGACCCCATTATTCAAACCAAGCTCAACAGAGTTGATCGAAATGATGATGGGGCTATGGAGGAACCAAAAGGAGCATTACCAGTTTTTACCGCTGATGGCCGTTCCCTTAGTAAGGGAAAGCAACGCTTTTTGTCAAGTGAGGAAGTTGATGCAATAGGCTTGTATATATTGCTCAATTGTGACTATGAAATAGTATATGATAAAATAAAGTAAGTTTATTTATGATAATATTAAAATTAATTCTCCATTTATTCCAATAAAATATAATTAATTTTGTTTTTATATCTTACTTTTAGTGAACATAGATCACTAGTGCAGGAGCTTCACCCAAACATGTCAGAAAATCAGGTGGAGAAAGAACACCATCGAACCTTATTTCAATGGTTCCAGCACCAGTTTAAGAGGGATAGTGATAATAATTTGAAGATATTAGCAATGGGACCATATAGAGATGTTACAAGTTATCAGCGCTTCCTCGTAAACGAGTTCCGTTTCCATACAAATAAACTAGAGTCAAGGAGGGTAACCCAAAGTTCTGGAATTTTAGTGAAGGGAAGTAATTATGGGGACGATGCGAGTGATTTTTATGGACAATTGGTGGAAGTCATTAAGGTAGACTATCATGGAGGGAACACTGTTTTTTTGTTCAAATGTGACTGGTATTGTAACGCCCGTCCTAATTCCTGTTAAATTCTTGACTTGCATAATTATATGCTATTTTAATTGAGTTAATTATTTAACTAATTGAGCAAGTTTAAGTCCTAATTGTTTAAGTTGAAACATTAGGGTCATTTGTGAAAATTAAAGTTTAGGGGTTAAAATGCTCAAATTAAAACTTTAAGGGCCTTTTTGTTAAAAATGAAACTTGGAGGGCCTAGTTGCAATTTTTGAAAACTTGAAAAGGATAAACTTATGGTTTGCCTTTCTCAGATCATGTTTCCCTCAAATTGATTCTCGTACATTCTCTCTGTCTCGTAAAGAAAGTTAGGGTTTACCCTATTCTCGACTCCTCTTGCTTAATTATGCCTCTGTTAAAAAATCCGACTCCGAATAAATGATCAGGGCGGTGAGTAGAGCATTTCATGCCGAACAGAAATTAGTTTGGGTGAATTTGATTTCGGAGTAGGTAAGTCACTAGTTCCCCCTTGCTTGTAATAACATGCCTATATGTTATTCTTGATACTTGTGCTTGTTAATTTCGTGATTTGAATGAGTTTTGTGATACTTGTAAAATTGGGACGAAGGGAGTATTTCTATACTAGGTACAAAGAACATGAACCTAAATTCTAAATGGGTTTGAAAGTATATTAGAAAAATTATACTTATACTTTTGGGACGGTGAAATATTTAAATGGAATAAAAGAAAATTATCCCATTATTTGTGGGACGGTAAAAGAAATGAGTTGAGCTTGAAATAGTGTCCTGGTTATGATACTTCACTCCTAGGTACTCTTGGTATTGTTATTATGTTAGTAAAAGTATACTCCTACGCTTGGGACGGAGAATTCTTAAGCCTGGGAAAAAAATTGAGCATTTGTTGTAAATTGCCCTAGTGTGCGACCACACAAAAAGCCTTGGGCGATTGCCCAACTATCTGAAGCATTTTTCAAAGGATTCACCTACTAAGTGTGCGGCCGACCGGTCCATTTTGAGAGCCCGCCCGGGTGCCCTGAAAAATAAAAAACTTGTTTAAAGTTTGTATAAGTTGGAAATAATCTCATTTGAGGTATATAGCCTTAATATAAGATGTCCTAGCAAGTGTTGTGACACCTTAGGGGCATCAGAACTTGGTCTTGAACATGAATATTCAATGATTTGAATAGAGAACTTGAGTATAAGAATAAGAACTCTTTTATATGTCTTGAAAGTGCTATAAACAAGCACTAATGTATTATATGTGTCTTGAAATCAATGTTTGTGTACCTTAGGGGCACTAGAACAATGTCTTAAGCTTGAGTATCCTAGGAATAGGATCATGAATTGTAAGTATAAGATATGTAACTCATCTACTTAGCTTGAACTTGAAGTATAAGACAATTAAATCTTGTACATGACTTGAATATCCAAAGATTGGAATAATAACTTGAGTATAAGATAATTAATTCTTGTACATGTCTTGAACATCCAAAGAATTGGATTGAGAACTTGAATGTAAGATGATAAAATATTGTACTTGCCTTGAAACCAATACGTGTGTATGGTAGTAATCTTGTAAGTGTTATAGAACACTAGAAGTATCAGGACAAGATCCTTAACTTGAACATCCAAAGAATTGGAGTATGAACTTAAGTATAAAAGGAAGAACTCTTGTTCATGTCTTGAAACCAATACGTGTGTATGGTAATGAACATGAAAGTTCTATAAACAAGCACTAACGTGTTAGAACTATCCTTGGTGTGTATGTGCAAATCTTGCATATAGCTACTTGATAAAATGTGGCTTGTTGACTACTTGATATATGGTATGAATAACCAAAGAATTGGAATGTGGAACTAGATAGAGAATGAACAACTCTAAGACATACTTGAATCTAATACGTGTGTATTGAAAGTGCTATGAACAAGCACTAATGTGCTAGTAATTGGTTTTAGTCGTGCATATACTCAATGAAGTATATAAAGTATAAAGAAGATATCTTCTTCTGGAGATGAGTTCCTAAAGAAAGAGGGACTAGTGTAATATGAAGATAATTCATAAAACAATGATTATAGAACACAATATGTGTTGGAAAATGTATTCGATTATTAGCGATAAATATATGCGAGATATGATTGTGACTAGGTACAATATGACCTATTCGACTACGCGCTTAGAGTCTAAGATGTTGGGCTCTACTTGGAAGTAAGGGTATCATGATAGACACATTAGTGTATTAAAGGTTATATGAATATGTACGTGCAAATATTTCATATGACAAAGTGATATAGTATGACATACCCTACTACTTGGTTGGGGTCTGTTATTAATAGACTCTAATTTGGCTTGATTGTGTTACGTGGATACATTATGTGCCATTGTTATACTGATTTGTATTTGCAAATATAGCATACGTATACTTGTATTTGGTGAGCACATGATTACATGGTTCCTGAAGAGCTAGTCCACTACTTTTGGACTTAGTTCTATACTCTTGTAGTTCAAGTAAACATCTACTTGTGCATTCTTGTGTGAGTCCAGCTGGTCACCTTGCTTGCTCGGAGATGTATAGGTTCACGCTTATCATGAGGCTGGGGCCAAAGTGATAATCGGGTGCCTATGTATTTGCGCTTGACCCCTTACTACATGCCATAGTAAGGGCATAGCTTCCTTTATTAGAGCAATACGCCTGATAAAAGTGAATGCTAAACTCGTGAACACCTCGTGAGTCTTGTTCTTGTGAGTGATACTGGTTACCAGGTCCTCTTGTGTACTGCACAGCAGCAACTTGATTGATCGTGATTTGTCAACTGCAATAAGCAACGACAACAATGGTTTACTTGGGAGGAATAAGGTTGGAATATCCTTTGTAACGTGATAGTTTAGCCTTATGTGTTAGCTACTTGATGAGTTGGCTTAGCCTCTCATATACTTGTTACTTGATGACATCTTGAGCATGATTACTTGATAATCTTCTTGATTTGCATGATTACATGATAACATGCTATGTACTTGTATCTAGTAACTTACTGAGATTTATCTCACCCCTTTCCTTGTTTATTTGTTTCCCCACCCCCAGGAAAGCAAGTGGTAATACGTTGTGAGGCTCGACTTAGCAGGGGCCTACTTGGCAGGTTGTTTTTGTTTGGGGATTGTTATCCTTTCCAGTATTTGGTGAGGACAATATTGTATCAGTTGTTTAGACCCAGTATATTGGGTATACTTGTATAGTGTTCTTGTAATGCCAGCGTATGTGCTAGGCATGTTTTCCGCTGTGTATAACCATTTGATTTAAATTTCTTGGTATATAACTCGTTGTGAGCTATCTTAGCTCGTTCCTCTTGAGTATATATATATGATGTCAGTTTGATTTATTCAGGTGTCATTCAGTTTCTCATTTCTTGTTAGTCACGCGCACCAGGTTCGAGGTTCTATTAAGGAATCCCGGGACTTGAGGGCGTGTCAGGTATGATCCAACAAAAGGAGTTGAAGTTGACAAGTATGGATATACCAAGGTAAACACAAAATCTAGATTAAGGTCATATGAGCCATTTGTAATTGCATCTCAGGTTCTTCAAGTATTCTATGCAAATCATGTATCAAAAAAAGGTCAAGCTTGGTCGAGTGTCATTGCTACAAAGCCAAGGAATACATATGATGTTAAGGAAAAAATGAAGAGGAAGACTCTAATACATTTCAAGAGGATGAGATTCTTGTTACGAATATATGTGATTTTGATTATGAGGGTGATAATCTCATTCTTCATGATAACACTCAACCTGGAGTTGAAGTTGAGCCACTAGAAGATGATGAGGATAATGAAGTATTTCTTGATGATGGATATTATGGTGATGATGAAGATGATGACGATGTCCTTGATGAAACTGACGACACAACATATGAAGATGATGATGCAACCCTCCAAGGCAACATAGATGTTGAGGATGAAAACACGGATAAAGAAGTTGATCCTTAAATGAGAGTGGTTAATATTACATTGCAATTATACACTTTTATGTGCCGTCCCTGAAGGTAATAAAATTAAGTTAAGACTTAAAATCACTTGATTCATTCTTCTTTAAATTCATATTCAGTCTGTTACAAAAATAATTTTGTGATCCTTTCGTTAGAGTTAAAACTGCTATATACATGTCACTGCCCACATTTAGATTTATAATTGGTATAATTATACATTCTTGAAATGTTTTAGTTATAAATCTAGTTGTAGTGACATCATATATATGTACAATTATTTATGGTTTATATTTATATTATTGTTGATATTTTTTTATATTTACTAAGTGATTTTATATTCCATTAAGTAGCATTAAATTTGATTAATATTTTCCATTTCCAGGCATGGCTAGAGGAAAAGGTGGTGCATATTCAACTTGTAGTAGGGGCGGTTCATCGAATAGAAGTACTTCCTTGAATGCATCCAATCGTCAACCACTTGCCCCTGCTACCCCTTGTGCACGTGCTGCCCCTCATGGACCTGCTGCCCCTGCTGTCTATGTTGCTCCCCGTGCCCTTGCTGTGCATTTTTCCCGCCATGCCCATGCTGTTGCTCGTGCTGCTGTTCCTTCTATAGCCCCTATTGTTAATGCTAATCCTATTGCCCCTATTGTTAATGCTAATCCTATAGCCCCTATTATTAATGCTGCTCCTGCACCTCCTCTAGAAGATGTCCATGAAGATGTGAACCCTCTCAATGATCAACCGAGGAATAGTCGTGGTTTAACCACTGGTGTGAAGGCCCCTGAAGCTGGTCAACTAAAGGTTCTTGTTACTGTCCTCAAGCACACGTAAGTTTCATCTAAATGGTCTGCCTCATCTAGTTGTTCATGACTTCTGAAAATTTCAGTTTTTCATGTGTAAATACGTATAATGCATAAAAATCTATTCTTTTAGATTACTACCGGCTAAGGCTACATCCAAGATTGGACCGATCTTTAGAAGACACTTAAATGTACTCAGAACCAAATGGAGCCAGTGGGACGGTGAACTAAATGGTATTTGGGCAGAATATTTGGTAAGATGTTCATACTTCTAAAAATTTCAGATTTTCATGTGTAAATATGTATAATGTATAAAAATCTATTTGGTAAGATGTTCAGTCAATCACTTAACTTGATTTTCCCTGACAAACAGTTTTGAGGTGAACTAAATGGCATTTGGGCTTTTTTTTTTTTTTTTTGATTTGAAAATTTCACAGTCCCTCTCATTCTTCTAACTGTTGGACTGCTATGCATAATAGAGGTACTTTAGGTTTGCTTCACCTGAAGACGAAGCAAGGGGTCGAATTGTGTGGGAATATATAGTTGCCAAGAACTTTCCAAAGTATCTACATGGATGGAAAAGAAATGCACTTAAAGCTCATAAAACAATTGAGGTTGCGAGGAACCATACGCCTGGATGGACAAGCACCAAAGTATCTACATGACCAGATGCGCAAAAACACGCAAAAACACCAAATTAGTACGTGTAACAGATTTTAAAGATAAAAAAATGATTCCTCAAGAACACGAAGAACAGCTAAAGAACACTGTTCACGATGAAAACCCAGATAATGCCAGAGAGCACGAAAATCCATAAAAATTACATGACTAGATGCGCAATAACCGATTAAACAGCGATACGCCAACAATTTCACTATCAAGAACCTTGTAATCTCAGAAATCAAAAAGGGAAGAACAAACGAAAAAAAATAAAAAGCTTCAAAAATCCATGGCATGAAGAGATACAGCATAGAAGAGTAAACATGAATACAAGCATTAAATCAACTCGAAAATGATGATCTAACAAGGTTTGAACATCATCAAAACGAAATCAACTCAGAAAATGAACAATTTATTCTTGAATGCGAAGGGGTTTAACCCACAAAAAAAAAAAAAAAAAAAAAAAAAAAAACCAAAATATGAGAGATTTGAGTTCAGAAATCATACCATAGAGTCTTCAAATGTAGTATCCTGTGATTTCTTAGATGATTTTGTGGATTGAGAGGGCATAGGAGCCATATATAGAGAGAGAGAATTTTGAGAGATAGTCAAATGATAGAGTGAGAGAGAACTGGGTGAGAAGAGAAAAAAAGTAGAGAGAGATAGGGTTTCTGAAAAGTAGAGTGGTGGCAGTTAAGGAGTAGTGGAACGGTTTGTGTAAGAAGGTAGAGAGAAGTGGGAAGTTAACTCTGCAAATACAAGGATTTGACCAATGATGTCCTATCTCATTTAATGCAAGAATAGTGACGGCGGACATAAATAAGAGAATAAAATTAATTGCAAATGATTTGAATTAAATAAAAATGAGGGAAAAGAGGAAATTACGGAATTACCCCTTGGATGACTAGGATGATCCTAAACTTTGCTAAGTTAGAAACACTTACCTGGTCACCTAACTTTTTGCGGTCAGGTGCTTGACCGTGAATACTTGCGGTCAAGTAGGTTACCTTGTCCTATGAATGCTTCTTTAAAGCAGTGAACACGTGTCATCATTTTCCCTTGTTGTAGGCTTTTCTTAAAGCTTTGAACACAACTCGATATACGGTCAAATAATGGCGGTCGGCATTTTTGTGGTCGACCGTAAGGTATTGACCGTGAATTCCTTGCTAAAGTTTGAACTTAGATAAAAAAACAGAAGTTAGTACAAACAGAATATATGGACATAATTAAAGTTCTAGCATACCCATTTCTCCTCTAAGATACCTAAATCTCTTCGAATCAAGAGCCTTGGTGAGAATATCTGCAATTTGATCATCAGTATTCACATACTCTAGATGGATATTACCTTTTTCCACATGATCCTTAAGAAAGCGGTATTTGATATCAATGTGTTTGGTCTTTGAATGCATGACATGGTTGTTGGAGACAGCAATGGTAGATGTATTGTCACAGTAGATTGGACAATTTTCTTCTTTGATTCCATAATCGACCAGTTGTTGCTTCATCCATAGCACTTGGCAACAGCAGCTTCCAGCAGCTATATATTCAGCTTCTGTGGTAGATACAGAGACTGGGGCTTGTTTCTTGCTTGCCCATGAAACTAATCGATTTCCAAGGAAATGACAAGTTCCACTTGTGCTTTTCCTGTCTATGGTATATGCAGCATAATCTGCATCTGAGTAACCTATAAGATCAAAGGTTGAATCTTTGGAATACCAAAGTCCAAGGTTAATAGTCCCAGATAAATATCGAATAATACGTTTTACATCAATAAGATGTGCTTCTCTTGGATCAGCTTGATAGCGAGCACAAACACAAATACTAAACATGATATCTGGCCTACTAGCAGTTAAGTATAGGAGAGAGTCAATCATACCTAGATACAAGGTTTGATCAACCTTTTTACCTTTCGAGTCTTTGTCTAACTTGTTACCAGCAGCCATAGGAGTGTCGTATGCTTTTGCATTTTTAAGTCCAAATTTCTTGATAAGATCCTTCGTGTAGTTTGCTTGATTGAGGAAGATGCATTCAGCACATTGTTTAATTTGTAGTCCAAGGAAGAATGTCAATTCTCCCATCATGCTCATCTCAAATTTGCTTTTCATTAGCTTCTCAAATCGCTTACACAACAATTCATTAGTAGAACCAAAAATAATATCATCTACATATATTTGAACTAATAAAGTATGATCATGATATTTAGCAATGAATAGAGTTGTGTCGATCTTATCACGCTTGAAACCTTTCTCCAAGAGAAATTTAGATAGAGTATCATACCATGCACGCGGAGCTTGTTTGAGTCCATATAAAGCTTTACGGAGTTTGTAGACATGATTTGGAAATTTGGGGTCTTCAAATCCGGGCGGTTGAGCAACAAAGACTGTTTCTTGAAGTTCACCATTGAGGAATGCACTCTTCACATCCATTTGATATAACTTAAATCTTTTGAACGAGGCATAAGCTAAAAATATCCTTATAGCTTCGAGTCTTGCAACGGGGGCAAAAGTTTCATCATAATCAATGCCTTCTTCTTGACGATATCCTTGTGCAACCAACCTAGCTTTGTTCCTTATGATGCTTCCATTCTCATCCATCTTGTTTCTGAATACCCACTTTGTACCAATCACTCCTTGATCTTGTGGCCTTGGAACTAAGGTCCAAACTTTACATCTTTCAAATTGATTGAGCTCTTCTTGCATAGCAACAACCCAACTTGAGTCTTGGAGTGCTTCATCAACTTTCTTGGGTTCAACTTGAGATATGAATGTGGTGAGTGCATCATAGTTTGATCTTCTTGTTCAAACACCAGAATGTAGGTCACCAATGATATTCTAAATTGGGTGATCTCTGACTTCACGAACTTCTTGAGGTATATCTAGTTGAATTGATGGAGGTTGTAAATCTTCTAGTGGTACATTATTTGAGCCATCCCAATCATAAGTAATTTGAGGGATAGGTTCTTCCACATTGATGGGTGGTTCAACTTCAACTCCATTTGAGGTAGCAGCAGATGTGGTAGTTTCTGGTGCTTCATTTGAGGTAGATGGAGGTGCAGTTGAGGTAGATGGGTTTCCTTGAGTAGATTGATTTTGTGGTTGAGTTGTACCTGTCTTATTAATCTCCACAAAATCATCAGCAACATTTGGAGCCATATGGGGCTCAAAGAGAGAATGTTCATCAAATGTAACATGGACAGATTCTACTATCTTAAGAGTGGTTTTATTAAAAACACGAAAAGCTTTTGAGTGTTTAGCATACCTAATAAATATACCTTCATCAGCCTTAGGAGCAAATTTACCTCGATGTTCTTTACCGTTGTAGAGTATGAAGCATTTGCATCCAAATATCTTGAAGTATGCTATGTTGGGGGTTCTTCCTCTCCAAAGTTCATAAGGAGTTTTGTTGTAGGTCTTGTTGATGAGGGATCTATTTTGAGTGAATCATGCTGTGTTGACGGCTTCAGCCCAAAACTATTGAGGTAGCTTTGCTTCAGCAATCATTGTCTTTCCAGCCTTTATCACCGTTCTGTTCTTCCTTTCCACTACACCATTTTGTTGTGGAACTCCAGCAGCAGAGAAGTTGTAGTCAATACCGTGGTCGTCACAGTATTGAGCGACGTCGTTGTTTTTGAATTCTGTTCCATTGTCGGATCGAACACTAACGATGTCATCATCCTTTTGTGTTTGGAGCTGTCTAAAGAGCGCGGTCAAAATGTCATAGCAATCATCCTTTGAGATCATCATTTCAACCCACATATATCTTGAATAATCATCTACCACAACTAAGGTATATCTATTTCCACCAATACTTGCGGCAGACACAGGTCCAAACAAATCCATATGTAGTAGCTGCAAACATCTTGAAGTTGAAGTGTCGTCTTGCTGGAGAAAGACGATTTTGGTTGTTTTCCTAGTTGACATGCTGTGCACTTCTCATCGTGGTGATCAACTACTTTAGGTAGACCACGAACTAGATTTTCTCTGCCAATGTTGGAGAGATACTTGAAGTTCAAGTGACTTAGCCTTTTATGCCACAGCCAACTATTTTCGCTAACATTCTTTGCTACAAAACAGAGATTAGAAGAAATGCAAGATGAATTGAAATCAACAACATAAACATTTTTCTTACGAATCCCTTTGAGCAAAGTGACACCAGATGTGCCATCTTTGATGAGACAGAAATTTGAAGTGAAGTGGCATTGCAATCCTTTGTCGCAGAACTGAGATATTGAGAGTAAATTGTGTTGTAGTCTGATAACTTGAGAGATCTCTTGGATGGTAATTTTTCCTTTTCGAATAACTCCATATCCTACAGTCTTTCCTTTGTTATTATCTCTGAAGGTTACTGATGGCCCTTTTTCTTCACGGACATCTTCCAATAAGTTGATATCTCTGGTCATGTGTCTTGAACAGCTACTATCGAGATACCATAGACTTGACTTATCCTTGGAATGTCCAGCCATTAAGCAAAGGACCTATAAAATAAACATTTAAGAACAAGGTCCCCTTTTTATTCTTTTTGGGTCCAAAGGGTTATCAACTATTGACCACCCACACCAGCCTCATAGAAGGAGGGTTACTCTTTCTGGGATTGGGTATGAATCTCAAAAGACATTCAGCATCCTGTGACCATAACCATCACACACAGAACAATGGTGGAAGCCACCCAACTGAGGGTTAACAAACTTCGTTGAGGTCTTGAGCACAACATTGTTAACTGGTATGGAAGATCTCTCCTGAACAAAGTTCAATTTCTTGAACTTGACCGCATATTCCTTGTTTGCGGTAGACATGCCCTGGAAGGCTACTCGACCGTGACATGAGGTGGAAGCACGGTCATGTCCAGGTACCTTACCAGAGTCTTCCTCTGTGGTAGGATCTTCCATGGCTTTTTCTTTCAACTTTAAAGCCTTGCCAGTTTGTTAATTGGGGTAGACATAATGGAACTCTAGTTTCTTCTTTGGTTCTTGTCCTTTACCCTTACATCCTTGATGTTTAGACTTTGACACTTACAAAGTTTGCTTTGTAAATTTCTCATCTCTTTCACAACAAGACTTTGACACTTACAAAGTTTGCTTTGGGATTCTAGAATTTGTTCCATAGTGACACGAGAATTGGTCCACTCATTAGTGATCCTTTTGAGATCATTTATCTCAGCAGCCAATTCTTCATTTTTAACTTTAAATATGGCATTTTGTTCTTCTAAGAAATGGTTTCGACCAGTAAGAGGAGTCATGCTCTTGATCTGCTCCTTAAGGAGGGTGAGTTCAGATCTTAATAGAGTTTTCTCCGTCTTAAGCTGGGAAATTTCTTCAGTTGAAAGTACTAAAGCTTCCTTCATGCCAGAAAACTTACTAATTACCTGTTCAGCTTTTGCAAACATCTTTTCTTGTTCATCGGGGGAAATGTCAAACTTGACTTAAGGAGTGGTAAACAGAGTTTCCTTCACTTTGGGGTTTAGTAGAGCCTTCTTTGCTGCACTCACATCACATCTTGAAAATAGAAGATCACCATTCCTTTGCACTGGAGTTAGGAATCCTTTATCAGTAAGTTCACCAGCCGTATAACTCTTCTGTTTGGGTTTCACATTGGGTGAGAATTGATTATCATCCTCATCATCGGAACGAGCGACCAAACAGATGTGACCTTCTTCAGAATCCTCATCGCTTTCATCAGAATCTGACTCTATCTAAGTAGCTAACTCTTTTGAGGTAGAGTCTTCTTCAGCCATCATTCCCTTTTGCTTAGAATACCTTGGAGTGAAGTTGCTTTTCTTCTTCATATACTCAAATTTAGGAATTGGACATTCTGATGCAAAGTGACCTGGTTTCCTGCAATTAAAACAAACAAGATCTTCTTTCTTCTTGGAGAAGTTGAAGTTCTCTTTCTTCTTTGAGGGGCTGCTCCTTGAAAACCTTGTTGGAGCCTTTCTTGTTGATCCGGGTCTTGCTGTCTTTCTGAACTTTTGGAATCTTTTCACGAACATAGCAAAATCATCATCATCCATATCAAGCAATTCTGATGTGGAGATTTTTGGATCTTCTTCCTCGATCAATTCTTCCTTTTGAGCGACCAACGATAAACTCTTAGTTTTTCCTTCCATCTCTTCAATGTTTTGAAGCTTGATATCAAAAACTTTGAGGTTGGCATAGAGACTTCTGAGTGACATATCATCTAGAAGCTTGGTATCTTTAAGAGTATTTCCTTTGTGAAGATATTGAGAACCAAGAGCAGCTAGAAAATTAACATTGATTTCCTTCTTGGTGAGATTCTTTCCAAGTGCGGTGTAAGTACTCACGATCTCACAATAACGATCATAAGTGGCTCTAAGTGATTCACCGGGGATCTTAGCAAAGTTGTTGAATCTTTTTTGAATTGCAAACTTTTTGCTTTCCTTGCAAGCTTGATCTCATTCGATGTAATCTTCAATTGCATCCCAAAGTTCTTTTGCAGTAGCACATTCCATGATTTGTCGACGCTGAGATGTACTTAAAGTACTTAGGAGTATGCTCTTTACTTTGACATCCATTCCAATCAGTCTTTTCTATTCATCGGTCCATTCAACTTTTGGTTTCTTGATTGATGGTATGTCTGCATTGATTTCTGGATTCAGATTAGCTTTCATTGGGAAGTATGGTCCAATGGTCAGACAATCACCAAGTTGCTCGTCCATGGAGTAGAACTAAGTTAGAATGCTGTGCTTCCATACGTCAAAGTTATCTTCATCGAACGCTAGAACATGAGTGAAGTTAACCGTTGCCATAGTTTTTTGACTTGCCATTTTGAATCGGCACCCAAGCTGTTAAGCTTGAAAAACAGAATTTTATGAAGGTGTTTGCTCTGATACCACTTGTTGGTCTCAAAGACACAACAAGGGTATGAAAAGATGCTAGAGGGGGGGGGGTGAATAGCCTATTTAAAATTTCAACCATTTTTCAAAATTCAACCAAGTGCTTACAATCTTGAATTTGCGGTCTGTAGACACCCCGATCTCGCACCCCTAAAACCAACCATTTGATTCGGTCTAAGCGCGATAATCGATCTAAAATCCCAGATTTGGCCGTTCGGGACTACCGACCGCCTTATCGGTGCATCGGATGGAAAAACGGAGCCTGAATTTATGATCAGGGCTCAAAACCGAGTAAACAGGCGTATTCTTCGAAAATCGAGCGTCGGGACCTTACGGCGGGCTCCGCACCCCTAGAACGCCTATTACCGGTCATCCTTTGGGCTTAAAATTATATTATGTTATTTCCTTACTTATTAACATATTATAGATATGCCATTATGACCAGAATAATACGAGGAGCAACTTTGGAGTTGGGCCCGCGGACAACTGGGACACCGGAACGCGCACGACGGAGCAGTTGCAAGCTGTTACGGAGCGGGAACACGGAGCCAGAAAATCATGCATGTTTACTCCCACATTTCCTGGACACATGGCTGCAATGGGGGGGGGGTCACATGGCCAAAAATCAACCAAGAAATGGACAAGTGGCAACAAATGAGGGGATGACTTATCAATATTGCACACAAGGACAACACCATCATTTTTTTGGCAAGTTTTTCCACCACTTTTGCATGATTTCGGGTAAGAGGACTCACCCCCCATACTACCCCTACTCTAGGGGCATTTTGGTCCAAGAAATATCACCTCCCTCCTCCATATACTTCCTATGTTGATCCAAGAAAGAGGGGGACATTCATTCAACAAAGAGATTCACTCCACAAATTCATTACACTCACACATTCCATACACTCCCTCCATACACTTTCTTTCAACCAAACAACCTCCATCATCAAACCACCACTCAACCACCACTACCACCACAACACCACAACCCCTCCACCACTAAACCACCACTCCAAACACTTCAAAACAACTACTCAAACTCAAGCAAACCACAACAACAACAACAACAACACAACAACAACCACAACAACAACAACTTCAATCAAACAAAAAGAAGCCTTCCCTTGGAAGCAAAGGAAGCACACCACCCCCCTAACCTAGGTAAGTTTACTTCTTGTAAATCATAGATTTAAAACATGTAAGTTTTATATGAATTTGTGGGAACCTAGTCAACTAATGACTAGGTCTCCCTTGCTACATATGTAATCTATGTTTTAACTTTGTAAATAACATGTTTAATGTATGCTAAATGTTCATATCTCTGTCCTAATATGTACATATATGTTTTAAGCTTATTTTGGTGTTGATTTCATGGCTCAAATCTTAAATCCATGCAAGATATGGCTCTCTTACCTAGCTTGTGCATAATCTGCCCCCTTGCTCCTCTTTCATGATTATTCTCATTTTTGCTCTTGTTTGTTCATAAATAGATGCATGATAATGTTAATAACACATAAATAAACTAGTTCCCCAAGTTTCATGGGTTTATTCCAAGTTTATGCCATGTTTTGATACCTATCTTCATGCCATGTCTAATCTGTCCAGTATGTGTTGTTTGCATCAAGCCTTTTGATGTGCTTTTTACTCTATCTTACCTTCGTTTATAGATCTAACTCAAAACATAAAAGTTGTTCCTTGAATATTGAATATGATGCTTGACAAGTTTCGTGGTTTACATCCATGTCTAGGTCATGTTTTGGTTGGAATTTTCGTAGTACAGAACTGCTGCCTTGCTTGCTGCACTCTGGATTAGTCTGAGTTCTTAAGTCCAAAAACCTACCAAAACTCGATTTTCAAGCCTAAGTCAAAACATGAAATTTGTTCTCAAAAGACTAATAAAGGTGTTAATGTTCTTGAAATAATTTTATGACCTAAGGAAAAGCCCCTTTCCATTTTATAAATCAAGTGTATTCTCTCAGACTAACATTTCCAGATTCTGACATGAAAATGTCAGAGGACTTTTGATGCACTTAAACTCATTTTATTCACGAACTGTTTTGGATACGTCATATTAAATATGTTATATTCAAGTTTCATGTTTTGAGTTTTCTCAGAATCATAGGTTATGATAGTGTAATTGTCCGTCAAAATCTGATATGCAATGCTTTGCTGTGCTGGGCAGATTTTATGTTAATGTTTTTGGCATGAGTTAAGCATGAAATAGTTATCAATAAATCCAACCAAAATTCATACATGTTATCTAACATCTTGGGAGTGAATCCCAAGCTTTAGATCTCTTTTTGGATAGGTGTTTCACAGGTACAATCCATGGCGACCCACAGCAGCCCTGTGAACCTGGAGGAGCAATCTTGCACTCGGATATTCTTTTCATGGGATTTATCCCATTTTCTGTATATATGTATTATTTGTACAATATTCCCCCTTCCCCCTTTAATTGCTCGTACTTGTATATATGACTCAAAACTTTTTTCAAAACCAATCGGGAATCCACCCAAACCGGTTCCCGGTTGTGATCAAATGAATCGACCTAGACTAGGAAGACTCCTTGTACATAAAGCACACATTTTTCCAATGTTAGGGCATAAAACACATTTTTCAAAAGGCAAACTAAAATCAAGCGTAGGCGGAAGCATGCTAGAGACCTAAAGGGCGAGCGGAGTGCCTAACACCTTCTCCTCTCGTAACATAGCCCCCGAACCCACTTCAAAATTCAATCAAAAAGGTTTTATCTCTATTTTCCTAAATAAAATGAGGTGGCGACTCTTCTTTTCAAAACCAAAGGAGGGTAACCATAATGAGAAACCGAGCGGATTCCAGCCGCGTTTCGCACGGATCCCTACGCGGGTACGGGCGCGGGCTCTCACACGGTCAAGTGAAAAACCACACGGTCAAGGTGTAATATGCACAACGGAAGTTTTCGATGGAAATAAGGTAGAGTTGGTTTTGACTAAAATCTTTAAGGAACACCAGCTCTCACGGTCAACCAGGTTACGGTCAAGTGAGTCCGGTCAAGGTAGGGGTGCGATCAAGAGACTTGCGGTCATGAATGGTTGAGTTTGAAAGTTGTCTTAGAAGTTTTGGCAAATGATAAGTGTAGACACCCCGCTTTGGACCGCTCACCCCGATTGCACATTTGATCTTGTGTTTCTCCCCATTTTAAGTGTTTCTCGTTAGTTTCTGTCACTTCCGTTAAGTTCCTGACTGACTTCGTTAAGTCCAGGGACTAAACTGAATAACAGGGCTGACTTTCTAGTCCATTATGTTAAAATCGCCTTCTCTGAGTCGCGCGCCTCCGACAGGAGGATCCAGACGCGCGCGCCTCCCGCCCCCAAAGCAGGAAGCGCGCGCCTCTGGGCGTCGGTTACAGATTTCTGGCCAGGATTCTCTCCCTTGCTCAATTTACAGGATTTTGCCCGGGAAAGATTTCTTGGTGACTGAGTTTTGGCACCAAAAACATCTCTCTTTCACCTATAAACCCCCCCCCCTTTACCTCCATTTTCAAGGACCTTGGGCTCTCAATCTTACATTCTCAATAAGACACTAAACTTTCACACTTGCAAAGCATTTCCAAAGAATTTCTCCAAAGAATTCATCAAGAAGTGTTTGAAGTCTCTTGAAGTCTAGGTAAAGTTATTTCTTTCCTCTTCTTAACTTCATCTCTTTTCTCTTTCTTTTTGTTTTATCAAAGTGCAATCACCCAAATCATTTTGGGACATGACTCGAATGATCACCTCATCTCATTGAGGTCGGTTAAAGAGTTATCTCCTACATTCCAAACTCTATTTTAAAACCCCTTTTTATGATTTAAAGAAGAAGAAGAAGAACGTTTATCATCCATGTAGATTTTGATCAAGTAAGACCAACTTTAGTTGGGCGAGATGGGTGTTTCGGTACTTCCCATCTCGTAACCTAACCCCCGAACCTTAAAACAAAGAATCTCTGTTTTCGTAATCAAACTTAGGCTATTATCAATAGGTTTTTCTTATGTTCCTCAAAACATAGGTGGCGACTCTAAAAACAAGTTAGACATCCTAGGATAATTCACGGGCTCTAGCCAAGCCGTGGTTCCCCCGGGGTATCTACAGTGGCGACTCCGCTGGGGACGTTTGAGGCTTAAACTTGCATTCTGATCAAAATCTACATCTTTTCTGGGCATTCTGACTCCTGATGGGGGAGGCGCGCGCTTCTGGCCTCTTCAGCCTAAGGCGCGCGCATCCCGCATCAAGGACCAGAATCGCCCGCTTCTTCATGTTCTTCATCTTCTTCTTCTGCTATTCTCCACTAATCATTTCTGTAGGGGTTACAATATGCACATAGGACCAGGGCAATCCCCTGAGTCCAAAATCTGACAATCTGACAGGTGTGCCCAGAAGCGCGCGCCTCCCAATAGCATCGCGCCATGCGCGCGCGTCTCGTATCAACACTCAGAGGCGCACGCTTCTGGGTTGGTTCCCAGAACAGAAACAGGTCTCAGAACAGAGCAGTATGATGGGGGTGTGGGCACAGTTGCCTGCATCAGTGGTTATTCTGAACTTCGGACTGTTTTAATTTTATGTTCTATTTTATAGGTCACACGGGTGATTCGAAAGTTGTAATTATGTGCTTATTTGTTTTTTTTTCTGAAAAAAAAATATATAAAAAATATTTTGTCACCTGTTAGACCTCACACTACATGCACATATTCCTATGAATTGCTCACTATCGAGTCGCACAAGTCCAACCCCAAACCCGTCGAGGCCCGTCCTAGAAAGTTTCAAGCTCCACTCGACCTTGGCTCTTTCGAAGCGGTAAACCTCAGCCCGTGGTGTAGTTCATGACTACATGCCGGGGGTGACCTTTGAGCCTCATATTCAAGCCGAGCACAAGCCACACAATTCTAGTTAGGGTCTAACACTCCGTGACTCAAGTCGGTTTCCATGTACCGAGATTTCCCTAAACTAATGTCTTCAAATCATACATGCCAACTTGTTGAAACGGACGCAATAAAAATCCGTCCCCAAAAGTGGTTATTTTGGACGAAAATAAAAATCCGTCCCCGCATGTATGTTTTACTACATTAATTTAGTTTAATCCCGATACATGTAGGATTCACAAACGCGATGGAATCTGATGAGTATATGGGACCGCGAGATGGTCTATATACTAGTGTGACGATTCCATTATTTTCTTAGAAACCCCAAAAGGGATCCATTCCCTCCGACTTATATATAAAAAAAAAAAAAAGAGTCTTTTCTTATGTGGTTCGAGTCGTGTGCCCAACTGTGTGTTCTAAGCCTCTTCGTGGACCGCAAGTGTTACTCAAGACTGACAAGGGCCTCTTCTGCAATATAGGTTCAATTGGTACTTACAGAGTCTACCGGGATTCGGCAAATCGGTTAGTCCGTGAAGAGATCACTCCAACAGGTCCTACATCAACAATGGCCGGCGGCTCCAACATCAACAATACCATGACTCTCGAGCAACTCACAACCATGGTCCAACTCCTCCAAGAGCAAGTCTCCACCCTTAATAAGGAGGCACAAAGCAAAGACGACATTTGGCAATCCCACCTCGACAGCCAAAGGGAGGCCCACGAGGCCGAGATGGAGCTAATGAAACAAAAGCTCACTAATTTAGCCAAGGGGAAGAGCAAAAATGACGATGACGAATCCGAATGGACCGAAGGTTTGTTCAAAAGTCCTTATGTCAACACCCGCACCAAGAAAGTGGGAGAGCCAAGTTCCGAGAACAATGAGCCCAAAATGGTGGATTCTATCATGGCCTACATCGACCAAAAATTCAATAGGCTCAACATGGGGAAAGGCTCCGACACAAGCCTTTATCAATCATCCATCCTCATGAGTACTATGGCCGCTCTTCCTGATAAGTTCAAGATGCCCGACATAAGCAAATTCAAGGTCAACTCTTGTCCTATGGCTCACATTAAGACTTATATTTGGGCAATGGTTCCAAAGAAGGTCTCCCCCAAGGTGATGTCTCAATGCTTTCCTCTCACTCTCGAGGGGGCGGCAAAAGATTGGTATGCTACTCTCCCGCTCACTGTCCATCTTGATTGGGACTCCGCCATGCTTTCCTTCAAGAACCAATACCAAGGCAACACCACTCACCGGCCCACAAGGAAAGAGGTAGAGAACACTACTCAACGAGACCACGAGTCCTTCATCGACTTCACAAGGAGTTGGAATGATAAACTCTCCGAGATTGTGGAAAGGCCAAATACCAAGGAGCAAATGGACATCTTTCTCAAATGTCTCAAAATTGATCTTCGCACCCACCTAAGTGGGGCTTGCTATGCGGATTTCTCCCAAATGTATGAGGCGGGGGTCCGAATGGACGAGTTGCTCAAGGAAGTCAAGAAAAGTGCTCCCAGCTACCGCTACAAGGCCGCTTCCAACTCCACAAAAGAGGCCTCGGTCAACGCCGTTACTATCGACAAGGGGAATTACAAAAAGGTTCCTCCACCCCAAGGGAAGAAGTCTCGAAATGACCGTGTCTACACGCCTCTCCAAGGCATGACTCAAACCGAAGCTTTCGAAGTCCTCAAAGCAAAGGGTCAAGTCACACCCGTACAAGGGTACCAACCGAAGACGGTCAACCCCAATCATGCTCACCACAAATATTGTGGCTACCACCAATATAGTGGCCACACCACCGAGGAATGCTTCGTTCTCCGCAATGTCATTCAAGATCTCATAGACAAGAAAGCATTTGTAGTGACTAATGGCGAACATGTCAATGTAATAGAGATAGGAGAACTCGAGGGGACCACCCATTCAATCCCAATTGTGAATGGGGGCCCCAATGTTATGAATAAACTTGACAATTCTTGTTATGTTTTGACTTACGATGAGGTAATGAGGGAAGTACTAGAGAATAGGAAAAAGAAGCGAGATGGGAACGTCAACATGCTAACTCGATCCGGTCGAGTCATAGCAAGCAACCCTTCCACTTCCGCACCAAGCTCCTCTTCTCAAAGGCCGCAAGCTCGCGACACTCCCGAAGATCCTCTACTTTCCAACTCAAGAAAACTCAAGCCAACATCTCTATTTGGGACCTCATCGCATCCTCAAAGAAACACCGAGATCTTGTCATCCGCAATCTCGATGATACATCAATTTCTCCCGATACTACTCCCGAAGACCTCACGGCAATGATCGGTCACATTCATTTTGGCAACGTCATCACCTTTGCCGATATGGACCTTCCACCATTTGGTTCCGACCACAACGAGGCTATTTACCTCAAGGTACGAGCAAGGGGGAGGCCCATCTCAAGAGTCTTAGTAGACGGTGGTTCCACACTCAACCTCATGCCTGGCAGAATCATGGGCATACTGGGGCTTAAGGATTCCGATTTGAAGCCTTCTACTCAAGTAATCCGAGGTTATGACAGCACCGCCCGTACAGTCATGGGCATGATCGAAATAGACATTGAGTTTGGGAGCATGGTCATGTCCGTTCCATTCCAAGTGCTTGACATCCCGGCCTCGTTCAACTTGCTTTTGGGTCGACCATGGATTCACAGTTCTAATGCCATCCCGTCAACTCTCCATCAATGTGTCAAGATCCGAAATGGTGATGAAATAGTGACCATCATGGCCGAAAACGTCACTATCCACAGAAAAGGTGAGCCTGTCCACCAAGTTCAGCATGGTTTACCAGACTCCACTCTCTCCGGCGTCTCAATCAACGTCATTGACAAAGAAGGGGGAAACAGATCATGGACCCCCAGCAATCACAAAGCCCTCCGCATGATGAGGAATATGGACTACTTCCCTGGTTTAGGCCTAGGGAAATATCAACAAGGAATCCTACAGCCTGTGTGATTCCCATTTGTCAAGAACACATTCGGTTTGGGGTACGAGCCTTCCAGAGAAGACTTGAAACAAGAGCAAGCGATCAAGAATGAAAAGGCCCGAGCTCGTAAAGAAGGCCGTCGTTATGAGGTCCCTAATCTAAGGCCTTACCGCAAGACGTTGAATGGCTATTTTGTCCGTCAAGGGGAAGACGTTCCATACATGATCTTTCCCGAGCCATAGGTTAACAATAAGGGTGTCAAAAAGCCCGGTCTCGAAATATTCTCCGATTGTGAGATCCAGAAATCCGAAAGGGAACCAAATCCCATGTCGCCCCGTGAATGGTAGGGAAGGAAGGTGACTATAGAGTCCGAGACAGAAATCATCGTGGGGGAAGAACCGACAGATTTAGCCTCCATGTTCGAAGAGCTTGCCATAATGAATGAATGCCAAGTCAACGCCATCCATGACACCGTCATCATGAATGAGATTATCAGTGAGATCCCGCCAAGCTCCGAGCCGATCAACAATTGGTATTCTACGAAAGGGCCCGTGGTATCCGAGGAATTCTTAGTCCAAGAAATGGGTTGCATACCCCGCACAGCAACAAAGGAAGAGCGGCTCACACTTACTTTCGAGTCCGATAGTGTCTCTAATACCCTCACCCAAGAGGATATGGAGGCCATTGCCGAGCGTGTGTTTCCTTTCTTTGCTAATGAAAAATTGATATTTCTGAGTACCCTGAGATTGCAAATATCATAAATGATGAATTAACTAATAATGAACTTAATGAACAAGTTAATAACAATTCAAATTATGATGAAATAGACCACGAAAACACAACATACTTAAATGAACTTGCTCAACAGGTCCGTAGTCGTGGTGAAAATGGTCCAGGGGCTGACGAAGAATTGCATGTTGTTAATCTGGGTACCGACGAAGAGCCAAGAGAAACTAAGATCGGAAGCTTATTCAAGGGGGACGACAGAGACAGATTGACTGCACTACTGCAGGAGTTCGTGGATATGTTCGCATGGTCATACAAAGACATGCCGGGTTTGGACAGAAAGGTAGCGGAGCACAGAATTCCGATCAGAGAAGATGCCAAGCCGGTAAAATAAAAGCTCAGAAAGATCAAGCCAGAATGGTCTCTGCAAGTCAAAGAAGAGATCGAGAAGCTCCTCAGTGTGGGTTTCATCAAGGTTATCGAGTATCCGGCATGGTTAGCCAACATCGTGACAGTCAAAAGGCAAACGGCAAGGTTCGAGTTTGTGTGGACTTCCGGGATTTGAACAAAGCTTCCCCGAAAGACGATTTTCCACTCCCTAACATCGACATGCTGGTCGACTCCACTGCTGCCTACGAGGTTCGATCATTCGTGGATGGGTTCGCTGGGTACAATCAGATTCTCATGGCCGAGGAAGATCAACATAAGACAGCCTTCACAACACCGTGGGGTACCTTTTGCTACACAGTCATGCCATTTGGGTTAAGAAACGCTGGGGTTTCCTACCAAAGAGCCGTGACAGACTTGTTCCACGATATGATTCACAAATAAATCGAGGTCTATGTGGACGACATGATCATTCACTCCAAAAGGACCGATGGTCAACATTTAATCGATCTCCACAAGTTCTTCGAAAGGCTTCTTCAACACAAGATGAGGCTCAACCCTGCAAAGTGCACGTTCGGGGTTATCCGAGGCAAAGTCCTTGGTTATATGGTCACTGAAAGGGGAATTGAAGTAGATCCCTCCAAAATCAAGGCAATCATTGACATGCCTCCTCCAAAGACGCAGAAAGAGATCAAAGGTTTCATGGGCAGACTGCAATACATCAGTCGGTTTGTGCACCAACTCACTTCCATGTGCGAGCCAATCTTCAAGCTACTCAAGAAGAATGTGGCTCTAGAATGGACCGACGCGTGCCAAGAAGCCTTCGACCAAGTGAAGCATTACTTGACGTGCCCTCCTGTTCTAGTTCCGCCGCATAAGGAGAAGCCTCTTTTGCTCTATCTCACTGTCAATGATGAAGCCTTAGGGGCTATGTTAGCACAAGAGCAACGAGAGTCCACAAAAGAGAATGCCATTTATTTTGTCAGTCGCCGATTCCAAGGAGGCGAAAAGAACTACTCTGTCTTAGAGAAGTCATGTGCAGCATTGGTTTGGGTTACTCAAAAGATCAAACACTAAATGGAAGCTTTTTCGATCAAGCTAGTAGCAAAGGTGGACCCGCTCCGATACATCTTCGAGAAGCCTTTCATGTCAACAAGAATAGCCAAATGGTACTTCATGCTCGCCGGCTATGATATCACTTACGTCACACTAAAATCCGTCAGGGGGAAAGTGTTCAGTGACCAGCATTCCGAATTCCCGTGTGATGAAGTGAAGGGGAAGACGTACAGTTCCCCGACGAGCATTTAATTTGTACTGCAACCGAGGAAAATAAGTGGCAACTTTTTTTCGATGGCGCCGCCAATAAACACGGTTTTGGTATAGGAGTATTGCTTGTCGATCCAAAAGACATCTACACTCCCATTGCCATCCGTCTGGAATTCGAAGCTACCAACAACATTGCCGAGTACGAAGCATGCATAGCAGGGCTCGAAGCAGCCTCCGAAAGAAACATCACGGAACTAGAAGTGTTCGGCGACTCTTTGCTCCTTATCAATCAGCAATCGGGTAAATGGCGAATCCAAGACCCGACCCTCCAACAGTATGGTAAGCACCTTGAAGAATTGGTTGAACAATTCCAAGAGATCACTTTCAACTACCTGCCAAGGGATAAAAATGGCTTCGCCGATGCACTGGCCACCATAGCTTCATTAGTCGAAATGCCCAAAGGGAAAATGGTGAAGCCTTTCAAAATTGCCCGAAGGAACAGTCCGGAGTACTGCATGAGTATCGAGATCAACGAGGTTCAAACAAACTCTCCGTGGTATTCGTAATCATGAATTTCCTCAAAGATGGCACTTATCCCGAGAATAGCAATAAGAGTCTCAAGCGGCTCTGCAAAGGCTAGCCTCTTGGTACGTACTGATTGGGGACCGAGTCTATAAAAGGCACCACGACGGGATCAATCTCTTATGCGCCAATGAGGCCGAAGATCAAGAGATAATGTGTGAAGTGCACGAAGGAGAGTGTGGACCCCACATGAATGGGTTTATGCTAGTCAAGAAGATACTCCGCATTGGTTACTATTGGAGCACTATGGAACGAGACTGTATCGATAAAGTCAAAAGGTGTGCCAAGTGCCAATTCCATGCTAATCTGCAACATGCTCCACCCTCGCAACTTTACAACATGGTCACACCTTGGCCTTTCTCTTGTTGGGGGATAGACATCATCGGTAAAGTCCATCCTGACGGAAGCAATAGACAGTCATTCGTCCTAGTAGCCGTCGACTACTTCACAAAGTGGGTCGAAGCACAAGCCTATCGGACCCTCAACGCCAAGAAAGTGGCCGAATTTGTAAAGATTAATATCATGTGCCGATACGGCGTGCCTCATGAAATCATTTCCGACAACGGCTCTCACTTTGAGAAGGAAATGGATGCACTTTTGGTAGAATACAAGATCACCAAGCACAAGTCATCTCCTTACCGTCCCCAAGCAAATGGCGCGGTTGAAGCAGCAAATAAGACCATCGAGACCATCGTCAAGAAAATGGCCTCAACAGGAAGGGATTGGCCCGAGAAGCTACCATTAGCATTGTGGGGCTACCGCACATCAATACGGTCAGCAACAGGAGAAACTCCTTATGCATTAGTCTATGGTTCTGAAGCCGTACTCCCAATCGAACTTGAAGTCCCATCTCTACGGGTCCTCCTCGAGAATCAAGTCAACGAGGTCGACTGGATGCAAAGTCGATATGAACAGCTAGCCTTACTCGACGAGAAAAGGCTAAGAGCACTCGAACGCACAAGGGGTATCAGCAAAGGATGGCAAGAGCTTTCAACAAAAAGGTGAAGCCTCGAAACATCAATGTGGGAGATTTGGTCTTAAGACAACATCCTCCTAATGCCATGAATCCCCTGGGGAAATGGGGACCCCGATGGATCGGTCCGTACGTGGTCAAAAGATACTAAGCGGCGGTGCAGTCCGACTCGTGGATTTAGATGGTGACCAGCTGCCAAAGGAGGTCAACCTCGACAAGCTCAAGAGGTTCTATGCTTAATAAACAAAGACCATAAAAAAAAAAAAAAAAAAAAAATCGCTCGCTAGGTTGAAAAACCGCAAAGGCGGCCTAGGCAAAAATTAGAGCACGTGCAAAAAAGAAGCCCGCTAGATTGAAAACCCGAAAGGGCGGTCTAGGCAAAAAACAGGGTGCACAAAAAAAATAGTCTTTGTTTGTTTGAACTATGGAGACCTGAGCCTCCCAACTGGAGGAACGTAGGCAACCTTCGGGTGCGGTCTAAAACATATCAAAAATACCCAATTCACTTCAAATAACAAGATGCAATTTTTATTCATTCAATGAGTTATTCAAGCCATTACAACGGATTTATTGAGCAACAAAAGACATCAAAACATTAAATCCTAAAACAAAGTGGTCTAATTTAATTGCAATCTCTTAGGGTACTAAGAAAAGTCCAATTTTCTCTTAGCCTTCAAAGAACCACCCGATCGTCTCTCAATCATTTTCTTCTTGGATAACGGAGGAGCACTAATACGCACCGAAACCTTCTGTGTTGCGGCACGTCTCCTAGCATAAAAGTCATCCAAAGGAGTACCGAAAGGGTCAGCAAGAATGTTACTCGAATCAGCAGCAGCCTCCCTATATCTCAAGGCGCTGTTAGGCTCAAAACCCTTTCCAACAACTCGGCACGAAGCACATCGACCCAAGTGATGCCACGGTAAAGGGTGCCAAACAAATAATCCAAGTAGCTCTCGGGAAGGAAGACACTCCCCCGATGTAGAGGAGCAAAAGCCCAATGGTTGCGATCATCTCCCCAAGCCGACTGAAGCTCACTCGAGAAGTCCGGACCCATATAAGCAACTGGATGAAGCATTCCGTCCCTCGGAAAAGGAATTATCTGTTGGCGACCAAACTGCCGCAGAACCCGCTCTGGCTGGTAAAATGAAGAATCTCTCAAGCCGGGTACAACCACGTGCTGAAAACCAAGAGTCCATTCCACAAAAGGACGAAGACCCCAAGAAGGAGGGCACCACTCAATATCGACGGTTACCCGAGAGGCAAAGAATTTCTTCCAACCATCTTCAGATAAATCCCGGATTAACAGCTTCCTCCTATGAACAGCAAAAGGAGACAAATCACCATCCGGGGAATAAATCTTGAAGTGTTCTCAGAGCCATATGGTCAAGAGCAAAGGGCTTCCCCGATACATCTTGTCCGTCCTATGTAACTCATCAAGGCCGTGCAACGTCTCCCCTACAATAAGAGGGATTATACTAAATTTTTGCTCCTTGGCTTAAAAAATAATCTCAGCCAACTGCGCATCCGCAATCCCGAAGGGTGTAACAAACAGTACTTCACTAAAGAGACAAGCGGCCATGGCATTCCTCTTGAAATATTGAACCACCGGATCCTCCGAGTGTAAACTGAAGAACATCGGCAACTCAGTTATGTCAATCACAGTACCGTGCAACATCTTCCTCACGTCCTCAACAGGGAGATTCAGTAACTCAACCCAAGAGTCAATGGCACCACGGTGATATTTAGGGACGGCAATCCGACCGGCCAAAGGCATGCCAAGGATGGCCCCGAAATCATCAACAGTCGGCACCATTTCATTAGCTGAAAAGTTGAAGGTATGGCTATCGCAATCCCAGAAAGCCGTGGCAGCTCTCAAAAAATCCCAATCCGGCTTCAACGTCCGCAAAGTGAAAAGAATTCGGAACCCGAAGTCTTTAATGAAGGCCTTCTTGGGATGGGTCTTGAAAGAATACACAAAAGTGTCCAAGTCCTTTTCATACCCACTAATAACCTTAGCATCAAGAACAAAAGAATTGGAAGACATGGAAAATGTTGATCACAAGCAAAGTTGAGCAATAATATGATGTTCAAAAATGGCAGAAAGGAGCTGTGAGAATCAAGTGGTCGAACAGAAGCTGATGGTCTTTTGGCCAGCAAATGCCAAGCCCGGAATTCCACCTCCCAGACGCGCGCGCCACCCGCCAGCGGTCTGAAATGCGCGCGCGTCCCAAGCCTACAGAGGAAAACGCGCGCCTCCCAAGTCTAGATCACTTCAGAAAAGGCCTTGTCAGAAATCTCCAGCCTAAATCAAGACACAGCCCCGGTCCTCGGACACCCAGTTGGGCACACCTTCTTCTGGTCCGCCCTTAAGGCATGTCAAAGATTGAAAGTAGGATAGAAACTCCCCTCAAAAGTAGGATGTCCTTCTCCAGATTCCGAACTCCCTAAGTTCTGTCACGGGTGCCATACCCCCCTCAAGAGTCAATCTCAACATTTTATCCCCAGCAGGAACATTCTTCTGGACGCGGTCAACTGTGCCCGCACCCCACAAGTCAGAAAGTCAAAGTGTGACTCCAAGTGGCACGCGACTTCAAAGCAATATTTCATCAACGAATTTCGCTAACGGATTCGTCAATAAAGGTTCACTAATGGCCTCTTCAAAGGTTCACCAACGGCCTCTCCAAAGGTTCACCAACGGCCTCTCCAAAGGTTCACCAACGGCCTCTTCAAAGGTTCACTAACGGCCTCTCCAAAGGTTCACCAACGGCCTCTCCAAAGGTTCACCAACGGCCTCCTCAAAGGTTCACTAACGGCCTCTTCAAAGGTTCACTAACGGCCTCTCCAAAGGTTCACTAACGGCCTTTCCAAAGGTTCACCAACGGCCTCTACAAAGGTTCACTAACGGCCTCATTCAAAGGTTCACTAACGGCCTCTCCAAAGGTTCACCAACGGCCTCTCCAAAGGTTCACTAACGGCCTCATTCAAGGGTTCACTAACGGCCTCATCAACGGATTTCACTAACAGATTCGTCCTCAAAGGTTCACTAACGGCCTCTAGAAAGGTTCACTAACGGCCTCATTCAAGGGTTCACTAACGGCCTCATCAACGGATTTCACTAACGGATTCGTCCTCAAAGGTTCACTAACGGCCTCCTCAAAGGTTCACTAACAGGCCTCTTCAAAGGTTCATTAACGGCCTCTCCAAAGGTTCACTAACGGCCTCGTTCAAAGGTTCACTAACGGCCTCATTCAACATATTCAGCCGGCAGGTTCACCTAACGGATCATGCCACCCCCTCTATCAACAAAAGCCGCTCACACAGGGAGCACACCACTATCTCTCGCAATTTCAAATTCCTGCTTTCATCGAGTCTTTGCTTTTTCTTGGTGATGTCCTCGGCGGGTGTTTTTAACTTTCGTCGACGCGTTTTGCTTTGCAATCCACGTCGCTGAGGGGCTCTGTAGACACCCCGCCTTGGAACGCTCACCCCGATTGCACATTTGATCTTGTGTTTCTCCCTATTTTAAGTGTTTCTCGTTAGTTTCTGTCACTTCCGTTAAGTTCCTGACTGACTTCGTTAAGTCTAGGGACTAAACTGAATAACAGGGCTGACTTTCTAGTCCATTATGTTAAAATCGCCTTCTCTGAGTCGCGCGCCTCCGACAGGAGGATCCAGACGCGCGCGCCTCCCGCCCCCAAAGCAGGAAGCGCGCGCCTCTGGGCGTCGGTTACAGATTTCTGGCAAGGATTCTCTCACTTGCTCAATTTACAGGATTTTGCCCGGGAAAGATTTCTTGGTGACTGAGTTTTGGCACCAAAAACATCTCTCTTTCACCTATAAAAACCCCCCTTTACCTCCATTTTCAAGGACCTTGGGCTCTCAATCTTACATTCTCAATAAGACACTAAAATTTCACACTTGCAAAGCATTTCCAAAGGATTTCTCCAAAGAATTCATCAAGAAGTGTTTGAAGTCTCTTGAAGTCTAGGTAAAGTTATTTCTTTCCTCTTCTTAACTTCATCTCTTTTCTCTTTCCTTTTGTTTTATCAAAGTGCAATCACCCAAATCATTTTGGGACATGACTCTAATGATCACCTCATCTCATTGAGGTCGGTTAAAGAGTTATCTCCTACATTCCAAACTCTATTTTAAAACCCCTTTTTATGATTTAAAGAAGAAGAAGAAGAACATTTATCATCCATGTAGATTTTGATCAAGTAAGACCAACTTTAGTTGGGAGAGATGGGTGTTTCGGTACTTCCCATCTCGTAACCTAACCCCCGAACCTCAAAACAAAGAATCTCTGTTTTCGTAATCAAACTTAGGCTATTATCAACAGGTTTTTCTTATGTTCCTCAAAACATAGGTGGCGACTCTAAAAACAAGTTAGACATCCTAGGATAATTCACGCGCTCTAGCCAAGTCGTGGTTCCCCCGGGGTATCTACAATAAGTTAGTCAGATTTTAACTTAGGCATTATGGAGTATATACAAACACAATTCTCAACAGTTCATAAATCTGAAATATCAAAACACTAAACGACAAACAATATTAATGTGAACAATAAAGAAGAAAATGAACAATTCTTGAAAGTAAATTTGCAGAAATTAAAGCGCAGTAAGTAAATGACACAAGTATTTGGAAATGTTCGATCTGTTAAAAGATCTACGTTGTTTACCAAGATGGTCAGTCTTGAATTTTGAATGGAGGTATATATTGATTCTTGTGTATACAGATTACAGAGATGAAGTCTTGAATCAACACCTACTTTCTATGAAGAACAAATCCTAGACTTAGACCAGTGTATACCTTGTGATTCAATATATGTGATTGATCAATTGGGGTGAGTGTGTGTAAGAATCTGAAGCTCTTTGAAATCTATATGATTTAGAGCCTAAAGAATCTTGTGTGTTGCAAGGCTTGAGATGACTTGAATGTTGCTGGAGATCTTTGAAGGTTTGAAGGTGAGTTGAAGATTCAAAGAATTCTGGAAATCTTGAGTATAATCTTCAATCACCAAGTATTTCAACAGCAATTTCTCTATTTGAATCTCAGCAAAGTTCAATGAAGAACTTAAGGGATATTTATAGCCTTGAATGAGAAAATAGCTGTTAGAATTGCTTGGGGTCCAAGTTGAAGGACAATGAGCTGTTGAATTCTGATTGGAGCTCATTCTGAGTTATCCTTTTGTTGCAGAGTAGTGGTGGTCCCACTAACAGATGTATTCAAATTTGAAATTTGAATTTTGCAACGTTCTAAACTAACCATAGTTTTGGACAAGTGAGATCATGGTTAAGTTTAAACAAACTTGGGTTACTTGGACATCTTCATTACTTGCGGTCGAGACCTAACGGTCGAGTGGTCTTCCACGGTCAGGTGACCTACCACGGTCAAGGTGAGTTCTCAGGGTCAAGGTCTTGACCACTAAAATTCCAGACTTGGAAAATTTTAAGTCCTAACAATCTAAAGCCTATACTATCAAAGTGGACTATTCTAAAAATGAAATTTAACACTTCTTACAATATATCCTAAAGTCCACAAAAAGTAAAATTAGGTTATGGGATCAATCAAATCTAAGTAATAGGAGTGGTTTATAATAAATATACCCAACATGTACCAAATTAAAAATAATGACATATTTGTCTTTGTCTAGTGGAGATTAAACTTTTTCCCTTGATAGTGACATTTTTGGGAGAGAAAATGACTTTCTTTATATATATATATATATATATATATATATATATATATATATATATATATATATATCCAAATTTTATTTTAATAAATTAAGAAAGTACAAAATTATCATATAAAAATAAATATTCATGCAAGGTTGACTACATCAACCAAGTTAAAGATAACGACTTTTGTTCGTCTCGCTCTGAAGTTCGATTTGATATGCGGTGCGTTCAGTGCTTCATTCAGTTCATTCGGAGTCAAAAGTTACGAGGGTTCCCAATCACGCATCAATTAATAAATTTTGACTAAATAAAATATTTAAAAAGTGTCATATAATAATCAATTAGTCATATAATGTATAAATACTTTTCGTTTATATATACTCCCTCCGTCCCACCTCACTTGACACCCAAGAGGCGCACACAATAACTAAGAAAATGTGTGGTAGAAAATTAAGAGAGAGAATGAGTGGGGTAAATAGTAGTGCTGATTGAATAAATTTATTGGTGGAAAATGAAAAGAGAGAATGAGTGGTGGGGTAGAGTGAATATAAAATTATAAAAAGTAGGCTATTTAGGAAAGTGTCAAGTGAGCTGGGACAGACTAATATGGAAATAAGTGTCAAGTGAGCTGGGACGAGGGGAGTATACTAGTGTTACACCCGTTAACCGTTCAGTCGTTCTAACTGTACCCGTTAATAATGCGGTTCAGTTACAGTTATACGGTCTAGGAACCTGCACCCGTAACCGTAACCGCTAACCGTTCTAACCGTACAAATTGTGTTAGTTTCGTAACATATTTTGTTATTTTTCTAACAATTTTTTTTTTAAAAAAAAATGTTAGATTTTTAAACATATCCTGTTAATTTTATTGAGTTTAAACATATTCGAAGATATTTTGTTTATTTTCGCAGATATAAAAAAAAAGTTAAATTTAAATTAGATTGCGTTAGATTTTTAACGAAATCTATTAGAAATTTAACAGTTAAATAAAAAAAGGGGGAGGGGACCCATGGACCCGTACCTGCCATAACCGTGTCCCATCCGTACCCGCACCTGCACTCGAGTATAACATAATTAAGTTATGGTTATGAGTTTTGGAAACTGTAATCAAAACCGTACCCGTCCCATCCGTATTTGGCCATGTCTAATTCTTATGGCTTTATGTTGAGGTTGGAGGACCCTGGTCAGTTGGTCAACTTTTAAATTGAAATTCAATATTTTAAATTAACTTTTACGGTGTAATTAAGTTTTTTTTTTTTTTTTGAATAAACGAAAAATCATAGTCATTCACAATAATAAAAGAAATAACACTTCACAAAGATTGAAGGCTCATTCCAAATATATGTAGATGGTTCATCTCTTAAACTACAACAAATACAGTTTTGATCCAAATTTTGAGACGTTCGGATTCTACTCAAAGTAAAACTTGGAAACTGCCTCTATCCGGCATTTAAAAAAATCCATCATCGGATAATATTTTGCGCTGAGAACCTGATATACTAGAGAATCCAGGTTGACACGTCCACGTCCCCCAGACATCTCAAATTCCACAAAGCATCCTTGTGTAGTAAGATTAATGATCACCTTTTTGTTGTGGAGTTTCATCATTTGCCTTTTCACAATGAAAAAAAAAACATAAACATAGGCTCCCAAGGGTGGGGAGAAAGCAACGGCTCCCAACGACGGTAAGAAAGCAAAGGCAACAAAGGGGAGAAACTTATTATTGCAACGAAAAATCAGAAAACAGAAACATGAAATACAAATTAAATGAAATTGAAAACAACACAATTGTTAGTAATTTTAATTACTGAAATTACAAAAAATTGTGTTGTTGCTTGATATTAATCATAATTGAAATTACAAAAAATTGTGTTGTTGCTTGATATTAATCATAATTGAAATTACAAAAAATTGTGTTGTTGCTTGATACTCCCTCCATCCCAAAATACTGTAGTTCTAAGATTTTTAACATAAATTAAGAAAAACAATTAATTCATGTCTAATGGACAAAATTACCCTTGAAAATTTTCAAGTACCAAGAAAATTAAATGTTTTTACAATGACAACTACCATCATAAATAAGTGTATACTATTTGATAAACAATGCCAAAAATGTCTAGATAAAAGCAAAACTACAAACATTTTGGAACAAATTTCAACCCTTTAAACTACAAGTATTTTTGGACGGAGGGAGTATTAATCAAGGTGGAAGAAGAAGAAGATGATCTTTTGAAAACCAGAGAGGTTTTTTTTTTTAAACTGAAAACCAGAGAAGTTGGGCGGAGAAGTTGTAAAATCTCACTTTATACGGTGTAATTAAGTTTGGAAAATATAAAAAATGTATTAAATGCGACTTTGGTTCTCGATTCAACGGCTTCCTGCCCTGAGTTGAATATTTACATCACCACTTTTTCTTTTTCTTCTTCCTTTTTTTCATTTTTGTCCCAATTAGTCAGAATTTATGACAGTCAAACCTAATTTCTCTCTCTCCAATTCTTCAACCATTCTAGATTCTCTCGCTTCATAGCTACTCTACTCCTCAATCCAATTCTCAACTATGAAATCCCCAATACCCAGTTCATCATTCAACTGAGTTCTTCAATTCTCACCAATCCCTAAAATTTTCCATATTTTTTAGTTTCATTATACATCACCCAAATGGGTTCTTTGTTCGATTTACGTTTAATCTTCATGCTATTTTCCTTCTCTCTCCAATCTCAGATTCTCCACTCCCAAAACCTCTCTTGCAATTCAAATGATTTTACAGCATTGCTTGGTTTCAACAACGGCTTGGAATCGTCAATTGATGGCTGGATCACGAGTTCATCCGCCCCTGATTGCTGCAATTGGGTTGGTATTACGTGTAATTCTGGTAATCGGGTAGTTAAATTGGAACTCCCAAACAAGAGATTAACTGGGAATTTGTCAAATTCATTTAGGGGTTTGGTTCATCTTCAAACCCTTAATCTCTCCCAGAATTTCCTCCGCGGGGTTCTTCCTGATTCACTGTTGCAGCTCCATGATTTGGAAGTTCTTGATTTGAGCAAGAATGATATGTCTGGTTTCTTGCCCTCGCTCATTGATCTGCCTTCCATCAAATCGTTTGATGTTACTGAAAATTCTTTCCGGGGTTTGGTGCCTGCGAGGATTTGTGTGAATTCGACTCGAATTGAAGTGCTCAAATTGGGGGCAAATATTTTCAATGGAAGTCTTCCACCTGAGTTGGAGGAATGTACTTCATTGGAGCACCTTTGTTTGGCTTCAAATTGTGTTTCCGGCACCATACCTGAATATCTATTCCGGTTGCCAAGATTGACCCAATTGTCTCTTCAGGATAACAAGTTCTCCGGCAACCTGACCGGAGATATTGGTAACCCCTCTAAACTTGTTCATTTGGATGTTTCCTTAAATGGGTTGTCCGGGAATGTGCCTGATTTCTTTCATAGCTTTCCATCATTGCAATATTTCTCAGCTCATTCCAATAATTTCTCTGGTGGCGTTCCTCATTCCTTGTCGAATTCTAGGACTATTTCCTTGCTTAGTTTGAGGAACAATTCTTTGAATGGGTTAGTGACTTTTAATTGTTCGGCGATGATTAATCTCACCTCCCTTGATTTGGGTACTAATCGGTTTAATGGGTCAATTCCTGATAATCTACCTTCATGCCCAAAACTTAGAGCGATAAATCTTGCTAGGAACACCATCTTTGGCCAAATTCCTGATAGCTTCAGGAATTTCAAGACCCTCTCCTACCTTTCCCTCTCCAATTGTAGTTTCCATAACCTTTCAGCTGCCCTTGATGTTTTACAACACTGCCCAAACCTCACCACCTTAGTTCTCACCAGGAATTTCCGTGATGAAGTTTTCCCACCTGATCCCAATCTGCAATTTAAAGCACTCAAAGTTCTTATTATTGCCAATTGCAGACTCACCGGTCCAATTCCTCAGTGGCTAAATGGTTTAACGCAGTTGGAATTGCTTGATTTGTCATGGAACAGCTTGACGGGACCAATTCCACCCTTTATAGGAAACTTTCAGTCTCTCTTTTACTTGGACTTATCGAACAACTCTCTAAGTGGAGAGGTTCCGCATAACCTCACTCGGTTACCGAGCCTCATATTTAGGAACATTTCGTTTCAAGAGCCGTCCCCTGATTTTCCGCTTTTCTTGAGAAGAAATGTAAGTGCTAGGGGGTTGCAGTACAATCAAGCCTTGAGCTTTCCTCCTACACTGGATTTGAGTAACAACTTTCTCTCTGGACCCATTTGGCCAGAGTTTGGGAATCTTAAAAAGTTGCATGTTTTGGATCTGAAATGTAACAATTTGACCGGAACTATTCCCAGCAGTTTGTCTGGAATGACGAGTTTAGAGACACTTGATTTGTCCCATAACAACCTAGGAGGGACAATTCCTCCTTCTCTGGAGAGCCTCAGTTTCTTATCCAAGTTCAGTGTCGCGTACAATAATCTCACCGGTGAAATCCCTTTAAGTCCGCAATTTCAGACCTTTCAGAATTCAAGCTTCGAGGGCAACCCGGGTTTATGTGGTGAACATGCTTCTAACCCATGTCAAACAAGTCGACAGCTCAATCCTCCTCAGTTGGGCAGAAAATCGAGAAGAAATAGAGGAGCCATTATTGGTATTGCTGTCGGGATCGGATTTGGTACAGTGTTCCTTCTCAGTCTGTTGTTGGTAATTATTATACGAGCAAGCACCCGAAAAGAGGTTGATCCCGAAACAGAAGATACTAACTATAAAAGGGATTTTGAGGAAATCGGATCAAGATTGGTGGTTTTTTTCCAAAACATGGAGAATTGTAAAGATCTCTCCATTGATGACCTTCTGAAATCAACCGATAGTTTTGATCAAGCCAATATCATAGGCTGTGGGGGCTTCGGCCTAGTCTACAAGGCCACACTTCCCGATGGTAGAAAAGTTGCAATCAAACGCCTTTCTGGAGATTGTGGTCAAGTAGAAAGAGAGTTCCAAGCTGAAGTCGAAACACTTTCAAGAGCTCAACATCCAAATCTGGTCCTCCTTCAAGGGTATTGCATGTACAAAAATGACCGTCTCTTGATCTACTCGTACATGGAAAACGGAAGCTTAGATTTTTGGTTACACGAAAAACCTGACGGGCCAACCTCACTCGATTGGGAAACAAGGCTTCAGATTGCTCGAGGGGCAGCAAGAGGGCTTGCTTACTTGCACCATTCTTGTGACCCTCATATCCTTCATCGCGATATAAAGTCAAGCAACATTCTTTTAAACGAAAATTTCGAACCCCATTTGGCTGATTTCGGTCTTGCAAGACTTATACTTCCTACTGATACTCATGTCACTACTGATCTTGTTGGTACCCTTGGCTACATTCCTCCAGAATATGGCCTAGGTTCTGTTGCAACTTTTAAAGGGGATGTTTATAGTTTTGGGGTCGTTCTTTTGGAGCTTCTTACTGGGAAAAGGCCGATGGATATGTGCAGGCCAAAAGCAAGCAGGGATTTGATTTCTTGGGTCGTTCAAATGAAGAGAGATAAGAGAGAGAATGAAGTTTTGGATCCGTTCATATTTGATAAAGAACATGTAAAGGAAATGCTTTGGGTTCTTGAGGTGGCTTGTTTATGCTTGAATGAATCGCCTAAAGCAAGGCCGTCTACTCAACAGATTGTTTTGTGGCTCGATAATATTGATGTTAAAGATTAGCTTCGGTTTTCTGGGAGTTGAAAGACTTGATTATCTTGCGAATCGCCTTACACCGGATATCGAGTGTTGTTGTATATATTTACCTGTATACATGGGATGGGAGGCATGTAGCAGAGGCAACAAAACAGTTTTTTTTTTTTTTTTCTCATATTATGTTGTAATTTTCATTATTTTCAATGTTAATTTCTTTGTACCATTCAAGACAAAGACAAGTAGTGTTCACTCTCTAATTTTGGAACCTCTCCTGCGGGAGCATGATGCTTTCAAATTCGTTACGCCCCCTTCTAAATCATCAATGGTCAGGATTTAGTACATCTGAAACCAACTTAAATTTCGTTAAGTTCGTTACCCCCCCCCCCCCCGCTAAATCATCAATGGTCAGGATTTAGTACATCTGAAACCAACTTAAAATAAAATTATTCTCAACCTTTGATTTCAAAAAGTGAGAATGGGTGAAATTGGGACTTGGCACAGGAGCAGCAATTCCCGTTTCCTTATTGTCTACTTTATGTGCCATTTTGTGTATCACTTCATGTGCCACGAGTGATCTAATAACTCACAGTTATTAAGATTGATATTATCATAATATTATGGAAACATGTGAACGGTTGGATTACAAGTGGTACATGGAGTGGCACATAAAAGTGGTATAGGAGATTTCGACTCATCGTGAGTTTGTCCTTAATAAAATGGAAAGAAGATCTTTCAATTTGTACATACTCCCTCCGTCCCATTTTAAACTTAAAAAAAAGGTAGGCATAAGAATTAAGATGAGAATCTTTATATTATAAAATATAAATAGTGGGGTAGAGTGTTGTGAGTATAGAAAGTAGGGTAGGGAATAGTTAGTTGATAGTTGTTGTATGTATGATAGGTAGGTTCCACTAAATAAAAAATTATAAATAACTTACCTTTTTTAGATTTTGAAGTTTAAAATGGGACACCCAAAAAGAAATTTTTTAAGTTTAAAATGGCCGGAGGGAGTATTCAATTTGTACATATTTTGTGTCTTTTCAGCCTAGTTGTGGATTAGTTATGACTTTGTATCTTTGATGTTGAAATTCTTAGTATAAAATGGACTTTCCAACAAACCTACAAAAAAAAATGAAATAAATAAACGAAATAGTGAGGAAAATAGGAGCCTTGTAAAAGAAAAAAGAAGAAAAAAAGTCTTTGGAGTTGAAATTTTTGACGGCATGGAAATATTGGTGGTTTAAGAATTGAAGGTGTGCCCGCCGTTCTTCTTCTACCTGGCCGGTCATGTCGGCCAATTGTATGGCGAATGAGTAATGACTTTTTCTGGTGCAGAATTGGTGTCGTGCTGGCCTTACCATAATTCTAGGGTTTTTATGAATTATTTCAGATCCATAGACATGTAGATGCGGGTTTGATCTCAGTCATTATATCAGTAATTGATTTTTTAGGGAATGTTTAGCCGGAATTACAATAATTTCACCAAGGTGCTTATTCCACCACTCAAACACTACAAAATTTGTCTTATCATCCGTTACCTCCTTCCCGCTGACCTACTCCCGTGAGGGCTTATTGTTAAGAGTACTTGTTATTGCCCAAAAGTACGTATTTATGGAAGCATATAAATATATTGATTGTTTTGTAAATGCAATCAATTGCCTTATTTAAAATATTAACATGTGCCCTTAGAGTATATGTTAAAAAATCCGTTATAACTTTTATTTACATTGCAATTGCAATGTTAATTTCATAAATGCAATCAATCAATTGGTATCATATTTTTGTCATTTTATTGTGATTCGACTACTAATCTGGCTAGATGTTAGTTTTGTAACGATAAAGGGAGTCTCCTTCTGTAACAAATTAGTTTTGTAATTTTTGGTGTTTCATTAGAAAGTCTCATTTTCCTAAATTAAACTTTTAAATTACACCTTTATTCATAGGACTTATCTTTCAACTCAATATTCTCAACCTCAGTTTTTCTTCTCTCTACTCACAACACCTACTTTCATACTCCCTCCGTCCCACCCGAATTAGGATTTTTGGGTTGGGCACGGGGATTAAGGAAAAAGTGTTAGTGGAGTAGGTGTTGTGAGTATGAAAAGTGAAGTAGGAGAGAGAAAGTAGGGTAGAGAATAATGAGTGGAAAGTTGTTGTGAGTGTGAATATGGGTCTCATTAAATAAAAAACTTCAATTTTTGGGTTGTCCTAATTCGAATGGGACAACCAAAATGGAAATTTGTCCTAATTAGAGTGGGATGGAGGGAGTATATATATATATATTTTAATTTATTTTTGAAATAAAATAAATCATTTGTTTGTTAAGAGAGGGAGGCGGTGAGTATAGTTTTCTGTGAAATACTCGTTTGGCCGGGGGCTTCCAAACACATCGTAAGCTAATCCAGTGCTGACGAATAACCAACCCACAATGAATAGGGAAGGTATAGTAATGCTATGAATGACCAAGTAGCGAATACTGGTAATAATATCAACCGGGGATATATAGCTCGGAGACGTAGACGAAAAATGAGTTTAGTTGTATCAAGCTTTCTCGTTTTCTACCAAAGAGCTCTAGCTCAAGCGGTATCTGGTGTTAGCTTCCTATACGGAGGTCTCGAGTTCGAATCCCGTTAGGGAGATTTGTGTTAGCCTATTTATAAGCCTAGTTGTAGCCTAAGGGCAATTTATCTATCATTAATGAAATAAAAAACCCAATTTATTTTTTATTTTAAAAAAAAAGCTTTCTCGTTTTCTCATTTCTTCCCTATCCGAGTGTGAGAGATTACCTTTTGATTTACCAGAAGTAGAACAAGAATTAGAAGTGGAACAAGAATTAGTAGCAGGTTATCAAACCGAATATTCGTGTATCAAATTTGTTGTCGTAGAGCATCCTACTCTTATAGCTACCCTTGACATGATTACCACCTAATTGATAAAATTACCACCTAATTGATACAAACTTTTGTCAACTAGTGACAATTTTGTTTCCATTTTAGGAAACTAGCGATGTTACATGCAACTACCTCTTGTACACATCATAATACTATTCCCCCCTACGTCTAATTAACTTGCATATTTATACTCTTTCTCCGGTAATATACTTCATCTCATCTGTCCCAAAACATAGTCTCATTTTAAGTTTTTATGGTCAATAAAAATAAAATTTAACCAAACATTGGTGTTAATTTAATGATTACAATAAAATTTTAAAAATTGTTAATGATAAATCACTTACAAATTTTAAGATTTCACTATAATGATTAGTTCGTCACTAATAGTTGGTCAAAGTTTATTTTTTTTTTACCATGAAAAGTTAAAATGAGACTATCTTTCTGGGACAGAGAGAGAGAGAGTAATTGACTTTTTTTTCTTTTTTCTTTTTCTTTTTTTTTCTTTTTTGCTTTTGCACAGTTCTTAATTAAAGCAATTGTTATTATAATTTAGTGACAAAAGTGTCAACTTTACACTGTTAAATATGAATATTAATTATATTAATGTCCACACTAAGACAATAAATAAAATTGAACAAGTTTCAATGCAAGGATTAAAAAGACATTTAGCTCAAAAGTAACAGCTATTTTAGACCAAAATTTTAGCTTAAAAGTAACATTTATTTTTTTCCAGATGGAGTAATTTATTACACGGTTGAAAAGTAAAATTATAAATGTGGATGATAGTAATATTTATTTATTAAAATTTTCTTTATTTAACAATGAGGAAAAACTCCTCGCCTCCTTCTGGTGTGGACATCGTAAAAAAAATGAGGAAGAAAGTGCCGAACTCTTGGTTTTTTAAAACAAATACAAGAGTTTATGACACTTAAATATTAAACTTTTTTTTAAAAAAAAAAAAGAAGATAAAAATCAATATATAAAGATAAAAATTTATTGGAGCAATAACTGCTCTTATCAAACTGACTTTTTATTCAAATGAGTATTTTGTCTTAAAGAGAACAAACTGAATGAAGACATTTTAGGTTGCTCCTTTTGACTTGGCTTGCTAAAACTCTCGTTCCTGTACCAAAACAGCCACAATTGGTCAAACCTCATAATACTTCTTTATACGAAGAATGATTTTATTTCTTACTCCCTCGTTGATTTCTTTCTTAGTTTGTTTTCAGTAATATTTTCTCAAATAATCCATTTTTAAAATAATAATTCCGAAAATACCAACCCTTCCAAACTATTTGCCAAAATGTCCATTTTTTTTGAAACTCGCTACTAGTGATAACGAATTTAATTTTTTTCGGTGAAACTCGCTACTATTGATAGCGAGTTTAATTTTTTTTTTCCAATAATTTTGCCATTTTTTTTTTTTTTTACAGAAATCGCCCAAAATTATTTACATTTAATTGAAATCGCTACTACCAAAAGCGAGTTTGACCAAAGTTGACTGAACTCGCTAATGATAGTGGCGAGTTTAAGTGAACTCGCTACTTTACTTAACATGAATTCCCATCCATCAGCTTCTGCTTAATATCCACCTGCAAAAAAAAAAAAAAGCAACAACACACCAAATGATCCCAAAAGCTGCCTTCATTTCGTTGATTATGCTGTCCATTATATTGTACAGAACCTTTGGGTGGTGAGCCATGATTTTGGGTATGTCTTTGAATTTCAGAATCGGACATTCAGGCACCCAAGTTTTTTTTTTGTTTTTTTTTTTTTTTTTTTTGCAGGTGGGGAAACTAACATTCAGAATCGGACATTCAACTTCTTCAAGTTCTTAGCAAGTACTCCCTCTGTCCCTAAATGAGTGTCCAAATTTCATTTCAAGGGAAACTGAAAATCTCAACTTTTTGAACAATTTGGTAACAACGATTTATATATAATCTTGTAATCTCCTTTTCAAACCTTTAGTTTTGCAGGTATAAAGAAACCGGTGAAAAAAAATTCGAAAAAAAACATTTAGGGAGAAAGTTGTGTTAAAAAAAGACACTCATTTAGGGATAAAGATTTTTTGAAAATGGACACTCATTTAGAGACATAGGGAGTACTCATTTAGGGACATAGGGAGTACATGTTTTTGTGATGTATCATTACATAGTCAAGGATGGAGTCCTCTCTGACTTCAGCATATAATATAGTAGTTGATATAATCTATTGACTTTGGTATTGCTGGTGTGTTGTTGCTTTTTTTTTTTTTTTTTTTTTTTTTTACAGGTGGGTATTAAGCAGAAGCTGATGGATGGGAATTCATGTTCAGTAAACTCGCTACTGGTAGTAGCGAGTTCAGTCAACTTTGGTCAAACTCGCTTTTGTTAGTAGCGATTTCAATTAAATGTAAATAATTTTCGGCGATTTCTGTAAAAAAGAAATTTTGGCAAAATTATTGGAAAAAAAATAAACTCGCTATCACTAGTAGCGAGTTTCACCGGAAAAAATTAAATTCGCTATTACTAGTAGCGAGTTTCAAAAAAATAGACATTTTGACAAATAGTTTGGGAGGGTTGGTATTTTGGGAATTATTATTTTAAAATTGAATTATTTGAGAAAAAAATTCTTGTTTTCAGTCTAAAGTTTTGGAGTCATTATTAAGAGATGCGTCAGATTCTGTTTTAGGGCCTGTGTTTGGTAAACCAATTAAGCTCTTAATTTGGAACACTTTAAGAGATTAAAATATTAAGCTTGTTTGGTAAGGGAAATTTCAATCACTTAAATTGTTAATATTATCTTAAAATAAGCTATTAATTTTAATCTAGTATGACAAGTCTTAACAAGGTAAGAGGAGGTAAGATAAAGAAAGGAAATGGGTTCAAACCCACTCATCAACATTTTTATTTGTTTATCCTTCCAAAAAAAACATATTTATTTGTTTATTTAATGTTACTTTCTTTTGTTGAAATATTTTATTTTTTCATACAGATTAAATATGATAAAATTAAAATGAAATTATTTTTATATTATAAATTTTGATAATATTTTAATTGAGTATCATAATTAAATTTTATCAATTTTTTTTTATCAAACTTTAGTAAAATTGATCAGAATAGTGAAGATGAACTTTATTAATGTGGGACAAATGAAAGTACCAATAAAAAACTTTTCAAATATTATAATTATCGGTCAAAATAAAATATAATTTGATAAATAATATTTTTGAATTATAATGATTTATTTTAAGAAATATGACTATTTTTTTAGGGTAAACAAAAATAATAATCAAGTGAAAGAGAGATTTTTTTCTCAAATAATTTCATTATTTATAAGTATTTACCAGAGTACCACCTTTTTCAAAGTATGTACCAAAATGACCTACTTTGAGCTAATTCGCCACTGGGTATAGCGAATTATAATAATTAGCTTTTGTGAAAAGCGAATTGTTCTTTGACCAGATTAGGCGCGCTTTGCATTAGGGCGTTAATTAAACCTTAAGTAATTCGCTACTATAGGAAGCGAATTCTTATAATTCGCCACTTGAAGAAGCGAATTACATTAAACCCACACAATAAGATAAGGTTTCAGTATGTGCAACTCATTATATCTCCATCTTGTCTGAAAATAGAGAGAGAAAGAAGAAGGGACGCAAAGAGAAGAGGATTTTGCAAATCCATTTCTTGAAATACTCAGATCAAGCAAAAAGGTACACCACGATCTCTATCTATATGTCATTTTTTGTGTTTGATGTGATTTATTTTAGGTTTTTGAGTGAATTTGTAGAGAGAAATGATAAATTTAAGATTTTGACTGTTATTATCATTTTCTAGGGTTCTAGGGTATCGATGAGTGGGTTACCGCTTATTTTCATGTGCTAATGGGGAGGGGATGATGAAGATCCATTTAATGGTCCTCTTTTTGAAAAAGGACCAAAATTTGGTCTTAGAGCGATACATAGATGGACTTACACTGAGTTCATTGATCAGTTGTATGAACATATTGGGGTAGATCGAACAAGATTTCAGCTGGAAGTTGTAGGTTTCCTCATTCCTTTGACCATGGAATTGCAAATTACTTTCCATTTCATATCCAAGACGATAATGGTGTGGCGTTAATGTTTGATGTTAATGCTCAATTTGGTGAGTTGAGTAACTTGCAGTTGTATATTATCATGAAGGCTATTGAGGTGTTTGATATCCATGGGGGTGGGACTGACATTGGTTATAATCAAGAGACGAATGAACGTTACGCAGAGGCAGAGACACTTTATGTGAATTCGCAGAGTTACAACCGAGAGCCTGGCGAGGGTCCAAGTACAGAGACATTCTATGATAATTCGCCCAGTTACAACCATGCGACTGCAATGGCTCCAAGTAACCAGAGACCGCGTCGTAGACGAGTGCCACGTGAGGATGTTCCGGCTGATGATGATGTTTTAGATGAAGATAATGAAGATGGTGAAGACTATGATGCACAAATAGATAGTTTGTTGTTTCCTGATGATGATGATGATGATGATGATGATGATGATGAAGAAAACAGCACCGGTAGTGAGATTAGCGAGGGTGACGATGGGCCGAATGATGGGATTGAATCAGATTTAGTAGCGTACGAAAGGAGAGAGAATCGAATGCATGAGAGAGCAGACTATCCTTTTTATCATGATATTGGAGAAGAAGTTGATGTGATTGCTGTTAATAATCAATGTAGTTTTCCGATATGGGATGGAGAGAAGGGTGGATTGGCTAAAGGGATACGATTTTCTAAGAAGATTGAGGTGCAATATGAGATAAAGAAGTATCACATACATTCCAATCGACGTTTTAAGGTAAGAAAGAGCACACTCCGAACGTGGGCCATTGAGTGTTTGTTGAAAGACTATCCATGCCCTTTTTATGCTCGTGTGAGTCAGAAGAAGATAGGATATTGGGAAGTGACCAAATATAGAGGCCCTCATTGTTGTTTGTATTCTAGACTTAGTCTTGATCACCCCAACTTGGATGCTAAGTTTATTGGTCGGCATATTCTCCATAAGGTCAAGGCTGATTCTGATTTGAATGTTCAAGTTATTATTGCAGATATAAATGAGAAATACGGTAGGACAATTTCTTACAAGAAGGCATGGTGTGGGAAACAAAAGGCCATTGGCTCAGTGTTTGGAGACTGGAAGGAATCTTATGCTCGGTTACCTCGTGTCCTAGGTGCTATTCAGAAATACAATCCTGGAACTATTGTTGAGTATTATAATCCTCCTCCACCTGGTGTATATAAAAAGTTCTCGGCTTAATGACCACATCCCGATCATATAAGAGTACTAATAATGTTAAAAATAGATCAGTGGTCAATAGTCAGAAGGAGTAAACCTATTTGTAGGATTTCTTCTCCTAGACCCTTGCCTAGGCAATGGCCTAGACGGAGTAGCAAAAACATTAGAAGGCCCGGCTTGTCCAACTGGCGGAGGAATAGGAGGTCGAGCAGTAGACTGAGTTGATGCCGGAGGAGGAGGGTAAGACTGATCATCATCTGAATCCCCATCCTCACCAAATGGTAGAATAGGTGGATAATCAGGTGTCCCTCCCATACCCCCTCCCCACCCCATCCCCATTCCCCCTCCCCACCCCATCCTGTCACGACCCAAAATCTAGGCTCTATTTTATTAGTAATAAATAATAATTATTTATTTATTTGCTTATTTATTTATTTATTTATTTAAATTATTTATTTATTCAAATATTTTTGTGTGCATTTTATGTTCATCATAATTATGCCTAGCATTTTATTTGAGTCATTTGGGTTAATGTGGTATTATTGGGTCTTAGTTGTTAGTGGGGAGTATTGAGTTGGGTTGTATTAGAGGAGGGGGTCTTTGTGTAAGTTTTTAAATCCTACTCCTACCCTCTCCCTACACCTCCTTCTCCCTCATACACTCCAACTCCCTCATCATCTTTCCCAGCCCATCTCTCTCTCTCTCCAAGCAAAAAGGTGAGTTTTCTTTCCTTACTTCTCTCTTCATTTTCTTCTTCTTCCTCTCATCTTCTCTCATTTCTTAAAACATGAACCTTGTTTAGATCGTCGATAGGATCGCGTAGAACCAAAAAGAATTGAATTCCGTCAACTTTGAGATTTATCAAGTAAGTTACTTTTCCCCCATTTTGATGTTAAAATGTTCATATCATGTTTATATGATGTTTGAGTTGTTATATTTGAAGTTAGGATGAGTTTAGAATTTATTTGGAATTTATTTGAATTTTGGGTTAAAAATGGTGATTTATGAATGTTGGGTTGATTCTTGATTTTGGTTGATTAAATGTTGTTATAGGAGTCTTTTTAGACTTATAAGTTGTTTGGGCACATTAGTATACTAGTTGAAATGTTGGATTTTGGTGGAAATGTGTTTTGGGTATAAAAATGGAAGAACCCATGTTGTTCTTCCCGATTTCCAGTAATTCAGAGCATTGGGCGGCCGCACAAAAATGTATGGGCAACCGCACATCTATCTGAAGGCTTTTGTTCTTGGTCTGAAGGATTTTGGGCGACCGCACAGTACCTTTTGGGCGGCCGCACAGAACCCCTGAAAGTTTACATTTGTTAACTATTGTGTGATTGAAGAATGCGTTTTGATCCAAACCTTGGGTGTCCTTCTAGTTGACCTTAGTGAACATTGTAGTACACTCTAGTGATAGAATTGGGTCCTTTGTGATCGAGTTTGTGTTTGAAATTAATTAAGTGTTAATTGGGACTTTGGAACATCTTATTGAGATATTGTTGGTTTGACTTACCTTTGTGATGATCATTTAGTATAGGTTTGGGCATCTTATGATGTGTTCGTGATCATGTTCTAATAAGTGTAACCTTTTGGATTAGTTTGGGGTGTTTAGAATGGGTTCGTTAAGCACGAAGATAAAAGTGAATTTGCAATTGGGTACCTACGGGTTGATTAACCTTAAGTTGTATTCATTCGGATCTCTTATTTGGAATTCCAGGTGTGACGAGATGGTTGAGTTCGTAGTCCTAGTATATTCTTTTGAGTAAATGTTTATGATTACTTTGGTAATAGTCATTGTGCTATTTGTGAGCGACCGTTTGGGTTGCGCTCTTTATGAGTAACTTGTGAGTATCATATTTAGGATGTAATTGATACGTGCCTTGTCTTAGAATCATCTTGTTTTAATGATCAATGATGTTGTGCTCTTTATGAGAAATTCCGTTTATCGTTGTTGTGCTCTTCATGAGAAACTCTTGTTATCGTTGTTGTTAAACTCTTCATGAGTACCCGTTACATCTTTATGGTGATTAATTGGTATGGTTCCGTACTTTGGAATCTTTGGTTGTTTATCGAGCTAGTATTTATTACCTAGCATTTAATTGAAAGTCCAGCTGGTTATTTGTGTATCGAGTCAGGCAATGGATAATGCTATAATGGCACAAGCCAAGTCCAGTATAGCATCGCCCATTGGTCCTTCTGTCCTCATCCAGATTGGCCTTGGTTGGGATGAGCTAGCTCCGTTGTGGGTATTCTAGCTAATCGTTTTGGAGCATGACTTTGTGGCATGGCTCCCGCCCCTTGTGGCACTTATCATTGTTATTGGTTCCGGTACCGGGTTTCTCTTCAGCTTTTATGCTACTATGAAGATGGATTGTTTGATTGATGGGTTGATTGGTCGCTTCTGACCGGGGATTCCTCTTCAGCTTTCATGCTATGATGAAGATGATGAATGGTTGGTTATTGAAGCTGCGCAGCGACCTTTATTTGGTTCTTCTAGTTGGGTGAAACCTTGGCTATGTATCCACTTATGAGTGTTTATTTCAGCTTTATGTGTTGCTTGATGAGCTGGTCGTTATTTCCAACCGGTATGGGACGGTTGGCGATAGGGAGCCTCTCATTTGTTGTTATATGTTTAATTATATGATTGATTATTGGATATTACTGTTTGACAGCATGTCACTTATTATTCCGCTGCTATCTGTCTTATGTTAATTGCTATCGGTCATTGCATATTAGCATGTCATGTAGTTGCATTAGTAACTTACTGAGATTTATTCCCACCCCGTTTCTTGTTTCAAATTGTTTTCCTTAACCCCCCCCCCCCCAGGAGGAAAAGGATTAGGATTCGCGGATCGAGGAGGACGTCGAGAGGATTGAGATTTTGGGCAGGTTGTTTGATTGGTTTGCATTATTTAAATGTATAACCTTTTGGGGATAGTTTTACCAATCAATGACGTCATTAAGAATTGTATATTCGTATTTTGTTGGGCATAAACTTGTGGAAGTTTATGATAGTTGTAATCGGTTGTTATCAAGCTTGGTTTTGTAAAACTTTGGATCATCACCTTTTGGTATCAAATGGAATTTTTAACTTCTATATTTTAGAGTTTTGGTCTTAAGTCGACGTCCAGATCGCGTATTCCGGAACCGCGGGTTCGGGGTCGCGACAGTTGGTATCAGAGCTATGGTTTAGCTCTATGTATAAGTATAGGTGGATTAGTATGACCTAGGAGGGTAGTGTGTTCGGAGTGAGTAACAATTGTTGTTTTATGCAGGTACTTGTTTGAAATGTCTCGAAGGAGAAGTGGTGAAAGTAATACCGGTAATGCAAATCGGAATGAAACAAGGGATGAAGCCCGTGCAATGTTTCAGGGCATGTTTGAGGCGGCCATGAAGGCCATACATGATCAAGGTCCAAGGGTAGAACAAGCACCACCACCCCGCTACGGATTGGAACAATTTCTGAAATTGAAACCGGTTGAGTTCAATGGGGAACCCGATGTAAGGAAGGCCGAGCTATGGATTGAGTCGATGGAGAAAATTTATGATGTCTTTGGTTGCACCGATGAAGACAAGGTCCGGTTTGCGGCTTATAAACTTGTGGGTGCCGCCGAGCATTGGTGGAAGGGTGTTAAAGCGAGTTGGGACGATACTCATACAGTGTATGCATGGGAATTGTTTGTGCGAAAGTTCAAGGAGCATTTCATTCCGGTAGTGGATCAAAACCGAAAGGAGATTGAGCTGCTCAACCTGGAGCAAGGTTTGTGGTCTATAGCTCAGTACTCGGCTAAGTTCACAGAATTAGCCCGGTATTGTGACTATCTTGTGCGGACCGAGGAGCAGAAAGCTACGAGATTCATCCGGGGTTTGAAGACTTCTATTCGCACTCAGCTTATAGCCCAGAGGATTGTGACATTTCAGGATGCGGTAGACCGGGCATACTTGATCGAGCAAGATATTGGGGAGCATAAGAGGAAGACCGAGGTTGCAAATGCGGGTAAACAGGTAAGCCATGCTAAATCTCAACCACATCACCGTTCAGATAACCGAGGTAATTTGGGAGCACCATCTCAGTTTAAGGGACAAACCGCGCTAGGGAATCCGGGTACTACTTCGGGGAAACAAGGGAAACAATGTAGGTGGCTTTGCACTTACTGTCAGAGGGAAGGCCATTTGGAGGATAAGTGTTGGAAGAAACAAGGAAAATGTATCAATTGTGGTCAACTGGGTCACTTCATAAAAGACTGTCCGAGGTTTAGGGTTCAATCATCAGGAACAGGAACCAGTACTTCACCGGGTCAGAAGAGAGATGCTTCGGGGAACCCTAAGGTATAGGGCAGAGTAATTGCGAACAATCAGCACTCACCAGGTAACGGATAAATTTCAGGAGGTATTATTTTGCGTCGTGAGAGCGAGCGCGTGCATTTTAGGATCATCGCATTTATGTGTTTCTGTGCATTAGTTGAATTTATTCCTTCTGAGTCTTTGACTTATGTGTTGTAGGTGTCTACTCCTATGGAGGAGTTTAGAGTATCTGATGAAGTCTTATGTGCCTATGATGTGCTTAAGTATGGTTATGTCTCACCTGCTAAATTAGCCATGTTGCTACTGCAAGATTTTGATACTACTATTGCTTTAGTCTATTGTTGTAGAGGGATTGTTATATCCTCCATTCCTAATTTCTTAAAACTGTTTGAGACCGTTCCCTGGGTAGAGTTATACCTATCTTTTCTTAATTGAAATCCGAGTATTTAGTTTCGGTCGATTTGTTGGGTGTATTTATCATTCGTAAGATTTCATTTGCTTCCGATTAGTACCTAGTGTTTGAGGAGAAGCTTGGAATTAAATTGCATTGTGTGGTACGATTTTTTATGGACGATGAGTTGTTGTAGGAGTTACTGTCATTAATGGTGATAAGCGTTAAGTTAGAAAGGACTAAGTACGTTTTGGGGAGAGTAATAATTTCTCGATCTATGTTACATGCATTTTGTGTACGACTGTCCCATCCCCCCTCACCACCATGTGCCTCACCCTCCCCTTGTCCGCTACTATGACCCCATCCCTGTGTATGACTGCCCCATCCCCCATGACTGCCCCATCCCCCCTCCCCCATATCATCACCCTCACCATGTCCCTGATCTCCTTCCCCCTCCCCCCCCCACCATGTCCCTGATCATCACCCTCATGTCCCTCACCCTCACCCTGTCCCTGATGTCCCTCCCCCCCTCACCATGTCCATGATGTCCCTCCCCCTCCCCCTGTCCCTGATCATCCACACGACGATGACGACGACGACGAGGTTGTCTCTGACCCTCATCTTCATGGGTACGGTCAAACGGTGGTGGAGGAGGTTGACCCAGAAGTCGTCCTTCCTCTCTAATATGCGTCAGGGCATGTGTGATGATGTGTCGCGTTTGAAGTCGAGACTGGTCCGGTCCTTGCTCAATAATTGCTTGTTCATTAACGACATATAAATGTTGGAACCTTTGAATCTGAAAAAAAATATATTCAGAAAAACGTCAACTATTCTGGTACCCACCATCCTTTCTGAAAAGGAATTAGAAACTCACCATCCCTTCTGTGAGGCTAGCATGTGACCGGTACCCCACATCCTCTACATGAGCAGGATTGTGAATCAATAAACGTGTGATGCTTTTGTACCTTTTGAAAAAAAAATGTTAAAAATATTAAAAATTTGTGGTGCAAAGAAAGGAATAAATGTCAACTATAACATTTATTCCAGGATAGAGAGAGTATACAAAAACAATAGACACTCACCAAAGCATGTACTCATGTGTATATGAATAGTCCATATCCACCTCTTCCTCTGACCTAGGAACCACATTGAACAAACGTGCTTCCCATTGTTGAATATAGGCGGCATGGTCATCCACCCAACTTATTCTGGGTCTACTCCGTCTATCAATCTGATGCAATCTAACATCAGTGTCAACTGTCCCAGGGATGAACTGGCGCATGCCAAACTGGCGCATAACTCGATCAGGCAGGTGCAACTCCACCCTCTCGAAACATATAAGAGGCGACCTCGTCCTCCAAACAGCCTCCCCCTGTAAGCAATACCCTGGAGCAACACGGTCTCCGTATGGCTCCCACACAACCTGATCCGCAGTCAAACTATCTAACGCATCCCTATAGCCGCGCAGGTTATGTCTAGTCACATAACCAAACGATAACGCCCCCCGCCAACTGAAATTGAATATCAAAGAAAATTATACTCCAAAAGCGTAAAAAAATATATCAATTCATTGATAAGTAGTTGTCCTATCATACCTAGCCCCCAACGGGTCATCTACATCTGCCCCATATACAGCGCCTAACGATCGCGGTTGGGTACACCTCAATCTCTCTCATGCCCAAATCTGTTCAAAAATCAACATCAATATATATAAATATATACTATAAAATGATATGGTGCACATGTATACTATATTTAAATAGTCATACCTGCACAATCGGCATGAATCCTCCACACTGACTAGTCTGGGGGGAAGTCGCCTTGCAAAGCTCTCGATAAAGGATGGCCAACGCAGCACTGCCCCAGCTATAAGATCCTAGAACATCGATGTCTCTAAGAAGTGGCAAATATATGAGCTTCACCTTCGAATTACTGCGATCTGCCAAGATGTATGACCCCAATAATTCCATGATATAGGCACGTGTGTACCTATCAATATCCGCTATTGTGGCATGTTCTCCCAAATTACCAATATTTGAGAAATGCTCCTTAAGCCACTTGAGATTCAACATCCCCGTCTTCAAGTTCGGGGGACCAGGTCTGACACCTAACAACTCAAAACAAAAATCAGCCCACTGGGCGTCTGTCATATATGTTTGAAGGCCCGTGACGGGCAATCCATCTATCGGCAAACCCGTCAATAGACCCACATCCTGCAGCGTAATCGTCATCTCACCAACAGGTAGATGGAAAGTGTGGGTCTCCGGGCGCCACCGCTCGACCAACGCCTCAAATAAAGCACAGTCATATTTCTTCATCTCCCCATCCTGTAAACTCCGTAAAACCCCGCAACCCGTAATCTGTTCACAACCCTTCCATCTATATTTGTCGGGGGCTTTGGACCATGTCGAAATGATATACTACAAACCTCTTCACCAGCCCATAAATGAGAAGATCTATGGGAACCCTGTAAAGTCAGAACGGTGCGGTTCAAAGGACCTGGATCTACAAACGGCCCATCTCCATCCATCTAGAACAATGAAAAAAACCACAATCATATAAAAGGATTAATAATATACTCCCTACGTACTAAAAAGTTCATTAATAATATACTCCCTAATAATAGAAAGGGGTGCTCCACTTATAGGTGAAAGCAACAATTAAAAGTGGCAATTAGGTTTCCTTTTCTTAGAATGAGAGTCTCATTGCAAAAAGAAAGAAGGCACAAAAACATTGTACTAACACTTATTATCAAACTTATTATCGAACATTGTATGAATCCAAATAGTTAAACTTATAATCAAAGTGCAAAAACAGGTTTCATAAGTCTATGCAACTCATTTCTGTATAGGCAAAGCACCTACCACCCAAGAAATCATGCTCACAAGTGATAAATCATAATATCTGTTTCTCCTATTAAGAAGAAAGAAGCACAAAAAATATGGAAGTTTCATGCGTTTACGAAAAACTACGAAAGTCAATTCCATAAAAATCCAGTCTACATCATTGTAAGAATATGAAAGTTTATACTCCCTCCGTCTCCGTCCTAGAATTATAAACCTTAAAATCCCAAGAAATCATGCTCACAAGTGATAAATCATAACATCTGTTTCTAGGTTTGAATTTTGGGACGGAGGGAGTCTTTATTAAAATCCCCAGTTTATTTTTGGGGACGGAGGGAGTATTTTTGAAAGCAAAAAGCAAAAATACAGACAAAAATCATCAAAATCCCCAAATTCAAATCTAGATAACAAACTTAAACCCAATTTCAGACCTAAATTATAAACCTTAAAATCAAGTCCGCAAATAACACACATTCAATATAATTCTACAAAAAACAAATCATAAACGCCACTAGAGTCCATAACCAGTCGACAATCACCCAAAAAAGTGAACCAAAAATCGCAAAATCCTAACCCTAAAATTCAATATTTATTGCTAAAAAAATAAAGAAAAACTTACATTTTGTATTAGAAACGGAGAAATGTAGCTTTGAATCAAGAAAAACCATCACAATCGGACCAAGAAACCAGTCAATCGCCGGGAATCGTCGCCGCTCTATCGCCTCTCTTCTCTGCGTCTCTGTCTGTGAGTCTGTCTGTGAGTGAATGAAGACACGGCAATGGGGGTATTCATTTAAATGTGTAATTCGCTTCCGCAAAGAGCGAATTCATTTAAATGTGTAATTCGCTCCCGCAAAGAGCGAATTCATTTGAAGGCGAATTAGGAGGTCGATGGATTAATGGGGCTAATTACCGTCTATGGATTAATGGGGCTAATGAGGTCAAAGGTAATTCGCTTTTGAGGTCAAAGGTAATTCGCTTTTGTGATTAGCGAATTATGGAATTCGCTTTTCCTAGAAGCGAATTACCTCAAAGTTGGTCATTTTGGTAAATACTTTGAAAGGGTGGTACTTTGGTAAATACTTACAAATAAAGGAATTATTTGAGAAAAAATTCTGAAAGAGATGAGACTAGTTTTTGAGTGTTTATTTATAATTTTGATTAAATTCAAATGTATGTAGTTTGTCAGCACCAAACAAATCGAAGTCTTACAAAATTCAGCAACTTAATAATTTCAGCTCTACATTTTCAGAGCTTAATTTTCAGCTTTACCAAACAGGCCCTTACATTAAAAGATAAAAACATGTTTTACACTAAACGAGTGTAAAACAAATGCCTATTGTGAAATATTTGGAGAGGAAAGAAATTTTCATTTTTCCACCAACTCATTTTAAAATGATTTTAATGTTTCCCACATTTGATTCATCCTACCATTTTTCAATCTTTCTCCTCTAATAAATAGATGAGTTTATTGCCATTTGAACCTGCGTGCTATTGCCAAATTGACGAATTTCCCTTGTACTCACGAAACATACACTATAACCTGTGTACTATGGTTTTAATAAAAAAGTGGCCAGGGATAACGCTGAGTCGTTAAAAACCTAACGGGATGTCAATATATGTTAAAAACATAACATATTTATAATAAGAAAATTCAAATGTGACCCCCTGATAATGATATTAATGTTGCAAATGTCCAAATATATTTTATATTAATATTTCTCTATATATTTTTATTAAGATAGAATACCAATTTATGAATAAAAAAATCGGTGAAGAACAAATAGATTCAATCAATAATTGCTCCAATTTAAAGTGATGAGGGACTATATGGATAAAAAAAAATGTTTTGGTACAGAGAGAGTATACCAATTTATTAATATAAAAAAAAATAAAAAAATAAAAAAATGAAATACAAATATAAATAATTTTGGACTTTACAACATTAATATCAATAGTTATGAAAATTTATATATAAGAAAATACTCCCTCTGTCCCATACCAATGGGCACTTTTGGTCAAACATACTTGAACATTGACTAACATTTTATGCTAAATAATTTATCTCTATAAAAATTTAAAAATAGTTATTGATAATGTTTCTATTACTAATTTAGTAACTTTTTAAAATTTTTATGGAAATTAATAATTTAGCATAAAATGTTAGTCAAAGTTCAAGTTGGTTTGACCAAAAGTACCCATTGGTATTGGTATGGGACAGAGGGAGTAGTCATTATGCAATTTCACTTCACCTTTGTACAAGAAATGTACAAGTAATTAAAGCACATTAAAAATGTTGATAAGTCAAATGCGACATATGCTGACAAGTTAAATGCGATATTTATCGAGATGAGGCCGAGAGAGTAATAATTGAAAAAACAAAGGAAAAATAATACTCCCTTTGTCCCGGAAAGATAGTCTCACTTTTTCCTTTGTTACCACGAAAGAACTTTAAGCAATAATTAAGGCTACTTTTATTTATCTTAATGTGAATTTAAAATTTGATATTGATAGTATTTATAATGATGTATCAATAACAATTTTTATATTTTCATTAAAATAATTAAAAGTAGTTTTAATTAGTGCTCAAATTTCATTCGTAGTAACAACGAAAAAAGTGGGACTATCTGGGACAGAGGAAGTATACAGAGTAAACACTCAGCTCAACTCAACTCAACTCTGCAGGAGAGTGGAATAGAAACTCTATTCGGCTTCTTTGCTGCAGCTGAATGCAACCTGTTCACGAAAGTAGCATTATTCCATCCTATTCTTATACAACTATATAATCACTTATGACAAGCTTCAAGCCTTCAACAAGCATAAAACCTAAATGACATTTAAAAAAAAAAAAAAAAAAAAAAAAAAAAAAAAAACCAAAAAATTCCAAACACAAACAAACATTATACTCCTTGAATTCATTGAAGTACATGTACCCATTTATATACATCCGTTCTTCATCGTTCGTATTCAACATTCTCAATAGTCCACCACGCCATTCAGACCCTCGAGAATCAAATCAAACAATCTAAAAAAAAAAACGAGTATGATAGAAATACAATCACAACATCTGAAATTGTCTCAAACGAGTCCTGTGACTTTGTATTTTTCACCTACGTAGAGAGAGAAAGAAAAACAAGATCCGAAATCGTCCCAAATGAGTCCTTTAAACTTCATCTTCTGTCTCGTTCACAGCTTGAAGAGGACCGCCCCCTGCAGAAGTGAAGGCGTTTTCAGACACAGTATCCAGAGGGCCGTTCCCAAAGAGACAAACCTGTGGCTCAATCTGGTTCAGTCTGTCCCATTCTGATTCAGACAGGCACCAACTGAAAATGTCTATATTTTGCTTGATCCGGTCAGGCTTCACGCTGCATGGTAACACGCTCGTCCCTCTTTCAAGACCCCACCGCAGAATAACCTACATAACAGAATCAGCCAACCCAAGTTAAACGGACTAAGGCCCTGTTGAGCTGAGAATAAATGGTTGAGAAAGTAGTACCTCAAGAGGCAATATATTATCATACTCCCCCCGTCCCATAATAAATATTGCACTTTCCTTTTAAATCCGTCCCAAAATAAATGTAACGTTTCTAAATTGCGTAATAAACATAGTTCAATTTTGTTATAGTACAAGTATTGTACAAACGAATAGCGCACATTTATTAGATATTTGACACGTCAAAGGTGACATTTATTATGGGACAGAGGTAGTATAAGCATAGACTGAAAAAGAGAGCACACACAGCAACAACAATAAAACCATGGATAATTTCCGTAAGCAGTGCAGAGCTTGAAATCAGGGCCTTGGGAGAAGTTATAGAGTTGGATACAAAAAACTGATTGATAAAATCAATCTCAAGATACTAGTACGTTCTGTAAACAGCAACTTCATTGATCACTTCCCATCTCACCCGTGTTAATCAAAGAAAAACCATCAAACTGTCAAAACCCTTTCCAAGACCCTTAACCATAGGTAAACTCTTTCTGTTCCAGCTTGACAAAAAAAAAACAAAAAACTTGCACTCGATTCTTTACTTCTTTTCCTATACACTACAGCGTGGTATATCTTGTCATATACATGTAACTGCATTATAAATGAACTATGTATTTGGTATTTTGGTCCGACTTAAGACACCTCAACATCATATTTCCTTCATGGAATGTCTGTTGACAAACTCCAACCATATTTTTGTGTTCCAATTTAAGGTACAGCTCATAAGAGTACTTGTACCTGAGTTACACGTCTTCCCACATTTATGACACAACGTGTGCCCTATTTCCTCCCCAAATTAAAAATATCATAAGAATCTTGGATCATGTAAATTTTGCGTTCTGACTTAGTAAAGGCTTACTAAGGTATCTAATGCCTGGACTATTTGACTTTGTATCCCCACCTGAGTTACAATTCAATGTATGTGCATGGTTCCCACATTTACGACATTAGTCTATTTCCCTTCCAAATTGAAAAGCTCGTGAAAAGCTTAGTGATATCAAGTACGGAGTAATATGTACTCATCGGTGCCATTGTAAGTGTGCCTTATTAATTTGAATTTTTAAGATCGTATTTTGATACCCTCAAGTAGTAGTTTTATAGTGCAAAATCAATGCTACCTATTCCTCATTATACACCTCATGTTTGCAAAGGAATTATACACAAATGGGTTAATAAACCTGCCCAATAAACGAAAGGAGACACTTACTATGTATAATATGTAAATAAGGTTGTGTGTGGGTTTTAAACCTATGCAACAAGGGACATTCATTATGGGGTAGAGAGAAACAAAAATGACTTCCCTTTGAGCGCTAAAAGTTAAGAACCAGTATGTGATTAAGGATCAACAAAGGGAATAGATGTTATACGCATCTTTCTGACAAAATGAAAAATATATGACTTCCATTCTTCTTATGGAAAGATAATAGTTTAAGCTATCAATGTCAAACAAGTATCAATTTAAACCCTAAATATTTTCTATATCATATAATTTTAGGATATATCAAAACATAGCTATCAGTTTTGTTAAAGAGAAAAATTTTACTATTCTTAGCACAAAGTCTTAAATTCAACACAAATTTTTTCTGATAGCTAATATTTTGTAATATTTTTACTGACCATTATACCTATTCCTACTCAACCCCAAAGCAAAGACGAGAGATATGCTGCTGATGTTCTGTTTCTCCTAGTTGCTGATGAGGGGAAGAGCGGTATTAAGGCTTGATATACATAGTTGAGTCCGTATCTATCAGCTTAAACTTTTAACTGAGCTGGTAAAACTTACCATGGTATCAGAACCGGATCAATCAAGAAAACCCTGTGGTGGTGAAATTGTAACTAATTAATGTTTCTTTTCTTCTTTTCTCTTTGGTTCTTTTCATATTCATGGATTAGTCGTTCCATGATTATTGTTGGACTAATTTGAATATTTTATATGAGGACCTAGTCGCCATGATCGTGCAACTGTAAGGGGTAGTTTGTATTTGGGATTGGGTGCGCAAAGTTTATTCTATTTTCCTTCTTTTTTTTTGCTACTGGTGAAGTCAACAAAATTTGTGCACACATAAGAGGTCAACCTTGCCAGCAGCTATCTCCACAGACAGCTAACTTAATAATAAGAAAGATGATAGCCTTTCCCATTGCCATGATATGACTTGATGCAAGATGCACATTCCTTTCAATCAACCAAACTATAACCCTGTGAAAACAACAAAATTTCCCTAAAAATTCTGAAGGCGAAAAAAAATTAAATTTTCAAATACGAAACCAATCCCTGCAGGCCAGCTGGTAACATTGTGTGCTTTCTTTGATGATTGAACAAAGGCAACCACTTTCTCTTCCAGCTTAGTCTTTCGGTCATCACTATTTTCTACTTCTCATAGAGGAAAAACAAAAAAAGCTTTTTGTGCTCTTTATTATGTTTTCTGATGATTTCCAACAAAATCCAAAAAGATGGCATGGCTGCTAGTAACAAGGCAAACTGAGTTTTCTGCTTCGCTCTTTCATGTTCTACCACTACTTTTTCTTCTTATATCCTTTCCTAACTTCCCTGACCAAAATCTTCCTACGCTCGATTAGTTTACGTTGACCTTCATAAAGGGTCCTGAATACTTTAAAGTTGAAACATTTACCATATTTTAAAGGATCTTAAAGGAAATTGTCCCAAATGAATTGAGATGAGTCCCTAACTGTCCAACAATGAGTATAAGGAAGATTCTAGTCATAATTGTACAGTAAATAAGAAGGAAGATTCTAGTCATAATAGTACTTGTGATATTGATAATTTTATTGAATTATTTCTACATTAATCATCTTATCACATGGCACTCTACATCACATGCTAATTTATTTTTTCCATAATAAAGCAAAGACAAACAAGAAAATCAAAACAATATGCAGCATGACGGTAGTGCTTTTCATGTACTAAAATACCATTACAAGAGTGAGACGGTGGCTCGGTTCTGCTTCAAACGGAGCATAATGGGATAAGAGAATTCACGTATCTGATCCTAAGTATTTTGTGGCAAGACTCATTTTAGTTGACTTGGTAATTTTGTTTTCAAATTTTCAATAGTAAGAATCACAGATAACTCAGTGTCTCCAGGCCTATGCGGTGCTCCAGATTAGTATAGCAATCTAATGGCACTTCATTCTCTCAAGGAACTATCATGTAATGGCCTGATGCAGTAACTTTGTTTTAAAGTTTGAAGTTCATCGAGTTGGTGGCAGTGCCGAACACTTTGCAGATGAACTACTTCTAGTTAAATGCTACCCCCTCGGTATTTCAATTTCTAAAACAAAATTCACGTCTCACAATAATATATTCTAATGCATACTTGCAAAACTAATACTCCCTCCATTGCAAAATGAATATCCAAAATATTTTCAAATTGCTCTTGATGAAGAGCATATTTGTTTGTTTTCAGACATTGATTTAGGGACGGAGGCAGTAGTTTATAAGATGGATAAAGTGTCTTGATGCATCTTTGCTACAAAATTTTCTTAAAAGTGAACTTTTAAAGAATGTCCCTTGAAGTGAAAAAATGGACATCCATACTGGAAGGAAGGGAGTAGGTTTTCGTATTTCTATAGAGCTAGTAAGTTCATGGTGTCATGATTGATTGACGAATAAGAAGAAAGAGAAAATGTGATGCAGAACAGATGCATACTTGCTGCAGAAAACTAATTCCTAAATAGAAAAGGAAACTACCTCCTAAACATAAAATAATTAAGACGACTAACATACAAATCGTGTAGGGATTTGGACTTCTGCATAAATAACTAAATAAGATTCCTAATTTAATAAGAAAACCTGTTTCCAACACTTACCAAATATGATCAAACTAATCCTACTCCAGAAAATACCAAAATACGAGCAAATAAAATACAAATTCAAGACTATCCAAATAAACCATGTAATAAGACTATTAACATTATAACATGTCATGAATACTTCGCTCTGGACTTAAGCATACTATGATGCCTCTAATACTTTCAAATTTCTTCTCCTTAAACCCTCTACGTAGTGTATTAACATTATAATATTCACCGACTTCCACGTTCAACATCATCACCTGATCCACTTTCATATTGGGGGAAAATAAGGAATAGGGGGTAAATGAGTCAAATTTACCTGTTCAGGAGTCTTTCTATGCTTGTCTGCTATCTCTGCCACAACCGAAAGCTTCAACATTGGACCGTGCACTGATCTTGACCTTCTAAATGAGATACGAGGAGTTCCAGGTTCATCTTCATCACCTGATCCACTTTCAGATGCTCTAGGCGTGGAAGTTGGCACCCCTAAGGGTGTATGAGCAGAGACATGGATAGCTTTTGATTGACAAAATTTTACAAGTTCATCTTGCCTCCAAAAGGGGTGCAACTCAACCTAGTACAAGCGATCATAGAATAATTAAAGATCTACAACTATTTTAGTGAAGTGTCGATTATAACAACAATCTTCACTCCACAAACATAGGTTAAAAAAATATAACTGAAAATGCCACAAATTATAAATCAAAGAAACAATGCTCGAATACTTAAGAAGCCTAAAGAGAGATAAGGGACAAGGATAAAATGTTTTTCATATCGCCTAGATAGAGCTCATAGTCACTTTCAACCTTCTGTACGTACAAAAATTACTAAGGGGAAAGGAAAACCATTGAAATAACCGCGCCATTTTACAGTTTTGAACAGCATGACAGAAGGAAGAAGATATCTTTCTAAATATATACTTGAGCTTACAAGATCAAGCAGGATTCAATGCTCTAAATAATAAATATTCATTTTTCATAACAAACAGAGCCAGTAGTATCACTTTTATTCAAAAGTGACCTATCAAGTAATAGTATCATTTTTCATCACTTCATGCAAGAACTAGTCCAACATTGATGATATTCCAGCTACAATAAACTAGTCCCTTCACCACCATAAAAGGGCCACCCTTGACCAATCAAACTTTTTACCACATTTTCTTTCGAGACAGCAAACTCATATTTCATACCGATCAAAAAATATATAATATTTACCAAGTTTCTTTTAGCTATTTTGCCTACATCGATGCAACATTACTACCTAGGAGAAACTGTCAGATTGAACCACTAAATCGTTATCCTCAATAAGAAATTAAATCTAAGATGCCAAGAGACCCTTTTTTAGAATCATTTTCCTGATAAAATGATGCAAGAAAAAGTTGCAATTGAAAAAAAATAAATAAGTAAGCTTATAAATAGAGTAGGTAGACAACCTGATTAACGGCAGGTACAATTTTGCTGAACTTGAGCAATTCTTTCATCTGCTTTAAACTGAAATTGCTAACACCAATAGCTCTAACAAGACCTAACTCAACTAATTTTTCCATTGCTTTCCATGTTGTTTTCAACCTATTCAAGAACTGTCTATACTCACTCCCAGAATGTGTGGGAGGATCAGTAGCATCCCCAAACGCCGAGCTCTCGGGCCAATGCATCAAATAAAGATCCAAGTACGAAACTCCAAGATTCTTGAGCGAAACTCTAACAGAATTCTCAATCTTATTGATTGAATTCATAGTACAATAAAGCTTAGAGGTCAAGAAAAGATCCTCCCTCTTCATTGAACCCTTAAAAGCTTCAGCAAGTGCTTCCCCAACTTCAATCTCATTCCCATACAGATGTGCACAATCTATATGACGATAACCAACAGATAATGCAGTTTTTACTGCATCAATACAGAAATCACCCCCACTTTGCCAAGTCCCAAGCCCTATGGCTGGAATTTTAGCCCCTGTATTCAATAAGAAATGACTACCAACTTTCCCTTTCATCTCTTCAAGATTCTTAACAAAGACAACCCTTGAATCAAAACCAACCAATCCTCAAATGAAAATAAAACAAGAATCGAATTGGGTATCAAAGAAAACTTGGGAAAAACTGATCTGGGTAAAAAGTCAAACAACCCAATTTGTTCAGGCAAGATGAAGAACAATCCAATTAAGTGTTGTTACGAGGTGAGTGATGTTGACTGCAAAACTGCTCACCATATGCTTGATGAATTGTCTGAATGAAACAGAAGAACTAAACCCCAATGATCAATGTTGAATCCAAGAAGAGTGTGCTTAAAGCTGGAGGAGAGTGCAGACAAACAAGAAGCAAACAATGTGGACCTTCTTTTTCAGCAAATGAAAAACCTAAAATAAACTTTGTAAAACACAAGGAAAAAATTGGTAATATTCAAATGGGAGAGATGGTCAACAACGCAACATAGAGCAAGAAACCAACCCTTACCGTCCCCTTTTCCTCAACAACCTAAATTGACTGACGCTTTTGGTGTTTCCAATTCGCTTTTATATTTTAGAATAATACTATGGCACAAAAAATCACAAAAATTTCCCACAAAATCGTATGTGTAATGAGGTAAATTCTATATACAAGGCATATTACATACAAAGCACCAATAATAGCAAAACTACCCTCGCGTGTTGTGTGCAAAAGGACGACTTGAAGGCTTTGTGTCGTGTGAAAACACACGAGATATACCAAATGTATAAGATGTTAAGTCGTGTTCAATTATACGAGTTGTACAATACTCTGTCGTACATAAACACACGAAATAAATGTAAACAAGTCGTGTATATTTTATAAGACAGGCCGTGTCATACATGTCGTATATAATAACACGATATAAGTCTATATTCTCGTGTGTATGCATACGACATATCAAAATGAAGGTGTTCTTCGATGATTTGCAACACGATGTTAATGATACGCATATGCTATGTTATATTATTGAATTGTGTTGTTAATTGAGCAAAATTTATACACTTATACATGACAAGGAACAAACGTCATATTGGATCATACAATATCATATAACCTATCACATTTAAGTGATACCACTTTATTTATAATCACCTAACAAATGATTGTGGTGTTATGTTTCTAATCAATAATATATTTAAAGAGGTAATTAAACATGTTATAATGCATCATACAATATCATATATAAGCTACCACATTCATTAGGTTAATGTGATACCACTTTATTTATCAACTAACAACCGATGTTATGATGTGCATGTACTATGTTAAATTAATGAATTATGTGTTATATTTCTAATCAAGATTATATATAATGAGTTAATTAAACATGTTATATAACGAGTTAAGTTGTTTCGATGATTTGCCAAACGGGGTTAATGATAAGTTGTACATTAGAGGAATACCAACTACTCAAGATTATATATTTGAAATTATCATATTTGTTAATCAAGATTATATGTTTCTTATTATAATAAGTTGGAAAACAAACAATGATTACATATAAGATTGAACCAACATCATACAATATCATATAACCTACCACATTTATTTATAATTAATTTTTATTTTATTATATGGTGTGTCGTGTTGAAATACACGACATTTAGTAAGACATATCGTATGAACAATACACGAAATGAAACATTATATCTCGTGTATTGTTCATACGAGATAATTACCAGAAACAAAGACTATATCGTGTGGTTTTACACGATATGTACCATAGTATCTCGTGTATATACACACGAGATACACCCTGAACCCCTACATAAAACACGATATACACGCAGACAACTTAACCCTACAGAGAAACACCATTGCTGTACACCCATGCAGCATTGATATACTCCACAACATTGTCCAAGTCTTAACACCCATAAATTTATACCCATTATTTTCATTAATTCTCAAATCATCTAACACCATAGTATGGATTCTCCACAACATTCTCCAAGTTTTTATGATCATATTGATCTTGATCTTGTGGAATATATTTTTGAAGAAGAAGGTTTGTCACCAAATTCTCCACATCAAAATCAAAATCCAAGCAGCAATGAAGTAAGTTTTTAAAGTTATATTTGGTGTTTTGATCAAAATCGCAATAAAAATCCAATGTTGAAACGAAATTGTTTTTCAAGATTGGATTTTTAAATTCTGATATTACTCTATTTCGTGTGAGATTATACGAGTTTTATGCTAGTTGTCGTGTGTGTCTACACGAGTGATGGTGTATTACCTCGTATTACGTCACACGAGATAAATGTATTTAAGTCGTGTATAGTTACACGAGATGTGCCAGACCATCTCGTATAATGTTACACGAAATGTCATACAGCCTGTTGTTTATTGTGCAATTTTCTAATTGATGGTAATACAATTTGTAGGGATTGGATGTCAGTGATCAATTCGATACATCCCTATTATTTTCAAATAGGGATGATCTTGTTAAACACGTACGGGATATCGCGGCCCGTCAAAATATAAGCCTTTCTATAGGAGATTCGAGGAAGACAAGTGGAAATATCCTAGGCTACGCGAAGATTGTATGCCATTTTGGTGGCAAGTACAGGTCCGGAAAAACTAAAGATGTGAGGTTGACTAGTACGAAGAAGATTGGGTGCAATTTTGAAATCCGGGCCAAAGATAGGGGTGATGGGGTATGGGGTTACGTTGTGAAGCATGGTTCTCATAATCATGACTTTCCAACGTATCCCGAAGGTCATCCGTTGGGTAAATTGACTAGTTCTGAATATGAGGAGGTGTGTAGCGCAAGTCAGTCTTCGGTGCGTCCAAATAACATTCTAACAATGTTAAAGAGGAAGGATGAGAAGAACGTGAGTACTCCGAAACACGTCCACAATGCCCTCACAAAATGCAAGTCACAAGAACGACAAGGGAGATCCTCGCTTCAACAGTTCATAAAAGCACTCGAGGATAAGCAATATACCGTCTTCATGAGGAAAGCTAACGAGAGTGACATGATCGGTGACATATTCTTCTCTCACCCACGAGCATCGGATATGCTTAACTGTTTTCCATATGTAGTACAAGGTAAATTTTTGATTTTTTTGAATCTGTTTTTTGACTCTGTTTTCCACAAGTCGTATGCATTTTTTTTGAATTGCAATTTTATTCATTTCTAACTTTATTTCTCTTTAAATGATACAAGGTGACTGCACTTACAAGACCAACTGCTATGGAATGGCATTACTTGAGATTATAGGATTTACTTCAACGGGGAAGAATTTCACAATTGCATATGCGTTCCTCCAAAATGAGAAGACTGGGAATTACACGTGGGCACTCAAGAATTTGCAAAGTCTTTTTCATACTCCCCATATGCCAACTGTTTTCTTAACTGATCGTGACTTGGCTTTCATTAATGCTGTCCAAATGGTATTTCCCGAGACCGCACACCATTTGTGTCGAAGGCATATCGAAGTCAATGTTAAAAGGAGAGCGTTGGCTAAAACTGGTAGCAATGAGTTTGCACTATCATTCATGAGGAGATTTAATGAAGCAATATCAGCCGCTACTCGAGAAGAGTGGGACACCCGTTGGCAATTGTTTTGCGATCGTTACAGATCTTATCCTGATTTATTGACCTACCTCCGCGAGACTTGGATTGCTCCATACTCTACAAATATTTTGTCGATGCACACAGATCAGTTACTGCACTTCGGAACCCACACCACGAACAGGGCTGAGAGTGAGCATAACAGGTTGAAGAAGGCCTTGGGGAGTGCTTCTTCTACTTTTGACACATTATTCAAAAAGGCTCATGAGATTATGGAAATCCAAATAACAACAATCAAAGCTACTATGGAGCAATCAAAGAGTAGAATTCCAAATGATATGAAGACATGTGATGTGTATCACGACATATTGGGGCGAGTGCCAAAGGCAGCTTTGGAAAGAAGAGCGGAGTCGTTGTGGGGATAATGTCATGGATCCTTCAGGCTGTGGGTGTTACCTGAGGCGAACACATGGACTTCCATGTAGTCACGAGATTGCATGCATACAAAACTCTGGGGGCCGGATTGAGTTGTCCTCGATTCATGATTTTTGGAAGAAGTTGGACATTGAAGTAGAATACTGTCCCACTGGACCTGATTTTGAAGTTGTGTTGAATGAACTGCAGAACGCACCTGGACCGGTAAAGAGAAGGTTATTTCAAACGATAAATGAAGGGCTACATCCACAAACCGGAGATGCTTCTGAGCCGGATCATATTTCAAAGGCAAATAAACCCCGGACCACCAGTTGTAGAGTACTGTCAGATTGGGAGCGTACCGACAGACATTTTGGAGTCCCCACTACACCACCCTCCACTAGCAGCAGGTCTAGATCTTCATTTATTGCATCAACCCAATCAGGTTTGATGTCGCGGGAGTCACCAAATCCGAAATCAGCTTCAAACACTACACCATCTAGCCCTACTACTCCTACATCTCTTCCACCACTAGCTGCTTCAGGTCCTGGGAGAGGTCGGGGACGGGGACGGGGTCGTGGAAATGGACAAGTCAATGATATACATACTTCTGTGCATAGGATGTTGCTTACCCCTCTCATTGTCCCATTTATTGATGGCTTCACAGATGTGATGGGTGATGGAAATTGTGGATATAGAGCAGTAGCAGCGCAAATATACGGAACAGAGGAGATGTGGCAAAGAGTGCGCTCAGATTGTGCCAATGAGCTGCTTCATCGCCGCGAGCTTTATGAGAGAGTTATGCCTTGGAGAGATATGGACGAGCTCTATAGTCGCATTACTCACTATGCCTCCCCTTGTTCGGAATATTATTGGTTGATACTCCCAGAGATAGGGCACATCATAGCCACGGTGTATAATGTGGTGTTTGTCTCGTACTCGCAAACCGCTGGCTTCACATGCCTACCAGTGACTGTACCACAAAGAACAGGACCACCCACAGACACACTTGTGTTGGGACATGTGGGAAACCATTTTCTATTGGTATGATACTTTAATTCGTTATATTTAACTATCTTATTTAAATTTGGTATATTTAACTATCTTATTTAAATTTGTTATATTTGACAATTTTATTACTTTTGCAGCTGCACATGTCAGATAGTGATTACCCGATACCATCAGTAGCACTATATTGGGAGGAGAAACGTGATCCAAGCGCAAGTAACCTGATCATGCCATACAGAACTCGGATAGAAACATTCAACCGACTCTCAATTATGGCGAACGAAGCACGAATTGCAGGAAATAGGCCATAGTTTATGTGTATAGTGTATTGATATTTGAATCATCCAGTTTGTATGAAGTTTCGTATTGTTTGGGACGGAGATAGTATATTAAAGTTAGTACTATTATTTTTGGATCACTTGATGTAGTATTGAAATTCTTGTTTTGATATTGGTTGTTGTGATGTATGGATACATTAGTTGACTTTAGTATGATTGTGTTATTGGTTTTTGGGTTTTGAATTTCTGGTATTAAATGATGTATGAAATTGTGGGTTTTAGGTTATGTAATCATGTTTTTTTCTGGGTTCTTTGTATCTCGTGTGAACATACACGAGATGTAGTTGTTCTGGTCGTATGAACTTTACACGAGTTAAATTAAACAAGTCGTATATACAAACACGAAATGCTTTGTTTTCTGGGTATAAATGAATTTCGTGTGTGTATACACGACATGAATGAAGACATGTCGTGTATGTTCATACGAGATGATTAATACCATCTCGTGTATTAGCACACGAGATGGTCTCTTTACTGGAAAAAAACAGAAGCTTAAAAGTAACAAAAACATACCCAAAATTTCAATAACACTAAACCAGAATTTCAGCAAAATTTACCCAAAGTGCCAAACATCAAAAGTTTACAAAACATTAATTTACAAAGTGCCAAAATCCAATCAATGTATCCCAACTCATAATAAACTACCAAAGTGCCAAAACAAAAGTACTAAAAACTCTGTCCCAAAACAAAAGTACTAAAACAATACAAAGTGCCAAAATCCAATCAATGTATCATACATCATCAGAAAACTACCAAACCAGAATTTCAAATCATAAATTCAAGCAGAGCAGTCACGAGTCCATATCCCTGGGGCATACTCCTCTCCAACCTGAAATTAAAAGTTATAAATCATTAATTTACAACCTCCGTCCCAAAACAAAAGTACTAAAACAATACAAAAGGAACATAAGAATTGAAATGTGATAATAAAAATGGAAATAGTACCTAAAAGGGACCTTGTAATAGATCGTGCGCCCGTCTAATCTGATCTATGGCATCCGCGGGTAACCTGTCATCCGTGAGCAGCGGAAGTAGTATATCTCGTGCCTCTTCAACCCTAGGCGGTGGTGGAACGTTAACTAGGGCATCATGATTCGGATTAGTAATCCGAACATGAGTCCTAGCCAGGAACCACTTCATATACGTGGAAGTAACATGATCAGATGCGCTCACGGACGGCCCCCATCTACGCACTGGATCGAAAACCCCCAAGCCGTCCTCTAACCAATCCTCCCATACCTCATCACGCGTTCCATAGGACTTCTTGTACCCCTTTTGACCGGCCATCAATGAACAATCTCGGCCGCAAGATATGGGGTCTCTGGGGATTTTCTGCTGGATCCCAAACTGCCGTGTAACACGGTCAGGCATATACGCTTCCGTGATATCCTGGAAGCGTATAACCCCACGGAAGTATGAGACCGGCAAAAGTGCATCTGGGGTGGTACCGTAGGGAGTCCAACAAACCTAAAAATGAATTTGTTAGACACCGTCAACAGAAATATAACTAACTCACCCTATCAACCGTCATCGTGTCCAGGGTATACCGGAACTTCAATAGATGGGGCATATCCCTTCCGGCCGTATCAGTACGTACCCATCTACGAGCCCTCGGCTGGCCCTCCGTCCATAACGGGTCAATATCTCTCCGGAAAACCGGAAAGTGCTCGTATATCCAGGCCTGCAAATGTATGAAATAAATAAGTTAACAATGTTATAACCATAAATACATGTTGTAATTATTAAATGATTGTTAAATATTACCTCTAAAAGACTCAAACAACCACCGATCTGCTTGCATCCGTATCTAGATGCCTTCCCCAACTCCCGGTATAGATATGCCAACGCAGCTGTCCCCCAGGATAGAGCCCCCACTCTGTCAATATCCACGCACAATGAAAGGTAGTCTGAGGGCATCTTTTCCTGAGTCTTGTCCACGAACAGCGTGGAGCCGAGGAGGAACATGATGTACGTGGAAGCGCGCTCATCGTCAGTCATGTCGGAAGGGGTCTCAAAGGACCGGCGGAGGCCATCTAAAGAGTACGTCGTGCCCTTCCGACATGTATCAAGGCGTGCCCTGATACCGGCTACGTTAGGCTCTGGAACCGCCTTCATAACAGGGCCACCTGAACAGCTGATACCTACAAATTGAAAATGAAATAATTAATAAAATTGATAAAATTTATGAAATTGATAAAATTTATGTAATTTATAAAAAATAGACAACAAACAAGAATATACCTAGGATATGAGTGACGTCATGCATAGTGATCGTCATCTCCCCCCACGGCATGTGGAAGGTATTAGTCTCGGGAGACCACCGTTCCACAAACGCCGTTAGGAGCGCCATGCTAGGCCGGCGAATGGTAGCATCATGTAGGTAATGGAGGCCGGTACCCTGAACACGAGCCCACCAAGCTCTATCATCCGCCGGTAAAGAAGCATGCGAGAACCTGTTGACTCCAAACAAAACATTATAATTAATACTCCCTCTGTTTCAGAAAAACAATCCCATTTTGAATTTTTTTTTTTTTTTAACAAAAAGTCAAAATGGGACTGTTTTTCTGGAACAGAGGAGGTTTAAAACAATAACAACAAATAATAAATCTATTTAATAAACAAATCATATACTTACTTATCTAGAATCTGCTGCCTCGTTTGGCGCTTCAACACCGGCTCACGAGTGGCGTTCTCCCATATCTTACGGGCTCGGTGATGACTAAACCCGTACAACAAATCAACCTCCTCCGGGCCACCACCGGGGTTACTCTTAAGCTGCCACTGTTCATCCTTAGCCCCTTTCCCCTTTTTGGCCCGTGCCTCCCGCCTCTTGCGAGGCCTCACAGATAAACTCTCCTCCACCTCCACCTCCTCCTCCTCCTCCTCCTCCTCATCACTAGATAACTGTGCCTCATGCACAGATGCACCTCGGGAACGAGTACGAGAAGATGAATCCTCCTCCGACCCTGTACTAGAATCTGTACCCTCACTATTTGTCTCATCATCCACAATCTGCTCAATCACGACATTCTTGTCGTGCTTCTTTTTGCTCCGTGCATCTACTCTAGCTGCAGCTGCCTCCTCGGCCTTCCTCTTTCTATTAGAGGCGGTCGCAGGTTTACGTCCCTACAAAAAATTAAATAAGAGACAATTAATTTTCAAGAATCAGTTGACATTTCGTGTGGGAATACCCGAAATGTTGGTGATCATTTCGTGTATAAAGACACGAGAAACCTCACCCCATATCGTGTATTAGAGCACGAAATGCAAACTGATGAATCAATTTACATTTCGTGTCCTAATATACGAAATGTGGAAAGTATCTCGTGTACTACAACACGAAATGGTCACCAACATTTCGTGTATTGGCACACGAAATGTAAACTGATGAATCAGTTTACATTTCGTGTGCCATTACACGAAATGTTGGTGACCATTTCGTGTTGTAATACACGAAACACACCCCGACATGGCCAGATTATACCCCACAAATTCGTAACCAATTCCAACGAAAAACCCTAATTTGTTTTACCAAATCACAATTAGAACCATTTTGGATAGGTTTACATATCATTTAACAGTTATATAATCGGTTTTAGGCATAAAATTGTTGTTGGATTTTCAAATTTAAATTTTAGGTTAAAAAGAGATTATATTACTTTTGGAGCGGCGGTAGAAGAGGCGGACTTTCCACCGGTGAGAGGGAGGTTTGTATTCATTTCCGGTGGTGGTGTTGTGGTGGTCGCTGGGTTCGTCGAGAGAGAGAAGGGTTCGCCGTTGGTTTTTGAGAGAGAGAGAAGAGCGACTGATACGTTTGAATGGGAAGGAGGGATTTTATTTTTTTTTAGTATATATATAAGGGCATTTTAGTCATTTGTCCATGCCTTGTAAAATGTATGCCTTGTATATAGTATTACCCGTGTAATGATGTTATTGGTGTTTTTAATTAGAGTGTGGCGGATCCATTATCGATGCAACCAATAAAATATCGTCACATCATCTTGTGAGCAAGATTTTGTGACCTTATTTTGTGCCTCTAGCATTCCTCTTTATATTAACTCAAACTTGACAGTAACACAAGCCTTGTTAATATTTTAAAATTTTACTGCCTCCTTTCCAAATAAATATCGAAAATGATTTGTTATTATTTTAAGGGTTTTTTTAACTTGTGCCCACGGGCACATGATAAGATTTGAATGATTCTTTAGTAAATTGTGTATAGTTAATTTTAGTTAATGAGTTTTGAGGTATAGTTAATTTTAGTTAATGAGTTTTGATGACTTGAATGATAAATTTTATTAATAGCTCAATTAATTACTATCCCAACCACCGTTTGATTTCTTTTTCTTTTGCTTGTGGTTTCATCTCCTGTTTTTAGGGTCAAACAAACAATTAAAAATCAAACAAAACTAAGTTACATGAGTGAACGACAGAGGTGTTCAAAAATACAACCAATTAATCTTGTTTCCACTTATATCCATCATATAACTACAACAAATCAAGGGAAAGAACAATAGTGAATATTAGACAACGGACAACATGTTGTACCAACCAGTATCAGCACATGCATATACAATCAACTACACCCTCCGTCCCAAAATATATTTAGTTTAAGGGGTTGAAATTTGTCCCAAAATATCAAAATACGTTTAGTTTAAGGGGTTGAAATTTGTCCCAAAATATTTATAGTTTTGCTTTTATCTACACATACTCCCTCCGGTCTCAAATATAAGAAAAAATAACTAAAATCACACCTATTAAGAAAGTAGTTAAGTTAGTTAATTGTCTTGATTTTATAATAAAAACATGTTAAAATTACTAATATATCCTCATATTAAATGTGTAATAAATGTGTACTTGTATTTGAAAATGAATAATTAAATAGGGGCAGTTTTGGTAAGAGAGTATTAAATGGTCTTGAAATCCCTTAGAGTTGCTTATATTTAGGTCCAAAAAAAACCCACTTTTGTTGCTTATAATTGAGTCCGGAGGGAGTATTTGGCATTGTTTGTCAAATTCCCTGCCTCTAAGCTTACCTCTCTCTATTCTGTTTTTCATAAACTTTGCATGCTTAATTGGCTCCCTACCAAAAGTGAGCAAAATCTTACCATGGAACAAGCCAAAGTTTTGTATAGGCTAGGGAAGAACGAACCTTTTAATTTTTGGGAATCTAGTTTTTAAGCACCTTGCTTCTTGGCCAAAAAGAAAAGACCCATCTTATTTTCCATATCCCTCCTTGATCTTTCGTGTCCTTACTTTCCAAAAGTTTCCCATAGAGACTTCCGATGTATTTTCCTCCGGCCCAAGCTTCTATGTTGTTGATAATCAATTGAAAATGGAAATAGGCACAAAGATCTCCCTTAGTCTAAACCGTCCCAAGCTACAGGTTCAACTACTCTTCCTACTCAGGGTACATCATCTCAAGCTCAGCCTTCTGCTCCAGACTTTTCTTTTCTCATTCCTACAGGTACACCAGGTGCTACCCAAAGTGCTGTCAACACTTTTGGTAGCACATCAGCTATGATACCAAAGGCCAATGTAATCCAGGTCCTACAAAGGGTAATTGAGAATGTGGGCACTCAAGTACAGACATGGATGCAGATTCACACAGATTTGCAGAACTTTCTTACACAGCTTTCTTCACAAACAGGTGGAGAAAATGCTGCTGCAAGTGCTACCCATACTGATGCAGGTACTGGAGGTGATGATACTCAGGAAGGCAACGAGGACGAGGACGAGGAGGAGGCGGTTTAAAGATGGTGATGGTTCTGATTTCTTTGGAAATTGGGTTGTGATAAAAACAATTTTTATGATGGTTGTTTTAAAACTTTGTGGTGGTTCTTGAACAATTTCTTTCTTGGTTTGTTTATTTGAAGTGTGGAACACTTCGTGGATTAGAACAATTATTTTGTTGGTATTTGGTTGAAGTGTGTTACACTTCGGGATATTTGGTTTTAGATTTTATAACCTTTGGTTTTGTTTTGGATGTTTAGTTTTTAATCCTAATTAGTACTTAGTACTTGGTTTAAAACTATTTCAAAATCATTGGTTGTTTGTTCGGTTGACTTGCCTCTTTCAGGGGGAGTTAATCTTTGTGGGAAGAATTTATGTATATTCTGTATTTGTGGCTAACATTGTCTTACAGGGTCACAGCATTATTTAGTTTGTGAAGAAATATTCGATTAAGGGGGAGATTGTAAGTGCAGAACGTGGTGTTACCACAAGTGCTGCCAACATTGTCCCAGTGTTACCCGACGGACAGTCTGGGAATATATTTGAATTTTTGCTTCATAAATAATTTTTGTACTAATGTCTAATATTGTTGCAAGTTTAGTGTTTATTGTTGGTCCAATTTTCAGGTATACTATGGTTGAGATGCTAGAATAATGCAAGGAAGATAAAAGAAGAGTTTATGGATAAAAGAGAATTTTATTCATAAACATGTGGGATTTAAAGCAACAACAAACACATGTGAATTGACTCATTCAAATGGCTGATTGTTGATCAAGAATGTACAAGGCATGGATAGCTAGAAGGTACAACAAGGCTAAGCAAAGACTTGGGCACAAAGAATTAGTTCCTACAATTTAGGAAATGTAGAGAATATTCCCCTCAAGGCTCGGCCACTTCTCCCACTCACTCTCCACGTTTGTGACCACAAACCCAGCCATTTATGGAGTAGTACCCAAGCATTTCAAGCCTATAAATAGCAAGGAGAATGAAGATTGAAGACACAACACTTGAAGCTACTTCAACACACATTCTCACACAAGAAAAGCCTATACACTCCTTGGTTCCGATAAACCCCGTCTGCCCAAACCTATTTCCATTCTTATAATCTATGATTGTAAGTTTGTCTTGGCTAGGATAGGGTCTCGTGTATAGACTTAGTCGTTCCATAGAGCTCAAATTATAATAGCGATAGGGAACTCTCGGCCTTGTACTTTAATTCTTATTATTAGTAAAGGTCTTGCCTTTTGAGGCATCCCTCAAGATATATAATTTATATATCTTGAGAAAAATAATTCTTGTGTTTTGATTCCGCTGCAAACTCTTTTCAGAAACTGTTTTCTGCTCGTGTGTGTAAAGTGTTGCCCGAAGTGTTATCGTTGCTCTGCCAACACCTTTGATAACACTTTCATTCCAGTAAGCCATCGACTTGCTTTTTCAGGGTATATATTACTAAACTAGCGTGAGTGATTATACGTTGACCACTATTTTGATTATTAGATTCAATTGAGGACCTAGCGGAAGTCAAAAGGATCTAGGTTTATATGTTCTTGAGATATTCATGAATTTCTTGTATGTTGCATAGACCTAGCTGAAAGTATAACATATAAGAAATATTAGGATTTGCAATCCGGCAACCGAACCATCCCAACTCTTACTTTAGTGAACGAACCCTTGTTTAGAGATTGATTCTTTTATGATTTGTGACACCACAATAATTGACACATTTAATCACATAAGCATAAGTAAGAGATACTTGTGAATCTTTTCCATAGACTTTTCCTCCATATTCCTATCCATTTATTTATCTTTGTTTAAGTAATTATTTTATTTATTTTTTAGTTAATTAGATTAAATCACCAAAAAACCAATCTTTTATTTTATTTTATTTTATTTACTACTATCTAAATTGCTATCTTCTACAAGTCTCTGTGGATTCGACACCCTACTTTTGCATATACTACTACGGTGATCTTGTGCGCTTACAAGGGTTATAATTTGTTCATCACCTCCATAGCTTACGGGAAACACATTCTTATTCCAAGATCTCAATATCAAAGAATAAGGAGTTGGTCTCCTGTAAAACGCGATTTTCCTAGTGGTTAAGAAAAACGTGTTTTTCAAAATCATCTGGCGGTCCTCAACACACTCACCGGACCTTCGTAACACAGAAACTGGTCATCCTAAACATTGTCACTAGCTATCTATTAACACTTTCGGCTATCACTTTCAAAGGTTCTGGCTATCAATCTCATATCCAGAAAGCTTTATACTGATATCCAGAACCGTTTGAAAAGTTTGGATTGTTTACAAAAATGTCACCCCGCATTTTTTAAAGAAGTTTCACATATTTTCAAAAATGCCACCGAAAACACGTTTTTCCTGGGATTTACGTAAAACGCGTTTTACCCAAGATTTTCACAAGAATAAGAACCCTAAATTCATATAGCATTTTTCATAAAAAAATAAATTATATTGGATCTAGCAATCCGGATCTAGAATTGTTCTAGATATTCGTTCGCGTGTGGATACACATAGAGGGCGTTGATCTCAACTCCTTCAAGTTCGTGATCCGGCAATCGAAGGCGTGTTCATGAGATCGTGATTCGAAGAACGCGAAGAACAAGAAGATCAAATCTTGGGCTTGAAAATTTGAACATCCAGAGAAAATTTTAAAGCATCATCAAGGTTAGTAAATAAAATTCATCTTCATATTAATTTAATTATCTTGAATGGATCTAGGCTTTTGAGTTTAATTCTGCTGTGCATGATTGCTCAAAACCCAACAAACATGATGTTATATTTTCTGCATTTATTACATCAACAAATAAAGTTTGAAAAAATATATTTGATCTAGTTTTTTGTCTAAGAGAAAGTTTGAAAGGGAACAACTCATGAAATACTTCGGCCTTTATATTTACGTAAAGATTTAAATATACAACTAAAAAAAATCTTCCAACCAGTTCAGTAGTTAATGTACTTCTTCGACAGCAAAGATACATTTTCTTTCCAGAATGCATATTCAATTTTGGCTTTAAGTGAGATTTAAGAAAATTAAAATTAAACATTTTTAATAACATAAGTTCATAAAACCCTTGATAATCTCACTATATTGTATTATGAGTGTGTCCGTGCGAATTAGGACACAATGTTTGATTTAGTAATTTATAAAAAACTAAAAAATACTATTTCCGTCCCTGAGTATGTGTCCACCTTTTTTGCATGTTAGCACGAAAAAACTTTGAGCAATAATTTAACATTGATTTAATTATTCTAATTGATAGTATATATAGTGGTGTATAAGAAACAAATTTTATTAGAATAATTAAATTAACTTAAAATATTGATCAAAGTTTCTTCGTGCTAACATGCAAAAAAAAAAAAAAAAAAAATACACTTACTTTGAACTGAGGAAGTTTTAATTTGAGAAAAATATTTTAGAAAATTAGTGTTAGTGCAGACTGTGGTGTTACCACAAAACAACACTATTATATTCGAGAGTTTCTATAGTCTTGACACTTTCAGTTGGTATTTTTTACTTGATAAAAACCAATACCTTTGTATGGTTTATTTTTCCGCTGCAAACTCTTTTTTAAAGTGTTTTAAGTGTTTACGATTGTGGGACTGTCGTCAAAGTGTTATCGCTGGTGCTATCTATCACTTAAGATAACACTCGTGAGTTTTTACTCACATACCCAAGGCCATTGACATTTTCAATTGGCATCAGAGCTGGACACTTGACATACTAAGTGTTTGGTCCAGTTGTCATGGCTTTAGGTCTTGCTAATCTATCTCTTGAGAGACTTTTTATTCTTGATGGCTCAAATCATGATTCCCTGAGTCATCATACATTAAAGAACCTGACCAGTCATCCATGTTGACCACGGTTTGAAAGCATTCATTGTCAGATTTTAAAGGTGTTGCGTCAGGTGTTACCTGGAGTGCGGTAACACCAAGCCTAACACTCAACAGGTATAATATTTTCAATATTTCTGATATTTTTTTTGCTTTCATGGTTCAAATGATGTTGATGCAGGAAGTCTAGATGATAATGATTCAAGCAAGGATATGATAGTTCGTGATGAAGTCAAGAGACACCCCCTAAGATTCAAAAATAATCATCACATATCCCAAATGATAGGGGGAGTAAATGTTGGGATACAAACAAGACAGGGTGTTCATCGAAAAACCTTAAGGTGTGTGAGTATGTCTATCACATATGCCAAAGTAAGACACTCTTTTTTTTTTATTATTAAAAATGGGTTTTTTATTTCATTAATGATAGATAAATTGCACTTAATCTACATCAAATGGCCATGACGGCTACAACTAGGCCTATAAATAGGCTAATACAAATCTCCCTAACGGGATTCGAAATCGAGACCTCCTCATGGGAAGCTAATACCGGATACCGCTTGAGCTAGAGCTCTTTGGTCCAAAGTAAGACACTCATGTTTAAAATTATCTCTTGCATCTACGAACATTGTAGAGACATTTAAAGATGGTGTTTGGATTCAAGTTATACAGTATAAGCTTGAAAAATTTACTCATAATAATGCTTGGATTCGTCATCATTTTTTAAGAATTTTGGTTGAAACGAAATTTATTCAAATAGAGCATATTGATACTGAATATTCAATTGCTACAACTTTTACCAAATTTCTTAATTTTTGTCTCAATTAATCTACCAGCTTGCGGATGTTGTTGTACATTTAAAAAAAAAAACTATTTGTTTTCTTTGTTTATTCCGCAGTCTCGAAGTGTTGTCATTGGTGTTACCACACTGATAGCAACACTGCGAATTTTTATTTAAAAAAAAACAATTTTTGTTTTAGTCTTTTTAAAGCGGCACATGCTGACCTTTTTGTTTCGATAGGTTTATATTTGGTTAACATGTTTGTCAAATCCCCTTTGTACTCAAAAGTGACAAAGTCACAAATTTTTGTGATAAAATAAAAGGCAAAAAGCATTTATAATATTTTCTTAGTAACTCGGGGCACGGCGTTCGTTGCGACGATGTACTCTTGCCAAAAGGATATATTATTTAGTGATTTCGTACTAAGTATTAGGAACATGAAGTTCCCTACTACAGTGTATCCTACTTGAAAGGTACAAATCACTAAAGTATTTTTATACTTTCTAAGGACTCGGAGCACGGAGCTTGTTACTACGATGCTATCTTGTAGATAAAAAGTGTAAATTATGCTTATTTTAAAGTGCTTGAAGATGAAGAACAAGCTTATTTTATCTAACTTGTTTAGATTTTTTTTTACCTCAAACACTTATAATTAAAGGCTTGCTATGCCTCAAGTGTTTGAATTTGGGAAGCTTGTTTTTGCCTCAATTGCTTATATAAAGAAGCCTAACAAATTGCCTCAAGTGTTTATAATGAGGATTGTTTTGCCTTAAATGCCTTAAAGTGAAAATTTTTATCAATGGGATATTTGACTTATGTGTTTTCGAAAGTGTTAGCATCATTGCCGATAACACATTAGTATGTGCCACATTATTATTTTTTTTATTTATTTTTTTTTCGAAATTAATTGTTAAATTAGGGAAGTCTGAAAGTCCCATAAATGTGTGGAGTTTTTGATTTCCAAAAGGTCTCTATTAATTCTTTTTAAATTTGATAAATCTTGTTAGGTTAACTAAATCCCTATATTTTTGGAGTCCTAATTCAAAATTAACTCCAAATTTTTGTGGGATCCGTTAACTAACTCGATTTACTCGTTATTTTTTCCTCTTTATTTTATTTTCTTTTTTATTTGTTTTTTTTTAAAGGAAGGGGATAATGATAAAGGGCCGTTTTTTTCCGATGTGGTTAGTGCGGTTTGCTTGAGTGAATCCTAACTAGCTAGGAAATAAGGGGAGATGAGTGTTTTTAGGTAAAGTGAGATGAGTGAAATCTCTTCCTAAAATTACCTCCTTAAAGATCTCCTTAAATATTTTCTTCACCCTCCTCAACCTTTATTTCCGTCTCACACTCCATAAACTCGCCTAATCCATCCAATTTCATTTATTTCCTTATCATAATTCCATCTATGAATGTCACATCTCAAATCCCAATCTCAAATCACTACCATCAAGGAAACAAAAAAGAAGAGAAGAGTTTTGTATTTTCATGCCAACCGGCTACCCAAGCTCCATCAAAGCAGACTTCAAGCCAGTTGCAGATTCATACAGACTTGTAGGAATTCTTTACACAGTGTTCTTCACAAACAAGGGGAGATATGCTGCCTCAAGTGCTATTCTGCGTGCTACCATAAGTGTTGTTCTGCTTACACAGGTGCTTATCCAAGTTCTCTATCAGGTGTGAGGGATGACAATACTCAAATTTGACAGTTGGTGTGTTTTTATCCTTGGTAGTTTAAAACAATGTGGATGTGTTTCATTTGGTTAACACTAGTTGTTTTTTGTTGGTTGGTTTGACTTTTCGGTTGACTCTCTAATTGAGGGGGGGTTAATCTTTATGGGGGACATAATCTTTGTATAAACTGTGTTGGACTAATAAATTCTTGCAGGTACAAGCACTTGGGTGTTTGTGAAGAAATGTGCAAATAAGGGGGAAATTTTTAGTGCAGACTGTGGTGTTACCACAAGTGCTGCCAACGCTGTCTCATTGTTATCAGACGAAAATTAAATTATATTTGAATATTTATTTTCACAATATTATCTTATACTAATATTTAACATATTTTGCAAGAATGTATTTTGTTGGTCCATATTTTAGGTTGAAACAAGGTGGAATGCTAGAAATAAGGAAGGAAGTTGAAGATAGTTGAAGTTATGCATAAAAAGAGATTTAATGCATAACGTGTAGATTAAAGGCAAGTGAAAAACGTGGGAGATTGACCCATTCAACATCAAGTCATTTGAAGCTTGAAGGTACAAGAGGATGAAGCTAGAACTTGGGCACCAATAATTAGCTCCTAAAATCAAGCGATTGTGGAGATAATCTTCCCCGAGGCTCGGCAACTTATCCACCACTCTCTCCACGTTTTGGAGGCCTATATAAAGGGCTAATGGGATCATTCTACAAACACAAAAGAGAAATATTAAAATCCCATAGTCTTAGACCAAGTGCTAGTGATGTTACAACACCCAACCCAACATCACAATCTAGTTCCTTGAGGGAACTATTTGACGAAGGCTAAATTGGTCTAGCCTTTTGATTGTGATGGAGGTGTTGTATCTTTATTGATGGTTCTTGTATCTAGCACATTTTGTACTCTTATTTTTTTTAGAGGATATGAGTTGTTATCGACTTTGTACTTAAATCATACACATATAGTGAAAGTCTTTTTTGGCCATGAGGCTACCACAAGTTATATATTTATATAACTTGTGAAAAATATATATCTCTGTGTCACTTATCCGCTGCGTTAATTCTTTCAATCTTTCAAAGCTGAGATTTTACGTGTTGTGTCAAGTGTTGCCCAGCACGCAAGACAACACTATTATATTCGAGAGTTTCTATAGTCTTGACACTTTCAGTTGGTATTTTTTACTTGATAAAAACCAATACCTTTGTATGGTTTATTTTTCCGCTGCAAACTCTTTATTAAAGTGTTTTAAGTGTTTACGATTGTGGGACTATCGTCAAAGTGTTATCGCTGGTGCTATCCATCACTTAGGATAACACTCGTGAGTTTTTACTCACAAACCCAAGGTCATTGACATTTTCAATTAGGCACAAATTTTGAAGCAGAAAGAATAATTTTTTGGAGAAATCAAAATGAATACCTTTTCAACAAATATTTGAGCATGGGAGCAATATTTAAGTTCTCGATTGAGTTAGACTATAGACTATAGGCATGTGCAAATAGATCAATAGCACAACTATTAAAAATTGGGTTAATTGCAATTTGGTTCCTGATTTTGTCCAAATTTTGCAATGTTAATGATGTCTTTTCAATTTTGCTAATTGGTATACTCACTTTGTCATATTGTTGCAATCCAATTGCAAAAGTAACTAAATGTTAGTTTTCTAACAGATTTTATGTCATGTGACTAGCACATGACGTTTTAAGGGACGTTTTAATATATTTTTAGAGCTACACATATCCGATTGATATGATTTTTTTTAAAAAAAATTGAAACTAATATTTAAATTTACAACATATATTGTTTTCGTAATTTTTCGGGTGATTGGATTATTTTATATTAAATCTTAATTTTAAATATTAAAAAAAAAACACGTGAAATGTTAATCTAAAAAAATGTGTTAGCCCCAAATATGTTTCATATGAAGTAAATGTTATATGTAGGTTATCAGTTCATAAAAATATTTGATAGAAAAAAAAAGGGAGATGATGAAAATAATGAATCGGGTGAAGAGTGTATGTGGAATGGGTGATGCGGGAACATGGAGGAGGGGTAGAGGAAAGCAAACGTTAGGAAATAAGGTATAATATGGTGGAAAGTAGTAATTTTTCAGATTATTTTTCCCATGTCCTCTATTTTTTAAATATTTTTATTCATTTAAATTACAAATAAATATAATATAATTAGTTCACCAAAAAAATTGTCAAAAAATATACTCCCTCCGTCCCAGCTCACTTGACACTTATTTCCATTTTGGTCCGTCTCAGCTCACTTGACACTTCCCAATATAGCCTACTTTTTATAATTTTATATTCACTCTAACCTACCACTCATTCTCTCTCATCATTTTCCACAACTCAATTTATTCAACCAACACTACTATTACTCCACTCATTCTCTCTCTTCATTTTCTACCACACATTTTTCTTATTTTATTCTTTTTTCTTAGTTCTTGTGCCCACCTCTTGTGTGTCAAGTGAGGTGGGACGGAGGGAGTATGTTGTAGATTTAAATATTAGATTATGTTTAAAAAAAGAATCATACCAATCGGATATGTGTAGCTTCACAAACATCTTAAATCGTCATGTGCTAGTCATATGACATAAAATTTGTTAAAAAACTAACACCAAGTTACTTTTATAGTCGGATTGCAATAAAATGACAAAGTGAGTGTGCCAATTGGCGAAATTGAAAACACAACATCAACATTGCAAATTTTTGAAAAAGTTAGAACCAAATTGCAATTAACCCTTAAAATTCCAAAGGACCTTATACTTTTCACTACTTTTTCTATGTGGACGTTGCCAAATTTAAAGTTGCAATATTAGTACTCCCTCCGGTCTCAAATATAAGCAAAAATAACTAAAATCACACCTATTAAGAAAGTAGTTAAGTTAGTTAATTGTCTTGATTTTATAATAAAAACATGTTAAAATTACTAATATATCCTCATATTAAATGTGTAATAAATGTGCACTTGTATTTGAAAATGAATAATTAAATAGGGGCAGTTTTGGTAAGAGAGTATTAAATGGTCTTGAAATCCCTTAGAGTTGCTTATATTTAGGTCCAAAAAAAAACACACTTTTGTTGCTTATAATTGAGTCCGGAGGGAGTAACTCATATTGTTTGTGTATACTTTTAACTAGTAATAAAGAGCCCGTGCCCTGCACGGTAGAACTTTACTGATATTATTCTATAGAAGGTGATTATTTTTTATATAGTAATCATCATTTTAAATATAATGTTAGCTAATAATAGTAATCTTATTTATATAGAAAATTGAATATTTACCAATATAGTAACAATTATGAGTAACTAATATTTTATTATTACTTAAAATATTCTAATTTATTAGTAAAATGTTGTTTTTAATTATAATTTATTTTAATAGTATCTATTTTTAGATTGTAAACGTAATAGTTATTATATATAGTAATTGTTCTAGTTAACTAATATTATTAGTGAAAATATTGAGAAAAACTTGTTTTACTTAGCTTTAGAGTAAAACTTGTTTCCATTCCTTAATGTAAACATAATTTCTTAATGTAAAATATGTTTTACACATCTTTTAATGTAAAACATGTTTTTCATAATACTGACTCATATTATTAGCTAATAGTGAGCTAAATGGTAATAGTTACCTTATAGAGTACTACATCCTTCCTCAAGTGAATGTACATTTGGGATTTAAGGATCATTTTGAAGAAAAATAATAATATTAATAGAAAAATCATAAATATTCTTATTATTCAAATTTAAAATTTAAAATTTTACTTTTGTAAAAATATAATGATTTTTTTTAAAAAAAAAAGTTATGTGAAGGTAAATTTCAAAAGATCATTATTTTGAGAGAAAACAGAACATTCAATATGAGAGGAAGAGAGTAACTATTATGATTAACTAATATAATTAATAATAATAATAATAAATTTGTAGAGTAACTATTATAATTAATTAATACTATTAATAGTAATAATTAATATATATAGTAACTATTATAGTTAACAATTACTATTAATTGTGAAAGTTAACTTATATTGTAACTATTATGGTTAACGAATACTATTAATAGTAGTAGTTAACCTATATAGTAACTCTTATGGTTAACTAATACTATTAATAGTAGTAGTTAACCTATATAGTAACTATTATGGTTAACTAATACTATTAATAGTAATAGTTAACATATATAATACCTAATAGTATTAACTAATAGTAAGAATTCCAAAAGTCAATTATTAATTTGAGAGGTGATGATGTGGCTTCATGTAAATCAAGCTTTGTCCACGTGGCGACTCTATAGGGGTCTTCCTCGACTTTTATATATATAGATTTTTAAAGGGTAAATTGCGATTTAGTTACATGAGTTTGTCATCGTGTTTCAATTAGGTATCCAATTTGTGTTTGTTACAATTTGGTTACTGAATATGTTTTTTTGTTGCAATCATGTGTAATTTTGGATGGGCCGTTAAAAAAGTAACGAAAATGGATGAAAAACGTAACAAACTTCTTTCAGAATTGCAAAGATCACCCCTGCACTTTAAATTATCTCACTACATCCTCTAGCTCTTAACGAATGTTAAAATACTAACATAATTTGGCATTAATCTAATTCACACTAGTTGTCAGTTAAAATAATGATATTTTAAGTTTGAAAAATAAATCCTAAAATTAACATCTAAAGGGAAATGTACAAATGGAAAATTTAAATATCATGTATAAAAAATGTACAAATGGAAATTAAAAAAAAAAAAATCATGTACTTTGGCATTAATCTAATTCACACCAGTTTTTATATAAGAGATTTTTTTTCTAAAATGTACAAATTGAAATTTGAAAAATATGTTAGTTACTAGTTAGCACCAAATAAGAACAAGGGAAAAAAAAAAAAAAAAAATTAAAAACCAACCACATGAACCCAGTTAGTAACCCACCTTCGTCCTTACCTGTGAACCCCTCCCATGAAAACCATTTCTACTCCCTCCATCCATGGCCTCCACTTCTCTCACCTTCCCTTCCCTTCCCTTCCCCTCCCCTAATCCATCTCTCCCATTTTTATTTCTCGCCCTTCTTAGCCTCTTCTCTCACAGCTTCTTTCTATAGCTTTTCGGATCTTACTCTCACCACCATTGAACCCAATCTTCCTTTCAATATTTTCCCTTCATTACGGTCAACATCCTTAGCCTCATTAATGTTATTGGTGTGAAGAATTTCAATGGAACCCGAAATGATATTTGTCTATTTCAGATTGATTTTTTTTTTTTAGATTCTAGATCTGAGTTTTTTCATCTTTGATTTCGGGGGACTTGAATGTTAAATGGTATTGCATCATGATTTATTCCTCCGTTTTATTTCCTGTATTTAGAATGATTGAAGTGAAAATACTGAAAATAGTGTTTTTTTACGGTGGGTGGGTGGAAGTGGTGGCATGGTGGCGGGGGCGGCGATGATGGCGGCATGGTGGTGAAGTAGCCACCGCCGGGAAAGAATTGGTTTGAACTGAACAAATTATTGGAGGGGTAAATAAGTAATTTGCACATGAATATGATCAAATGAGAAATTTCTAAAATACCCATCATTTGATATGTACATGACAAATTGTTGTTAGTTTTTTAACATTCGTTAAGACATAGGTGGCGTAGTGGGATAATCTAAATTGTAGGGGTGATCAATGCAATTTTAAAAGAAGCTTGTTACGTTTTTCACCCATGTTCGTTAGTTTTTTAACGGTCCGTCCAAAATTACACCTGATTGCAACAAAAAGACATATTCAGAAACCAAATTATAACAAACACAAATTGGATAATCAATCGAAACATGATGATGAACTCAAGTAATTAAATTGCAATTTGCCCATTTTTAAATGCCCAATAAGGCTCCCATATCCCCCTTTTCTTATTTTGTGAATATCTTTTAAATATTTAAAAGCCCAATACATATCTTTAGCTAAAAGCTTTGTAATTAGTAAGACGGCCCTTTAACTAAATAAAGTATTAGCACATCAGGAAATCTTAGGAAAAACGTGTATTGCACTCGTCTTAGCATAAATGTGTTTTTTATATGCGGAGTGACATATTTGTAATAAACGGAATGTTATTAAAAGATGCGGTGACATTTTTGCAAATAACTGGTACTTACTAAAACTCATCAGACACTTTTTTACATTGGAGGAGGCATTTTGCAATGCTATAGGAAAAACTTTTTAATACTAGGGCATACACTTGTTTTAGAACTTAGAAAAACTTGCTTGATACTTACAAAACCTCATCAGACACTTTTTTATATTGTATGAGGCATTTTTCAATATTACATGAGGCACTTTTTAACATTAGGGCAGACACTTGTATTGAAAATTTTAAAAACCCACCAAACACTTGTTGACAATGGAAGAGACATTTTTCAATAATCCAAAAGTCACTTTGTAATAATATGGAAAGCAGTCTTAAGACTACCACTAAAAGTGCTTGTTTGAATGATTATAAGTGCCGGCTGAATGTTTTACAGGTGTAAAATCAGAACAACATTTTGTAATATTAGAACAAACATATGATAATTTTAGAGAAGACAATTGTGAAAAACATGTTTTCCCCTAGCTTAGTGTAAAACGCGTTTTTCACAAAACCGGCTCTTACCCCCTATCTCACATAATACTAGAAGTATCACAATCCTTTCTTTGTGTATGGAAAAGACTTTCAAAAAGAAACTTATCTGCCAAAGACTCAACCATTTTGGTGATGTTCTGTGCATTATGAAGCTGTGTCATAGCAAAATGGGTACACTGCTTTGAGCTCTTCCCAATCAGTACTTACCTCTGTCCCATTATAAGAGAAATATTTGGCTGAAGATGTGAATTAATAAAACGAAAGGAAATTTTACTGTGAGCTATAACCTTAGTATAAGGGGAAAGGGGAAAAAAATGGTGGATGTTAATTAGCAATTAATAGAATCCACGATCGTTACACGCGGTTTAATATTCTATTTTCATGGTTCAGTTTCACAATCTGGTCTCACAATTTGGTCTCACAGTCTCTAATCGTAATAATTCGATCTAACACACTTTAGTTGGATTTCATAATATTTGATCTTAAAAAGTTATACGCCAAACCAAATCGAACCGCGCAGATGGAAAATTTTCAAGACCAAACCGAGCTACTTGCGGAACCAGGTGTATAAAAAGAGTGGCAATTGCCTCATTTTAGCTTTAAATGTTGCCAATTTCTCCCCCTTATAGTTTTAGAAAATGTCATGTTTTACCACTAGAATGATGATTATTATCACTTTTGACATCCTTCCTGTTAGAAAAAAAATTGCACTACACCACATTTGTGCCAATTTATACTCCACATGTAATTTGCACCCCTTTCCCTAAAATCCTAGCTCTACCACTGAACCGAGCTACTCAGAATTAAAAACTACATCAAACTGCATGATTTGGTTCGATTTGATTCCGGACTGCAATCTAAACCAAGCCGTTGACAACCCTAGGTGTATTCATGGAGTCGAGTTCACCAGTTTTGGAGAGACCAGTAACATAGAAAACTGACATCCATCTTTAGAGTGAGTCCCCGAACTTATCAAGGGAAATACTGCCTTGCTTGTAAGAGCAATGCTAGAGGCACAAAATATAGTTACAAAATCTACCTCATAAAATGAGGTGATGATATTTTATTTGTTGCATCGATAGTGGACCCGCTCCACTCTAATTAAAAACACCAATAGAATCATTACACTTAGGATTTTGTGAGCAAGATTTTGTGACTTTTTGTGACACTAGTATTATTCTGCCAGTAAACAAATAAGTATGGTAAACAATAGTTATTCTTTTAATAGGCTAATGGATTGGACAAATGCATTTTGTTGAAAATTGTAACGCCTAGTTATGAACAAATTACCACTTACTAAAAATGGCAGACAATTGTACCCGAATAAGAAAAAAAGAGAGGGGGGGGAGAACCTACAGTATATAGTGGGGATGCAAATGCACCCACAAAATTTCCATAATTAAATAGAAAAGATTTATATTTATACATTATATAATATAAATGCACCTCCATAACAGATTATAGACAAAAACTTAAATGAGAACACTATAATCCGTCTCATAGTAAAGACGGGTCATGAGTTCGGGTTATTGGTGTAGTTTCGACCTATGACTCGGAGTGTTAGGAGCAATTATCCCATATCGGGAATCAACTAGCCAAAGCCTGACTATATAAAGATCGAGGGTCACTCCTCCCATTACACGTGCGAGCCCAAAGTTCGGCTCACGATAATCTAGCCCCACGTCACCCAATTATATGTCCGCGCGTAAGCCCAAAGTTCGGCTACGCGTGAGGGGGTGTGTTGGAGCAATTATCCCATATCGGGAATCAACTAGCCAAAGCCTGACAATATAAAGATCCAGGGCCACTCCTCCCATTGTCAATTGGTTTTGGGGGGTCTATAAATAAATTTTAAAAAAAAACTCCAAAAAGATTCCAAAATTTTCTTTTCAAATTTTTTTATTGTTGAGTTTTTTTCGTTTGCCGAAACTAATGCTTACTATAACTAAATGTAACAAACGGGTTATTTATATGTAACAATGTTTATATAAAAAAGTAACATTTTTTTTTTCGTTTGTCGAAAGTAACACTTATTATAACTAAATGTAACAAACATGTTACTCATATGTAATAGTTAATAAATATGTATAGAAAAGTAATAGTTCAACCTTTTACACTTTAGAACTAAAAACACTTATTTTAGTAACATTGTAAACATAAGAAAGTAACAATTTTTATAATGAATGTAAAACCATTATATAGAAAATTATACTATATTTTCTTTTACCAAAGTGTAAAGTGCTATCTTTTTCAAATAATGAGCTATATTTTCAAAAAAAAAAAGGTATTACATTTTGTCTAAAAAATTGTTACTTTTGAATGATAACTATATCCATATGTTTTCAAGTAATATGTTACAATGAGTTCAGTTTATCATGATACATGTAAAAGTATCACATTATCTATAGAAATGTGTTACAATTTTGTCTACCAAAGTGCGTGTACAGTGCGTGTTTAGTCTAAATGAAACAAATTAAAATAAGAGAGAATTTTTACGGTTTAGTTTGTTAGTATATTGTTTTGGAAGGAAATTAATACTCCCTTTGTCCCGCCCGAAATAGGACTTTGGTAGTTTTTTTTCTACTTTGACCATGTAATTTAAATAAGAAATAGGTATCCTAATATAAATTTAAAAATTGTTATTGAGAGTATTATTAATTGTGATACAATAACAATTTTTAAATTTTTATTTAGATTATTATATTTTCTTCAAAAGACGTAGTCAAAGAAAGTCAAGTTTACCAAAATCCTATTTCGAACGGGATGGAGGGAGTATGTAATATAATCAAACCAGCAAATTCAATAAATTAATTCATAAAATAATTAAGCTAGGAAAGAGAGAGAAGACATACAACTTTAAAACTGAATACTTTATCTTAATTGGTAAGGGTATTTATGCCAAAAAAAAAATAAAAAAATGTTATGATCTTATTAATAATGCAGTTCAATGACCATTTAAAAGACATGTGCTAGTCACATAGGAGTTATTTAGTTTTGTTGGCACATTGCAAAAAAAAAATGTAAATATTAAAATATAAAATTGCGAAATTAAACAGTTGGAAGCAACATTGCAAAACTAAATTGCAATTTGCCCAAGAAAAATAGAGTTGGAACACACGTGTCCCCATTTAGTGCCACGTATTGGCTTTAACCCACGTCATTCCTAAGACTATACTATTTCCATGTATTATCCTATCGTTGTCATTAAAATCCCTCCGGCTGTTAATTCTGAATGGTTTCGTCGTCAAAATTATGGGGGATTTAACAGATCTGATCGCCGGCCCACCGATGCGAAAATCATGGAAAAACAGTTAGCTACGATTGAAAAGGTAAAATAGTGAGAGTAAAAGTAGAACTAACAACTACTCCCTCCGTCCCACTCGAATTAAGATTTGAAGAAATATAAATATTTTAATGAAAATCTAAAAATAGTTATTGAATTTATTAGTAACCGTGATACAATAACGATTTTTAATTCTTATTAGCATCATTATTTTTCTTCTAATTATTGGTCAAAGTATAATTAGATTGACCCAAAATCCTAATTCAAGTGGGATATTCAGTTATGTTGAGTAGAATGTAAAAGTCCTAATTAATTAGATATAAGCAAAAATTATCACATCAGAAAACCCATGGAGTATCTAGTTTCTATTAATTTAGTAATTACTTATTTATTGATGTGCTTTCAGTTTGGAGAAAGACGAAGATCTTGAGCGGGTATAGTATAGATTGTACCATTCCCTACTTTACTTTACTGGGTAAGCCCTTACAATTCTACTCCTATCTATCTATCTATGTCTGTGCCGCCTTTGATTTGATTTATGAATCCCGTTTGTTTATTTATTTAATGTCTTTGGAGGGTAGCATTTCTATGTTTTGATTATCCTCGAGAGAGAAATAGTAAGTTGGTTGGTGTTGTGAGTGTAAAAGTAAAATTGGAGAGAAAATGAGTGAGAGGAACTTTACCATTTTGGACAGTTTCAACTGATGTGAAACGGACAAAAAATATAAGTATAGTATGGTATTTGGAAATTACAATTCTTGTATATTCTTGTTTAGTTACATATTGTATTATTTCTGGAGATTCCTTATAGGAGGACCTGGGGGCTGGTAGAATGGACTCCTTATCTCTCCAACATGGATTTTTCTTATGTTTTCTACATCGGTTCAATTGTTAAATAATTTTAACATTGATTGAAACAATGTTATGGTGACAGCAATCACGATTGGATAATACAACTAAGCAACTACTAAAACTTCTTCTAGGAAGAACCATCTTTACCTGTTTAGTAGTAATATATAACACATTCGGTATCGAGAAAATAACATATCAATATCTAACACATTCAGTATCAGGAAGATGAGCTTTCTTGGAATACATCAACAAAAAGAAATACGAAAGCATATGTGTTACCAACAAACAATGTATACGCGTTACCAACAAACGTCAAAGGATAACAATGAAGAAAAGTTTAATAGATTAGACTGGAGAAGTGGGTCACCAAGTATATCAGTGGCATCATTTTCAACGAGTCGAGAGAAGATAAAGGGGGCAGTCTGGGAGCACACGAGGGGGAGCAGCAATATCATATCATCCAAGGATGCTGGATACCTGAAAAAACAATTAACAAAAGTGTAAGAAAACTGAGCTTATTAGGAAGTACACACAAAAGGCTGATAATAGACTAGGTAAGAAATGAAAGAAAGTGCTTTTCTGAATAAAATAATACTCCCTCCGTCCCATTTGAATTGCAAAAAAAACCCTCATACACGAGAATTAATGAGAAGTAAATAATATTATGGTGTTGTGAGTATAGATAGTGGGATAGGAATTAATTGTGGGGTAGGAAATGGTATAATATCACAATTTTTAGTCTATTTAACCATTGTTAGTCTTATTCCAATTTTGCCTGTCATGGAATTGTTATAAAGATCAGTTAATAAGTTATTTGCAAGGAAAATTAACAAGTTTACACCAGACAAAGCACCTTCTGTGACCTATTTTCTTTTCCATACATAAATCAGTGAAAAATCTCGTGAAAAACCTGTTTTACACTTGTGTTAGTGTAAAACCTGTTTTCATCTCTTGAAACTTATTTTGCATTAAGAGATGAAAACAGGTTTTACATTAACACGCATGTAATACAGGTTGTTCATAAGACTAACTCAAATCAAGATATTCACATAAATCCATATGCTCTCAAATTGCATCTTCCGCCATGCCTCAAAATTATTGACGTCGTAAATAGATTGGAGATCTACTACTCCTAGAGGATTTCTGTACTAAATTATGTGTCAGATCTACCGCTCATGTGATCCACTATAGAGACCATTCATTTAAAGCGGGGAGGGGGCGACCATTGAAATCAAATCGATATTATAAACCCTAACAATCATAATGTTAAATGTACCCTTAACACACATTAACAAACACAAAAAGACAATCAAGGAAACTAATTTGTTCACTGTAGGAAACCCTAACAATCAATTACTATTAAGCAAACGACAACCATAACGATAGACCATAAATTGATTCCTTACATGTATTGCGGGACAAATGTGACTGATATAAGTCATGACATGAGGAGAGCAGCTGCGCGTACTGTTTGATTACAATTGTTTCCACCTGTCATTCGAATCATGTACTTACTTGGGTTAGTAGAACAGTTTCATGAAATAAAATGAACTCTTCTGAACGTCCACTATATAAGGAACATTAAGAAGACGAAAACAAAATATTTGTTTATTGGTTCTAACTTCTGCAGATATGCAACAACAAAACCAATTCAATTAAGGGCAAATGCTAGGCTTACAAAAGAAGTTTACAAAATGAAGGATACAAGATGTGGTGGCGATATTTCATTGGCTACATCAATAGTGGACCCGACACACTTCAATTATTATTTTTTTGTTTTTGACCCGACACACTTCAATTAAAAACACCAACACAATTATGACACATCATTTTGTAAGCCATCTTTTGTAACTTTATTATTTCCCTTCAATTAAATGACCCCAAAATGACTCGAATTCAATTTTCATTCCCTTCTTGGTTTTGCACAACCAAACATCAACAACATAACCAATTCAATTAAATGACCCCAGTCATGCTTTGAGTACTGATACAAATAGAAGGAGATAGAAGAGATATTTTGAAATTTAAGTTATAATCGACGACTTGGATCGGAAGTCTTTTAATTAAGACTCGGGAGTTTAATCCACAACACATTATTTGCTCTCTTCCAAACAAACAAACAAAATGCATGAACTGTAATCTTCTAGAGTTAAACATAATGTAGACTTTTTAACTTATTCTTTATCATTATTATAATTATTGTAGAAGGAAACAAACCGAAACGAACGACTATCCTTGATAACGGTCTTATATATTGGGAAAATAGACGACACAATGTAGTAGAAACATAAAAATCCTTTTTTTCCAAATGATACCGCTTGGGGGAATCGTAAATACACACGAAGCTCAATATCTAATAACGAAAATAAAAATGGACCCACAATCTGCTATTGACACTTCTCTTGGAAGCAAATCTTTTGATGGGTTGCATAAGGTCCTTTGGTTTCAATTTGAGCCGTTTGTTACTAGCATTCATGCATAACTCATCCTACAATTTACACAGACTTTGTACATAAAAGAGAAAGGATTCACATAAGTAAGAGGAAAGGAATGTACAAACATGTATAACGGATCTTGAACACGAGTGCAAGTCTAGTTAAGGTTACACAATTCTTGGATTGACGTCTGAAAAACATGAAACATTGTTGGCAAGTAAAAGCAACTATACGCAACGGTATAAATGGTACTATATTAGCTAAAAAATTACAAACCCTTGAAAATACAGAGGTATCTCTGTACCCTCTCATCTCAGACAAATAACAAAAAAGATCCAAAGTACCTTTGTATATCTTATCATTTGTAATAAAGTAAAAAATAAAATAAAAATCCTACAATATGGAGGAAGAAAAGTATCATACTTAGAAAAAATGAAAAATTGTTCCTTTTTTTATATATATTTATAGACGTATTTTTAAAGCGGACTTTTGAAATGGAAAATCCAAAATGTCATGATTCAAGTACGAATTTTTTCAATGTCCTCACTCCATTAAAATGACCGTCAATCATTTGGCTGATTATAGTCACATGCCTAATGATCATTAAACAATTAACGTGTCAAATTATAGCTAACGAGATAAGTAGGAAAAAAATGAAAAAAAAAAAAAAAACAAAAGCTCAAGCTCAAGCATCAGAAGTCAGAACCCGCGTAACCCTCCCTTTTCTCATCCAACCCCCTCCTTCCATATTTCCCCCTTCCCCTCCCTCTCCTCAATAATTCTGGCACCCTACGGGTCCGCTCCTGAGTTTTTAATGAAGAGAAAGGAAAGGAAGAGAAGGGAAGGGGAGGGGAGAGAAAGGGAATGAAGGGAATTTAAAATCTTTCTATTGTGCTTCCGAGTTGGGAAGAAAAGGGAAGGAAACATTCAATTTTCCTTCCTTATGCTCTTGAGTTTGGGAGGAAATGAGAGGAAATCTAAAAAAATTATGCTTGTTTTACTCTTCTTTCCTTTCTTTCCTCTCAATTCCTCTCATTTTTGGGATGATTTAAAAGGAAGGAAAATCTCTCAAATTTTCCTTTCTTTTCTCTCCAATTCCCTCTTTAAAAAACTAAGGAGCACTGATTAGAAAGAATTTTTTTTAGATTTCCCCTCTTTTCCTTTCTTTTCTCTCTTTTTTAAGACTCGGGAGCAGAAAGAAAAAAAAATACTTTAACGACCATATTGATAAACAGGTAGTCCTTTAGTGACCAAAAGGAGTACTCCTTCCATCCCAAAGTATATGTCCACCCTCCCATTTACACGGAGATTAAGAAAATGTGGAAGTGATGTTAGTGTTGTGAGTATAAAAGTAAAGTAGGAGAGAGAATCAGTGGGATGGAATAGTAAATTGATTGGTGTTGTGAGTATAAAAGTAAAGTAGGAGAGAGAATGAGTGGGAAGAATAGTAAAGATTCTTTGCCATTTTAGGAAGAGGACATATACTCTGGGACGGACTAAAAAGGAAAGGTGGACATATACTCTGGGACGGAGGGAGTAGTTCTTTAGGAGTAAGGTGAAATTCACCTTACTCCTAAAATATGCTCCCTCCGTCCCGCTCGAAATAGGATTCTCTCCTGACACGGGGATTAAAGAAAAAGTGCTAGTGCAGTATTTGTTGTGTGCATGAAAAATGATATAGGAGAGAGAAAGTAGGACTGAGAATAATAAATGGAAAGTTGTTGCGAGTATAAAAGTGGGTCCCACTAGATAAAACATTTTCATTTTGGGGTTGTGCTATTTCAAGTGGGACACCCAAAATGACAAATTGTCCTAATTCGATTGGGACGGAGGGAGTATATTTTAGGAGTAAGGTGAAGTTCACCTAAATTACCAACATTTGAAGATGTTTATGTTCCAAACAAATGATTGATTCTTGATGATCATAAGGTAGTGATTTATAATTTAATCAAGGGAAAAAAGTAAAAAGAGAAATGCGAGTATCTCTGAGAATAATAAATGGAAAGTTGTTGCGAGTATAAAAGTGGGTCCCACTAGATAAAACATTTTCATTTTGGGGTTGTGCTATTTCAAGTGGGACACCCAAAATGACAAATTGTCCTAATTCGATTGGGACGGAGGGAGTATATTTTAGGAGTAAGGTGAAGTTCACCTAAATTACCAACATTTGAAGATGTTTATGTTCCAAACAAATGATTGATTCTTGATGATCATAAGGTAGTGATTTATAATTTAATCAAGGGAAAAAAGTAAAAAGAGAAATGCGAGTATCTCCAAATGATGAACTGGATTAACATAAATGACCAAAATGATATGCTCTCTGTTCCGACTCTGAGAAGACTTATTTTCTGTAGAAAAAAAAACCCAGACCAAAGGTCAAAACCAAAGAATAAGGATTTCTTTCCCTCACAAAAAAAAAGTTGAAAATAGGAGCGGAATGAATCGAGAAGTGACGGAAGAACCAAGATAAGGCTCTGCAAAAGTAGTTTAAACCACCCACATATCTTCCCAGAAAGCGGACGATATTATCGTTATGCACCCTTAACCAAGTTACTCGAAGGTAACACGAATAACATGATGAATAAACTACCAAAGGCTTTATTGGCGAAAAAAATTCCAGTTTGAGCGTACAATCCAAGGTTGAACTCACTTTTAGTCAATTTATGCCAAATGGACCATACCAAGTCCCGCGATGAAAACGACAAGGCTAATCACCAGTTATGAAAGATTTCGATGGACGCAGTCCGCTACTCCTAAACATCTCTACCCTACAGATCTAGACACCATTCATGAAACAAGAACATCTCTTTCTCCCCACCCCCCCTCCCACCCCCCGGCATCTGCCCCTTCCAAAAAGAAATTCCTTATAATAGCTTCAATCCTATTTGCTATAGTAATGGGAAATACTCGGAAAACACAACCTAACAAGGAATATCCTCCCCCTAGAGAGAAAAAATCCTTCTTCCGAAGTTCCAATTCTTCCAAGTTAGTCCTAAGGCGAGAAACGTATTAAAATATCTTAAGTGGCGTAAAGAAGACCATTCAAATACAAAAGAGGCATAATAGTAGTGAAAATTCAGCATAACATTGAATATGCACTGTTTCCTTCACTTAGGTGACACTAATGAAACAAAACCTTTGGAACACAGAACACCTAAAAAATATATTCCTTCCATCACAAAAGAATGTGTCTTATTCTGATTACATTTGGTAATAAAATATGTCAGTTCTTATGAAGTTATAAAGTTGGTGATGATAGTTTGTCATATTCTTACAATGAAATTTAATCATTATAGATATATTTGCAATATTAATGCGTTTTCGCCTTATGTTGACTTTTAGAATAGGAAATGGGACACTCATTTTTGAACTTGACTTTTAGAATAGGAAATGGGACACTCGTTTTAGCAGAGGGAGTCTTTCCTCGTGTTAATCTCCCTCGCTATCTAACTTATCCAAACCGAAGTCTAACAGGCCAGAATAATATGAATCACTCTGTCAAATCAATCCGCACACAAATAATGGCAAGCATATGAGTAACTCAGTGTCAAGCTTGTAAATTCACGTTGAAAAATTTATAGAATGGAATATTAAATGGTCCATTGTCAAGCTCAGAGTCTGCTGAGCTTGACCATATGATAACTATCTAAGAATTAGACTTATACACGACTAAATGAGTTTCGAATAACAACTGATTCATGAAGTTGAGGAAATATACCTTCAACCTCCTTGCCAGTTCATTACCATTCAGTAAGTTAACAAGCTTTGATAGTACATAAGCTGAATAACTGTAAAAAATGTTTCACAAATTAGGAAAAAGATAAAGATATAGTTCCTCAATAACAAAAACAACTTTGTTGGAATTATTTTTTTTACCTCTTCTCATCATTTAATTTATCAATTAAAATTACTCCCATGTAGCTCATTTTGTGAAGATCTGATGAAGCAAAAACAATCCTTCCCTCTTTCTGGCTTTTCGTGACAGTACTCTTCATGGTGTCTACTAGAAGATTAGTAAAAATGAGAAATGCCTTGAAAAATAAACAAAAAAAGACATTAACCTCATTCTCAATTTTTTTAGACAACATTAGTCCATCATATTCATGACAAAAAACATACTTATATGGTTTGTTCCAAAAAGAGACTTGAGTTTGTCCTCGGAAAGCGTGAATGGAACACCAGCCACCCCTGCATTAAGACTAACAACACCAAATACAACTGATTTAATTTTCCTACTCACATCTGATGCGTAAGCTTCAACCTTCCTGAAATAAAACAAAACAAATAAAAAAAATTCCACGTTTAACTAAATGCATCAACAGCATGAAAAACAGAGTACGACAGAAATGACAAATAATTAACCTTCGCTTAGACTCAGATTCATCTCCTTCCCCATCATAACCCAATGAAGTGCTGCCATGTGTCGCGCGGTCTTCTTCTTCATCATCATTGGAGAAAGCGGAAGAGACATCAACTGTATCAGTGGACTCAAATTGAGAACCATTCTGGGCTGCTGTGGGCCCAATTGTGGGGATGATGTCACTTCAAGATTATTTTCCTGCCTCAATCAGTAATTTTCAGCGTCCGAGCTTGATCACTATTAACAACATCCCAATTTGTTCAGTCAAGTCAACCTGCATGTCAGATAGGGCAATGCCAGGTCTGCGATTAGGAGGAGGTCTGGGATGATTAAGTGCCCCCTTGTAGATAATCTCAGTAATCTGACCGTCCTTCCTGAGATCGCTCCACCTTCTTCTTAACCGGACAGTTAGGGTGGGTGCACTTGTAATAACTTCTTGAATAGTCGCTGCCCTTTACTTGTTTATGTCCGTACTTCCACCAGTTATAACCATCCTCAGTAGGGGCATTGTTGGCATTTGCATCACTAATAAATCTTTGATCTACATCCTCATCTTGCAGCTCGTCTAGAGGTGGAGAATTTTATGCACTTCTAACAACAGCACCGTATGACATATTCTCTTTACCATTGCCATTTGGGGCAAATTGAAATTTCCCGGTTGTTGGAGATGGCTGAACCTGTAGGAAGGTGCAAATAGGAACATCTGAATGTTAGAATACAGCTCTGGGATCCCCTAAAAAGAAATCCATAATTACTCGCACACTCACACCACAACAAAACAGAATTTCTGACACTTAAATATATATTACTCATCATAATCTGTTTCACTGCATTCTGCAATTATACATTCTCCCCCCCCCCCCCCAAAAAAAAAAAAAAGCCCGTCACTGCCCAAATTCCCTAAAAACAGTCCCAGAATCCTTTTTGGTTTGTCCAAAAAATAGTCTTTTTCTAAAGCCAATAATCTCTTGCAATTTCAAGAAGATTTGTAAGCAAGCAAAGCTTCAATCTAAAAAATGACTAGTCAAATGAACTCCTTTTGGAACAGAGGGAGTATGTAAAGCCAGCATTCCATAACATGAAGAAGTTAAGATAATTTGACTTAGCTCTCAGTTAAAGAAAGACAACTTTTAAGGATATGTTACTGCATATATTCTGTTGTGGCACTTGTACATGCTTGCTAACACAATCACAAACTGAAAAATATAAAGAGTCTGACAAGAACACAGAAAATTAACTAGAGAACGAAACTCTGAATAAATTGTATGGTGTACTATTCAAAGTTTAATGCTTACCAATGAGTTTGATAGGAAAACTGGAGGATCTAGAAGGATTGTTGGGCCAAGTCCAGGAGGAATAGTCAAGTAAGGCGACTGAACTTCAGAATTTTGTGGCTGCTATCCTATCCAAGAGACCCCAAGCGGGCCCATTTTCTGCTCAGAAAAAGGGCCCAAGTCCTCTCTCAGTTGCATAGTCATTTTCGGACCCCTTTTTTCTTTCGAGTGCCGGAAAAACAAACTCCCTTTTAGTTTCACCTTTGGGCTCAGATAAAGACGGAAGACCCCAATAGCATCACCTAACATTGCTAAGAAAAAATATATTGGGAATTTTCTTTGGGATGGTTTCTTTTACCTTTTACTCCCCAATCCCACTTGTAGCTCCTGAAATCACTCAAGAACAAACATATACTATAAGCCAAACATGAAATGCCACCATTTCTTGATCAAAATTATCGACAAATTGGTGTGAAGGTGGGTGATGTGTTAGGGTGCCTGTGAAACTCATGAAACTAACTTATGCTAACTGACCTTGATACAAGCCTACTGGGGCAGAATTACGCAAAGTAAAGGATTTCCCAACTGGATCCATCCAAGGCATTGATAGAGGTGACCTCGTGCTCTTCCAGAAATGAAGGACAACTGTGAAAACAATCTCGGAGGCTACTGAACCAAAATAGTCTAATGAAGAACCAGATGCTGATGGAACAGTTCCAGCTGTTTTCTTTTTATCATGCTTTAAACGGTACAATGCAATGCCTTCAGACGTTTTATCAAGAAATCAAGCTGTTTACCCCCCTCATCTGCAATGACATAAAACCAGAAAATTTCAACTTTTCCAAGTATAAGGGATCACGAATATCAACTGTGGAAGAAGCATTATGAATGAAGCTGCCAACCGCCAACCGGTCTCAACTTAGACTCACCCTCAACTTCACTCAAACCAAGCAGTTGCATCAAATCGCTGTTAGTCCTGTGACCTAAAGATCATGTTGGCTAGATAACTTCATTGAATCCAGCTCTCCAACTCCTTTTTCAAACAAGTTCTGCTCCCCCAGTGCTCATTATATTGCTGCCCATCCGACTCCTCCTCTTCAATCTAGAAAATAATACGTCCTTATTTTCTCCATCATATCCTTATTTTCTTCATTTATTCTTTGTTCCTTCTACTTTAGTGGATATCCACCCAAACTGTTCAAAAAAATATATACTCCCTCCGTCCCACCGAAAATTGCAAAACTTACCAAAATGGGCGTCCCATAGAAATTGCACATTCCATAAATGGAAAGTTTTTAATATTTTTTAATTAGTGGGTCCCACTTCTCATACTCACATCCACTAACCCACTAACTATTCTCTACCCCACTTTCTCTCTCCCACTCAACTATCAACACTCACAACACATCACCTTTTTCACTTTTCCCTTAATTCTTGTGCCATGATTTTTTTTTGCAATTTTCGGCGGGACGGAGGGAGTATATATATATATATATATTAAAATTCAAATCATGAAACTTATAAATAAATAAACAAACTTTGTAATTAAATAAAAGAAAAATATATAACATACTATGCAAAATATGTGAATACTTTTCGATACTTCAAAAACAATTGTTTTTGAAGAACACATGTGGCATGGGGAAAAATGTGAGACATGAGTGCTTCAATTTCTTCCTTCAATTTTTTTGCAGGCTGAAAGTTAAAAAAAAAAAAAAAAAAAAAAAAAACATAAGAAAAGTCAATTATATTTATTAAACAAAAAAGACTTACGTCACGAAGATGTTGTCTACAGTTTGCAAGAAATCTGTATAAATCCTTTACAGCCGGTTCATAATTCGAGTTCTTAAAGTTAAAGATCTTGGACAGTTGGGGATGCAATTGATTTTGCTTATCCAGCTTTGTAATGTGGTAGTGCCAACCTTTTACTTTAGCAATCTTCTCCATTTTCTTATAAAAAACGGTCTTGTTTAATCCCAAAGTTTGAAATACCAAATCACCATCATTGCGATAATTGAAAACGAAACCAATTTTCTGCATTGGTGTACAAATCCCACAATGATCAAAGAGTAGGCCTTCATATCTGATGAAAATCACAAATTAAATCAATTAGAAAACCAAATATTAAAAACAAATTGCAATTTTTCAAACCAAATTAAACTCTAAAAATACTTACTTAGGATTTTTAGTCACTTTAAAGAAGTCTTCCATATCCGCGGGCCAAGATGAAGCACCCGCGGGTAACGGCAATAAAATCCTTTTAACGAGAGCCACCAAATGTTGGTAGTCCTTCCGTACTCCTTTCTTAGTGGATGTCTTCACCTTTTTTGTCATAAATTTAGGGTTAGCCCCCACAAAGACTATGTCTTTTTCATCAAATCGACCACTAATACACAAGTTTTCTTTGTGGAGCAACTGTAACCCCTCAACCAAGCATCTAGTTATTATATGAAAAAAAAAACTGATATTAAATATTATTGCATAATTATTGTTTAGTACAAATTTCTAGTCAAGCAAGCATAAAATAAATTGGATAAAATACGATTCTCAAAAATAAATTATGTTTATGCATTGGTTAAAAAATGCTATTGATAACAAAAGCTACATACTCCTTCCGTCCCAAAATGATTTTCACATTTACCTATTCAAACTTTTTTTAAGGATATAAGCACTTTGCTACAGTTGTCATGTTTTGTTTATGCACTTTTTAAGACTAAATTGTGAAAATGCAAAGAACTTTTTGGGACAATTAGAAATGGCAAATGAGAAAAACATTTTGGGACGGAGGGAGTATTAAAATATGTATAACTGTGTGTATGTTTATAAATAAATATTATTTGCAAATAAATATAAGTTTCTTTAATATAAAGAAATAAATTTAAAATAAATATCACATGTAATAAAAATTAAGTACTCCTCTTGCCAATTTAATTGGTAAGGGAAGGCTTGCCCCCTATACACACCCTTGTGGTGGGACCCTTCTCCGGACCCTCGCCTTGCGGGGACGCTTTGTCCACCGGGCTGCCCTTTTTATGACTTGCAAGTGGTACGGATCAGCATAAATGTAATTGAATGCCTACCTTCCACTTGTCATTTGCCAGATTAACCCATCTTTTTGTTTGGGCTTCCACTGTTCTAAGGTTTCATCGAAACTTTCATACACAATTCGCTCCCTTGCTTCATCAACGAAATGTGATTTTAGAAAGTGACGTTCTTTATCTTCATGTAACGGGAGCGGCTACTATGAAGTGGGTCAAACTCTAAAACGGTTACATCCATTGGAGGTTCCGATTTATCGTATGCCCATTTTCCCATTATACTGTCGTCTTCCACGGAATAATTAATCGTGGTAGCGACCATTATAGACCTAAATACGTAACAATATATAAAACACGTCTTAGAAAGATTTTGAAGCTTATATAACAAGAAAAAACAAAATAAACTCTGATTATTTAACCCAGTGCTACTACTTTCACTTCATACACCTCTAACATTGAACGCCATGTTCCTCAGTAGAAAATCGAGAACCTGAGAGGTATAAGAAGCTATATATAGATCTAGCAAAAAGAAAAGAAAAGAGAGGGAGAGAAATAATCAACATAGAGAATTTGTTTTAATTTATTCACCTCATCTTTTATGTTTTCGAACCTTTCTTTGAGAATCTCTGCTAAATCTTCATATAAGCTTCCCAAAGGTACGACCCTTTTTAACTAAAGGGCATACAGCGTTGCCAGATTTAAAAAAAGGAAGTCATCATTCTTAGTCTTCGGATCTACTGCACGCCTAAGTTCAGCAATCAGGCAAGTCTCAAGCTTCTTGAATTCATTTTGGGCTAAACATTGTAGCTTTTCTCGACATTCAGTGGAAAAGAAATTTATAGCATTAACACACGATCTCAGAGCATCTTTCTCAACATTAATTACTAAGCGACTTAGTGGCAGCCGAATACATTAATGTCATGTGAAAGCTATGAATTTCTGGTCTACTGAATATTGAGAAGAGCTACAAAGTTTAGCCCAACATGAATTCAAGAAGCTTGAGACTTGCCTGATTGCTGAACTTAGGCGTGCAGTAGATCCTAAGACTAAGAATGACGACTTCCTTTTTTTTAAATCTGGCAACGCTGTATGCCCTTTAGTTAAAAAGGGTCGTACCTTTGGGAAGCTTATATGAAGATTTAGCAGAGATTCTCAAAGAAAGGTTCGAAAACATAAAAGATGAGGTGAATAAATTAAAACAAATTCTCTATGTTGATTATTTCTCTCCCTCTCTTTTCTTTTCTTTTTGCTAGATCTATATATAGCTTCTTATACCTCTCAGGTTCTCGATTTTCTACTGAGGAACATGGCGTTCAATGTTAGAGGTGTATGAAGTGAAAGTAGTAGCACTGGGTTAAATAATCAGAGTTTATTTGTTTTTTCTTGTTATATAAGCTTCAAAATCTTTCTAAGACGTGTTTTATATATTGTTACGTATTTAGGTCTATAATGGTCGCTACCACGATTAATTATTCCGTGGAAGACGACAGTATAATGGGAAAATGGGCATACGATAAATCGGAACCTCCAATGGATGTAACCGTTTTAGAGTTTGACCCACTTCATAGTAGCCGCTCCCGTTACATGAAGATAAAGAATCGTCACTTTCTAAAATCACATTTCGTTGATGAAGCAAGGGAGCGAATTGTGTATGAAAGTTTCGATGAAACCTTAGAACAGCGGAAGCCCAAACAAAAAGATGGGTTAATCTGGCAAATGACAAGTGGAAGGCAGGCATTCAATTACATTTATGCTGATCCGTACCACTTGCAAGTCATAAGGTACTTAATTTTCATTACATGTAATATTTATTTTCAATTTATTTCTTTATATTAAAGAAACTTATATTTATTTGCAAATAATATTTATTTATAAACATACACACAGTTATACATATTTTAATACTCCCTCCGTCCCAAAATGTTTTTCTCATTTGCCATTTCTAATTGTCCCAAAAAGTTCTTCGCATTTTCACAATTCAGTCTTAAAAAGTGCATAAACAAAACATGACAACTGTAGCAAAGTGCTTATATCCTTAAAAAAAGTTTGAATAGGTAAATGTGAAAATCATTTTGGGACGGAAGGAGTATGTAGCTTTTGTTATCAATAGCATTTTTTAACCAATGCATAAACATAATTTATTTTGAGAATCGTATTTTATCCAATTTATTTTATGCTTGCTTGACTAGAAATTTGTACTAAACAATAATTATGCAATAATATTTAATATCAGTTTTTTTTTTTTCATATAATAACTAGTTGCTTGGTTAGGGGGTTACAGTTGCTCCACAAAGAAAACTTGTGTATTAGTGGTCGATTTGATGAAAAAGACATAGTCTTTGTGGGGGCTAACCCTAAATTTATGACAAAAAAGGTGAAGACATCCACTAAGAAAGGAGTACGGAAGGACTACCAACATTTGGTGGCTCTCGTCAAAAGGTTTTTATTGCCGTTACCCGCGGGCGCTTCATCTTGGCCCGCGGATATGGAAAACTTCTTTAAAGTGACTAAAAATCTTAAGTAAGTATTTTTAGAGTTTAATTTGGTTTGAAAAATTGCAATTTGTTTTTAATACTTGGTTTTCTAATTGATTTAATTTGTGATTTTCATCAGTATGAAGGCCTACTCTCTGATCATTGTGGGATTTGTACACCAATGCAGAAAATTGGTTTCGTTTTCAATTATCGCAATGATGGTGATTTGGTATTTCAAACTTTGGGATATAACAATACCGTTTTTGATAAGAAAATGGAGAAGATTCCTAAAGTAAAAGGTTGGCACTCCCACATTACAAAGTTGGATAAGCAAAATCAATTGCATCCCCAACTGTCCAAGATCTTTTAACTTTAAGAACGCGAATTATAAACCGGCTGTAAAGGATTTATACAGATTTCTTGCAAACTGTAGACGACATCTTCGTGACGTAAGCCTTTTTTGTTTAATAAATATAATTGACTTTTCTTAAGTTTTTTTTTTTTTTTAACTTTTAGCCTGCAAAAGAAAAAATTGAAGGAAGAAATTGAAGCACTCATGTCTCACATTTTTCCTTATGCCACATGTGTTCTTCAAAAACAATTGTTTTTGAAGTATCGAAAAGTATTCACCTATTTTGCATAGTATGTTATATATTTTTCTTTTATTTAATTACAAAGTTTATTTATTTATAAGTTTCATGATTTGAATTTTAATATATATATATTTTTTTTGAATAGTTTGGGTGGATGTCCACTAAAGTAGAAGGAACAAAGAATAATAATGAATAAATGAAGAAAATAAGGATATGATGGAGAAAATAAGGACGTCTTATTTTCTAGATTGAAGAGGAGGAGGAGGAGTTGGAGTTGGATGGGCAGCAATATAATGAGCACTGGGGGAGCAGGACTTGTTTGAAAAAGGAGCTGGAGAGCTGGATTCAGTGAAGTTATGGTCTAGTCTGATAGCCAACATGATCTTTAGGTCACAAGACTAACAGCGATTTGATGCAACTGCTTGGTTTGGGTGAAGTTGAGGGTCAGTCTAAGTTGAGACCGGTTGGCAGCTTCATTCATAATGCTTCTTCCACAGTTGATATTCGTGATCCCATATACTCGGGAAAGTTGAAATTTTCTGGTTTTATGTCATTGCAGATGAGTGGTGTAAACAGCTACCGTTTAAAGCATGATTGGAGATGATTTTTTGATACCATGTGAAAAGTACCCATAGGTACCAAAATTTGATTTTGATACCTATAGAGCAAGGACCACCAGTGGAGTTGCCTTAAGCAGTAAGTTTAAATCTAACATCTTTGAGTCAGCTTGATGGGATTCTTACTACAAATATACTCGTACGTGATTTCTTCTGCTACACAAAGAAAGTATGTCTTCAAACATGAGCTTTTTAAGTCAGAAAGATGATTTAATATGAATTCAGCAACCAAGGAACAAACACAGAAGATAAAAGAATTAACGTTACAACTTACAACCATTATAAAAGCAATACAAAAATACTACATTAGTAGAATACATGACACTGTCTTTAATGGTCTGGGCTAGAGGTGTTAGTGGTTCGGTTCAAACCGCGGTTTGAGACCGAACCGAACCAAACCATGTGGTTTGATTTGGTTTTCAAGCACCAATGGTTCGGTTCCAGTCTCAAATATTAGCAAACCACATTGTTCGGTTTGGTTTGACCTTCCCCAACTGAACTAAACCGAACCGCAGTTTGAGACCGCGAGACCGAACCACCAAGCCGAACCGCCAAACCAAACCACATTACATAAACTAATCCTAATCCCAGTTTCACATCTTATTTAATATTTTTGTATATTTATTATTAGATCAATAAGAACGCCTACATTACATTGACTATTCCTAACTCCCATTTTGTATTTTATTTAATATTGATTTCATCGTTCGTTATCTTCATTGCGATTTGCGATACATAAATTACTAATTTCTCTCCACGATCTATATTGTAAAGTGTTTTTTTTTCCTTTGGCCTCTCTCTTCCTCTAGTCTCTCTCTTCATCCGACTTTCCTCTTCAAGACCCACATCTTTCGCACTTCCTCCATGATCACGGAAAATTAAACAAATGTAATAATGAGTGAATCGTGATTTGAACCATAGTCTAAACTATGGTTTGAACCACGTTGTTGAACCGCGGTTTGAACCAAACCGAACCAAACCATAGCGGTTTGGTTTGGTTTGGTTTGAAATTTTTCATGGTTCGGTTCGGTTTGGAATTTTCACAAACCGATGACTAGTGGTTCGGTCCGTAAATCCCCCCAAACCGAACCATTTACACCCCTAGTCTGGGCTGCTAATTTGGGTAAAAACAATAACAGCTGTCACTGAAAATGCCTTTAGTTCATTGAATATTAAGCTGACAAACTCTAAATAATGACTTTCTTTTCCTAGATTGGGCAATTAGGAGTATGTTAGTATACAATCTTAAGTATTACTATTAAGACCACATAACAATGTGCTACTGGCATAAAAGGCAGTAAAACTAGAATAACAAAGTGTGTGGGGGGGTTCAAGCTCAGCTCTGTATTTTATTGAGCTAAAGTTGATGAACCTATAAATTGTGATTAGATAGCTGATGTTAGGAAATTGTAAAAATAAATAGTGGCTTTCTTGAACTTAACGATAATGACAAATATAATAAATGAACCAAAATAAATTTAACGGGCAGGAAATAAGGATAAACGAGAAATGCGGAAATTAAATCAAACCGGGCAATAAATGAAGTCGAGTCATGTGTTGGATACAATCTCCGCAAGAAGATATTTCCCCGCACTGGTGCTAACGGTTCTGTGGCAATCTTCTTTAAAGATGAAACGACTTTACAATCGTTAATAGAAGCACTTAGAATTAACGATTTCTGCGAACATAACTGTGTTTGACACTTCCAGACATTGAAGAAGACTTATGCAACAAGATGATTCTGTTTTCTAACAGATGCCGTGAGAATTCCACCGAATTCTGTGACTGAATTCCATTAATTCAGTTAAATATTTAACCGAGTTCGTTAACTCAGTTAAATACGTTACTCTCTAACTCAGATGTAAAGAGAGAGTGATTTGTGTGATGATTGAGTGTTGGAGTGAGAATGTCAATACTGGTGGGGGTTTATATACTTTGTGAAGAGTTGGAGTGCCTTTTGGGAATAGACAAATTGCACTTGTTGGATCTTAGCCCTTGGATCAGATCTGGATGAAGGGAGGAGATCAACTGGATCAGCCCAGAAGTCCGACCCATCTTTCGAATGGTCGCGGGTCGCACCCTTACCCAATCCGAACCGACTTGGGTAAACCGCTCCAGAACCTTCCCGACCCAACCCTAGCCGGACCACCCAAATGGGCCTGTTACGAGCCCATTCCAACCGAACTTGAGCCCAAGCGCCCAAGGCCCACCATGGACTGGACCGAACCGCCCCAACCCACACGCATGAACCACGGGCTGGACCCGCCATCGAGCCGAATTTCGTCAAAAAGTTTAAGGCTCCACAGCGACCGATGCGTACGTGCAAAGTGCGCCCTAAACTGCCGTTCGCGGGTCATGTGCCAAGTTGGAGCTAGTCCAAAATTAGCACACTTGGGCCACTAGTTGCATGGATGGTCCAATAGTCCACTTGGTTGACCCAAGGAGGGAACCATTTGATGACTCCTCCTTAGATGGATCAACTTAAATACTCTCATTACTTTCATTCATAAAGCAATGTGGGATAACCATTTCATATCCCATAAACTCTTCATTTACCCACTTTAACTTGCATACTTTGGACATTAATTTCTCATTCACCCGGAATTGGTTTTGAGAAAATAAATATACCACATTAATCTACTCTAAACATAGATTACAAATATGCAATTAATTTTCATTTAGACAAAATGGAACCTAATGGAATTATTGGTCAAAAGTCAGTCAAACCTTACTTTTGCAAAACCAAAATTCCAACAGCTGAATCAAGCTTATATGCTACTACTACTACTACATTAAAGCTAATTAACGCAAAAGGTAAACAACGTGGAGGTGATTGGGTAAGAGTTAATAGGTGTTTGGCTGATTGGGTATTTGTAACTTTTGTGTGTATGTGTGTTTGCATATAAAAGATGAAATTAGTAAAATGGAAGAATAAATTCGAATACAAAAAGGATTGAAACCTTTAGAGCTTATGCAAGCATGATGCTAATCCCAGTGGCTCTACCAAGTAGATACAGCACATTAAGTCAAAGTGAAAGTCAAAATGAATGCTCAAGTACCTAAACTCAAAGCTGATAACTAACAAGTAATGTGAATTCAAAACACTAAAGGTGACTTACAAGATTTCAGATCAGCTAAACTGTAGGCTTCCAGTCCGCCGCCATTGATGAGTAGTTTGCTGTAGCAGGTTGACCCAGCTCCGATTTGCGATGAATCTGCAACAAAGAGATATCAAATCGTGAGGGCTAGGGTTTTTGGGTTAAAGCTAGGGATAGATAGGGCGAGAGACGATACACACCTGCGATTTGTGATGCTCAATCGATTATGCCTAAGGGCCTGTCCAATAACTCAACCCCTAAAAACATTTCAACTACCTTAATATCACGACACCTCATCTTCTCTCTCCATCCAATTAATCATTCAACTACCCTCTCAACTACACCCCCACAATAACTGGTTTAGTTTAAAATTCAACTCCTCCCAACTCATCATTCTATACCCCACCACTTTTATTTTATTTATAATCTTTATTTTTTATGATTAATAAAATAATAATAATAATAATAATAATCATTTAAAAAATAAATGATTATTATTATTATTATAAATTCGAGATTTTTTATTTATAATCTTTATTTTTATGATTAATAAATAATAATTATTATTATATCATTTATAATTTAAAAATACTTCACACTTAATTAATTTTTTAAATTGAAATTAAATAAATATGAAAATGATGATAATTATTATTAAAAAAATAATTCACACTTAAAAAGATGTTGAATTTTTTTAAATAAGGGTTAATAAAGTATAATTGAAAATTTTATATTGAGAAAAGAGGATTTTTTTTTTTTTTTGGTGTCCAAATCAAATGAAACTTACATCAATTTATAGATAAAAAAAAATGATAAATTTGGTGATTTTTTTTTATAAAAAAATCAATTTACTATGAAATAATTGAGCTCAAAAAATTGAGATAAAAAATTAATCCGAAAATATAAATCTTAAAAAAAAAAAAAAAAAAAAAAAGAGCAGCAAACTCGCCTAAATGGGAGGTGTGGTGCACTCTCCTTGTGCTGGCCAATACTATGCCGCCACGTGGATTTTCTTGGGCCCCACCAGAATTTCTCAACTAGGTTGAACACATTCAACTCCTCCCCTTCAACCCCCTCCTCTCAACCCCTTATTGCACCATGTCAACTAGTTGACCCCCCATTCAACCCCCTCCCTCAACCCCTTATTGGAGTTGGTCTAACTCCGACAAACAATTGCTTACCTTAGTTCGATGCCAACCCCGATTTGCGATGCTTGTGATTGGGGGGGGGGGGGGGCATCTCACTACCGAATAACGGACCCGGAACCGCTCCACCCATTTTAGCTCCACCCCTCCATCCAACGGATCCGATCAAAGCCACATAGGCGAGCTCATCATCTGTGTGCCTAAGATGATTTCAATTTTGTGGGTCCTACTGAGCTCGGACACATCTCATCTGTCGAACACAAAATCCAATGAGGTGGCTCTAATCGGAGCCATTGGGTGGAGCTAACCGCTCGGTGGAGCGGTTCGAAATCCCCCAAATAACTTATTACAAAAATAAATAAATATGATATGAAAAATTAGTATTAAAATATAAAACTGATTAAATTAAATGAAATGAAGTAGAAAATATTTAATGATAGAAAATAAAATCCCAAACACAATTCAATAAAGCCATACTCCCTCCGTCCCAGTTTAAGGTTCTTACTTTTCTTTTTGGTATGTCCTAGTTTAAAGTTCTTAGTTCCTTTATTCCTTAAATAGCAAAAGATTAATAGTGTTTTGGACATTTTTGTCCAAATAAAGTTCATATATTACAAAAAACACATCACTTACCCCATCTACTTTTCACCCACTTGCTTTATGGATGAACAATTATATCCTCCACCCACAACTATTCTTGACTCAATTTTGCCTTGATTCCTTAATAAGCGTGCAAAGTCAAACTAAGAACTTTAAACCGGGACGGGGGAGTATTACATAAATAAAATGTCAATTTATTTATTAAATAAAAAATCATCTCCTAATTTTTGAGTTTTTAAATTGTTTATTTATTTTTTTAAGAAAAAGGAAAACTTATAAATTTAGAAAAACCAAGTGATGGACCATTTACCCTCAAATTGGTGGACTGTTTATGAATTTGTTATTATGAATATCATAATATTCAAAAATATATTGTAAATATATTTACCATATATTTTTGAATGTTATGATATTCCTTATACTTGTTTCAACACAAAACTTAAAGTCAAATCCTCTTTTCATTATTTTTTCTGAGTTCTTTACAATTTTTTCTTCTTTTTTTCTCGCTCTCTCACTTTTTTGAAATTATATTTACCATATACTTTCCCTCTTAAGCACAAAAAGAAATCATTACTCCCTCCATTTTTATATAAAAGTCATTCTTTTTTTGAAATTATATATAAAAGTCGTTTTAGACTTGCAATTTTTTTGCAACTATCTGACGTTTTTGCTTTTCTTGACTTCATTTAACCAAATCGCCCCTGCTATCTTAATTTGTTATTCAAATTACTCAAATTCAACCTAATAATTTTGAAATTAACTTTCCATTTTTTAGTTTATATTTATACATTAATCTTTAAATACAACATATGTGGTATGGCTTATAGGTAAAGCCACATTAAGCGAAAGGGGGTTTAAATTTAAAATGTGTCAGTTTTACCACTTTCAGATTATTAAAAAGTAAAATTTTACTATTAAAATGATGGTTTTTTACATTTTGACCCCCCTTAGTTTTGAAAACAAATTGTACTAAATTATTATTTTGACCTCCTTGTATATTAAATTTGTGTACCTCTCAATTATAACATTCATTCAATTAACAACTTCAAGCCCCTTTTACTAAAACTAGTAGGTAACCCGTGCTCCGCACGGGAATCTATTCCGTTAATGTTTTTGTATTTTCATTTTTTGATGTTTTTAATTGATATATTAACATAATAATTTTATTTGAAAATATATGTATATTTTAAATTAATCAAAACATTTTCATAGCTTTAGTTGTACAAAGTTGTAATAAATATGTTTTTTTAATTAATTTAGAAGTATATTTAAGTTTGTTGTATGAATATTTAAAAAACTTAATGGTATTAATAGTATTATTAACATATATTAACTATTATGATTAAATAATATAATTAATAGTAATAGTTAATATATATTATAACAATTATGATTAATTAATAATATTAATAATAATAATAATTAACTTATATAGTAACTATTATAGTTAACAATTATATTTAACTATTATAATAAACTAATACTATTAATAGTATTAGTTAGTTATAATGGTTAAATATCACTCTCTCCGTCCCGGAGTAAGAGTCCTACCTTCTATTTGCACGAAGATTAAGAAATGATGGAAGTAAAGTAAGTGTTGTGAGTGTAAAAGTAAATTAGGAGAGAAAATGAATGGGAGGGAATAATAAGTTGATTGGTTTTGTGTTAATTTTTTAGTAATAATTAAAATAATTATTATAATTAACTAATATATTAATTGTTCTTATTAACATATATAATAACTATTATTATTCACTAATAATACTAATAGTTATAATTAACCTCTATATTAACTATTATAATTAATTAATACTCCCTACGCCCTAGAGTAAGAGTCCTATCTTGTTTGTGCACACTTATTAAATACACAATAGAAAATTGGTAAACGTTGCAAATGTGTTGATGGTATAATTGTCCAAAACACTATTCATTCTTTCTCATCATTTGTCCTTTTAGGAAATAAACTTTTAGTGGAACGTACAAAAATAGAAAGTAGGAGTCTTACTCTCGAACGGAGAGAGTACTATTAATATTAAATATTAGTAACATTTATTGTATAATGATTAACTAATACTATTAATAATAATAGTTAACTTATATAGTAACTATTATGATTAAATAATAATACAATTAATAGTAATAATTAATATATATAGTAACTATTAATAATAATAGTTAACTTATATAGTAACTATTATGATTAACTAATATATATAGTAACTTATAATTTTTATTTTATTTAATAGATTGAGAGATATACTCAATCTCCATATCAAATAAAGAATATTTAGTTACCTAGTCAACTTAGAATAGTTACCTAGTTAGGAGTATTTCTAAGCAGGAAATAGATATGCTATTAGAAGTAGGAGATCTGTTAGAATTCTTATTGAATTATGACTCATATGTTTTGGGTATAAATATGAGTCCCCTAGCATTGTAAACTTTGAGACGGAATAACAAAGAAATTATCTTATACGTTCTCCATATTTTAACATGGTATCAGAGCCTCCGATTAGGGGGGGGGGGATGATGACCGACTACGCTTCCGCGACGAAGCCATCGTTGCCATGGTGGGCAACATGGAGAAGAGGAAAATGACAGGAAGAGCCCATGGAAGCCTCTTCGCGGCACATGACGTGCATGAGGAATGGGTTGAGGAGGGACCCGTTCATGATGACCAAGAAGCACCTTCGTGGCACGGATTGTGCAAGACAAACACGATGGAGCACGATGAAGAACAAGAAATCACCAGCCGTTGTAGTAGCGGCGGCGGCGGTGTTGTGGCTGGCGGCGACAGATTCAAATGGACAGATTACCGATTGGCCACCGGTGGGAATAGGATGAAAAACCCTAACTATGGCGATCACGACGGCGGAACACGAAAAAAAAAGAGAGAGAAAAAAAAGACGATGACGGAAACTGGTGGTGGTTCATCGGATTTATGATGAAGGCGACGTCAACTTCAACCAATGTTGCAGCTAAGGACGCCGACGTCGACTGATTGACAAAAGGACAAATCGAAAAAAATAAAAATAAAAATCTGGGCTACTGGACGTAGCAGCTTGACTGTCGAGTTGTTAAGTCACTTGTGCTATCAACGTTGCACACAAGTGGACTGACGATTGAAAAACTGATATATTTTTTTCTCCCCGTTTTGATTGTTGTATTGGCAAGTTGGGTGTCTACGTTGTAGATCCTCCAACTTGAGGGGGGGGAGTTGGTGAATAAGATGGAGTGGACCGTGTGGAGCGGACCGAGACTGAATAGAATGGACCGAGCTTGACCAAGTCAACCAAGTGAGATCAAGATCAAGCCAAATAAAGATAGAATCAAGAGAATATATTTTACCTTATTAAGAGATACAGTTTACTTTATTTAGTTGATGTATTTTAAGAAGTGGAGTATTCCTCAATAATAGGGTTTAGGCTTTAGTATAAATATAGGGTTAAGTTATTGTAAATCTTTGAGAGAGTGAATAAACAATATTACCACCATAATCCTCTCCCCACACCGATTTCTCCACATGTTCAAACACTAAAATAAAATCTATTTAATTGACTCCAGCTTTATAATAATTTCAAAGGGAGTGCATAGGAGACGGACGTCCCGTTAACATTGAAAAACAGATGCGCTTCAGATTGTGACAGATGGACAAGTTTAGAAAATTAAGAGTGCAGATTTAAAGGAGGGTATCACCTTTAGAATTGAATTTCTTTAGTATTAACCATAGTTGTGATCTTTCTCTCTCCGATAACCCACTTCCTCGTCTCTTTCTCAATGAACTCTGTAAATTACAATCCTTTAACTGTTCCCCATCCAACTATCCAACCAACAATCTCATTCCAACCTTCCCCACCCAAGCAGTCAATATTTAAGCGACTAATGAGTATGAACTACTCTTTCTATCCTATAAAGTGTTATCAAAGGTGTTGGCAGTCTAACGATAACACTTCAGACAACACACACACACTCGAGTTAAAACAGTTTTCAAAACGAGTTTGCAGCGGAAATTTGACACATAGAGATATATTTTTCACAAGTTATATAAATATATAACTTGTGGTAGCCTCATGGCCAAAAAGAACTTTCACTATAGGTGTATGATTTAAGTACAAAAGTCTAAACAACTCCTATCCTCTAAAGAAAATAAGAGTACAAAAATGTGCTAGATACAAGAACCATCAATAAAGAAACAACACTCATATCACAATCAAAAGGCTAGACCAATTTAGCCTTCAACAAATAGTTTCCTCAAGAAACTAGATTGTGATGTTGGGTTGGGTGTTGTGACATCACTAGCACTTGGTCTATGGCTATGGGTGTTTAATATTTATCTCTTGTGTGTTTTGCTTGAACTCCACATCCCTTTATATAGCCTCCAAAAACGTGGTGGCTACTCAAACATGGATGAAATCATCTTGGTGGTTGTTGGAGAGGATTTCCTAATCTTGTGCACCAAGTAGATAATGCTTCCTACTTTGTAGGAACCACCATATTTTCCACATGTGCCGTGCATCACCTCCTTGTGCCTTTGTGCTTCCATCCCTTGTACTCTTCATGCTCAGCAAGGAATGGTTGACAAGGTCTTCTCCCACGTTTTTCTTATTCTTCTTCCAAAGTTACGCATAAATATCCATTTATGCATAATTTTTCCTTTAACTAACTCCTTGTTTGTAGCTCTATCATTTTGATCAACATTGAATGCTCATTTTGACCTACAAATAACATTAAACTTGCAGCAAATATTAAACATTAATATCCAATAATTTTGTGAATAAATGATGAAACTATTACAAATCCCGTCTGGGGTAACACTGTTGGCAGTACTAGTGGTAGCACCCTTTTTTGCACTAACAATCTCCCCCTTAGTTTCACATTTCTTCACAAAATAAACATGTGATGTTCCTGCAAGACAAAGTTAGATAAAGCTCCCCCTCAAAATAAAGTCTCCTTTAATGTAAGATCTCATTCAAAAATGAATCAAGTGCTGTAACATTTTTCTAACATCTAACATTAATAGGATCAACATTTCAATCTCGCTCTAAATATCAAACTCCCCCTTAATACGAATTCCATTAAAAATAGAATCCGAAACACTTTCTTTCACCACATGTGCATGATTACCGGTTCATCACATTTTCTCCCCCTTTTTGTGAAGAAAGAAAATGAAAAGCATTTATGCAAATTAAAATATGACCATTAAAACACGTAGTGCTATAAGTGTTGTCAGTGATGTTAACACTGACGGCAATATTGCCAAAAATAAATAAGGAAAAATTTGAAACATCGAGTTGAGATAGAGAGAGATAGAAGAAGGTAGGAAGAGAGAGTAACAATGGGATTTTGGAGAGTGGTTTTAAGACTAGATGGATTTGATTACAAATTTAGGTAATCCACAAACAATGACTAATATTTTCTAGTCTTTATGGAAAACAAACTTCAACAAGCCAACCAAAAGATTTGGCATTTTTTTTAAACGAAAAATAAAAATAAAAAAGGAAATAAAATAAAAGATAAATAAAATAATCATAGTTTTACAAAGATAAAATCTAAAATTTCAAATCAATGAAATTTCAAAGTTTAAATTTTATCCATATATAACTCAAGTAACTAAAATAATTAAACAAGGGATTTTATAAAAACTTTTTGATCTCAAAAACTATGTCGACTTTTTGAAATTCAAATTTTAATCAGAAAATCCCGAAAAATAAAAATTAAAAAAAAACTAATGTAGCACCTACTGATGTGTTGCTGACAATGTTGGCAACACTTAGGATAACACATCAGAACAGATCCCCTTGAAAATTTCATGATATTTTTCCTTTTATTTCGCACTTTAGGCAAACCTTTTAAAGCATTTTTACACATTTTTATTTACAAGGTAGCATCGTAGTAGCGAGCTTCGTGCCCCGAGTCTTTATAAGGTGTAGAAAACTTTGTGTTAGACTTCATACTGTTCAAGTAGGATACACTGTAGCCGCGAACTCCATGTTCCTAATACTAAGTATAAAATCAACACTTTTATACTCCCATTTCGCAAAGAAGCATTGTCGCAACGAACGCCGTGCCATGAGTTACTTTGGGAATATATAATACTTTTGCCTATTTCAATTTTCACACATTTATTATTTAGTGACTTTGTCACTTTAAGCACACAAGGGAGACCTTTTCTAACTTGTTAACCTAAGTATAAACCATATCAGAACATAAAGGTCAGCAAGTGTCGCTTTAAAAAGACTAAAACAATTTTATTTTTTTTTTAAATAAAAATTCGCAGTGTTGCTATCAGTATGGTAACACCAATGACAACACTTCGAGACTACGGAATAAAAAAAGAAAACAAATATAATTTTTTTTAATAAAAATAAAAAAAATATTATACAACAACATCCGCAAGCTGACAGATTATATGAGACAAAAATTAAGAAATTTGGTAAAAGTTGTAGCAATTGAATATTTAGTATCAATATGCTCTATTTGTATAAATTTATTTTCAACCAAAACTCTTAAAAAATGATGACGAATCCAAGCATTATTATGAGTAAATTGTTTAAGTTTATACTCCATAATTTGAATCCAAACACCAACTTTAAATGTCTCATAAATGTTCATAAATTCAAGAGAAAGTTTAAAACAAGAGTGTCTTACCTTTGCGTATATGGTAAACATACACACATACCTTACGGTTTCTCGATAAACATTAAGTCTTGTTTGTATCCCAACATGTACTCCCCCTATCATCTGGGATATGTGATGATTCTTTTCGAATCTTAGGGGGTGTCTCTTGACTTCATCACGAACTAGCATATCCTTGCTTGAATCATTCTCATCTAAACTTCCTGCATCAACATCATTTGAACCATGAAAGCAAAAAATGTCAGAAATATTGGAAATATTATACCTGCTGAGTGTTGGGCTTGGTGTTATCGCACTCCGGACAACAGCTGACGCAACACCTTTAGAATCTGACAATGAATGTTTCCAAACCGTGGTAAACATGGGTGACCGGTCAGGTTCTTTAATGTGTGGTGGCTCTCTTACCTCACTGTCACTAAAGGAATTATGATTTGAGCCATCAAGAATAGAAAGTCTCTCAAGAGATAGATTAGCAAGACCTAAAGCCATGACAACTGGACCAAACACTTAGTATGTCAAGTGTCCAGCTCTGATGCCAATTGAAAATGTCAATGGCCTTGGTTTTAGAGAAAGTGTTATAAAAGGTGTTGACAGTGAAACGATAACACTTCTTCTAAAACCAAGGCCATTGACATTTTCAATTGGCATCAGAGCTGGACACTTGACATACTAAGTGTTTGGTCCAGTTGTCATGGCTTTAGGTCTTGCTAATCTATCTCTTGAGAGACTTTCTATTCTTGATGGCTCAAATCATAATTCCTTTAGTGACAGTGAGGTAAGAGAGCCACCACACATTTTCTAACACGTGCATGATTAACAAGTTAGAAAAGGTCCCTCTTGTGTGCTTAAAGTGACAAAGTCACTAAACATTAAATGTGTGAAAATTGAAATAGGCAAAAGCATTATATATTCCCAAAGTAACTCGGGGCACGGCGTTCGCTGCGACGATGCTTCTTTGCCAAATGGGAGTATAAAGTGTTGGTTTTATACTTAGTATTAGGAACATGGAGTTCACGGCTACAGGGTATCCTACTTGAACAGTATGAAATTGTCGCTAACAATGTTGTTGATATTGTCTTCGGGTTCTATTTTTTTAATAGGATTTTTATTAAGGGGGAGTTTGATATTTAGGGGGAGAATGATATTTAAAGGAGAGTTGTTTATACTTTTTTATGCTAACTTTTACTTGCAGAAATTTACATGAGTTTCGTGAAGAAAGACAAAAAGGGGGAGATTGTTAGTGTTAAAATTTAACACTTATTTTTTATTAATTATTTTGCCTTTTTCACTAACTCATTTTATGTATAAGTCTTGCTGGTTAAAGTGTTTTGCAGGAAGTTACTAATAAATAGAAGAACTTAAACGTGGAAGAGAAACAAAAGCTACAAATAAATAGTTGAAAAGAGTTACTGGCAAGACCAAGTCAATCTTGAAGAGTTATAAATAACTATGCTAGTAAAAGAGAAAGAGGGAACTACTTTGAAGGAGAGTAACACGTGCTTGGAACAAGTTTTATTCATAATTTTCTCTACTTAGTTGGAGGAAAACGTGGGTTGTAATTTGGAGAGCAAGCCACGGATTATGGGAGTGGGCAACAAGAATTATGAGTGGGGATCAAGTTCTTCCCACCTATATAAAGGCTGATGGGTTTTCATTTACAAACACAAGAGAGATTTATTAAAACCCCATAGTCTTAGACCAAGTGCTAGTGATGTTACAACACCCAACTCAACATCACAATCTAGTTTCTTGATGAAACTATTCGTTGAAGGCTAAATTGGTCTAGTTTTTTTATTGTGATGGGGGTGTTGTTTCTTTATTGATGGTTCTTGTATCTAGCACATTTTATACTCTTATTTTCTTTAGAGGATAGGAGTTGTTTAGACTTTTGTACTTAAGAGAAATACTTCTAGTGAAAGTCTTTTTTGGCCATGAGGCTACCACAAGTTATATATTTATATAACTTGTGAAAATATATCTCTCTGTGTCAAATTTTCGCTGCAAACTCGTTTTGAAAATTGTTTTAATTCGGGTGTGTAAAGTGTTGCCCGAAGTATTATCGTTGTTCTGACAATACCTTTGATAACACTTCCTATAAAACCAAGGCCATTGACATTTTCAATTGGTATCAGAGCTGGACACTTGACATACTAAGTGTTTGGTCCAGTTGTCATGGCTTTAGGTCTTGCTAATCTATCTCTTGAGAGACTTTCTATTCTTGATGGCTCAAATCATGATTCCCTGAGTGAGAGTATGGTAAGAGAGTCATCATACATTAAAGAACCTGACCAGTCATCCATGTTGACCACGGTTTGGAAGCATTCATTGTCAGATTCTAAAGGTGTTGCGTCAGGTGTTACCCGGAGTGCGGTAACACCAAGCCTAACACTTAGCAGGTATAATATTTTCAACATTTCTGACATTTTTTGCTTTCATGGTTCAAATGATGTTGATGCAGGAAGTCTAGATGAGAATGATTCAAGCAAGGATATGCTAGTTCGTGATGAAGTCAAGAGACACCCCCTAAGATTCGAAAAGAATCATCACATATCCCAAATGATAGGGGGACTAAATGTTGGGATACAAACAAGACAGGGTGTTCATCGAAAAACCGTAAGGTATGTGAGTATGTCTACCGCATATGCTAAGGTAAGACACTCTTGTTTAAAATTTTCTCTTGCATCTACGAACATTGTTGAGACATTTAAAGATGGTGTTTGGATTCAAGTTATGCAGTACAAGCTTGAAAAATTTACTCATAATAATGCTTGGATTCGTCATCATTTTTTTAAGAGTTTTGGTTGAAAATAATTTTTTTCAAATAGAGAATATTGATACTAAATATTCAATTACAAATACTTTTACCAAATTTTTTAATTTTTGTCTCAGTTAATCTACCAGCTTGCGGATGTTGTTGTATATTAATTTAAAAAAAATGTTTTAGTCTTTTTTGAAACGGCACATGCTGACCTTTTTGTTTCGGTAGGTTTATACTTGGTTAACATGTTTGTCAAATTCCCTTTGTACTCAAAAGTCACAAAGTCACAAATTTTTGTGATAAAATAAAAGGCAAAAGGCAAAAAACACTTATAATATTTCCTTAGTAACTCGGGGCACGACGTTCGTTGCGACGATGTACTCTTGCCAAAAGGATATATTAATTAGTGATTTCGTACTAAGTATTAGGAACATGGAGTTCGCTACTACAGTGTATCCTACTTGAAAGGTACAAATCACTAAAGTATTTTTTACACTTTCTAAGGACTCGGAGCACGGAGCTCGTTACTACGATGCTATCTTGTAGATAAAAAGTGTAAATTATGCTTATTTTAAAGTGCTTGAAGATGAAGAACAAGCTTATTTTATCTAACTTGTTTAGATTTTTTTTACCTCAAACACTTATAATTAAAGGCTTGCTATGCCTCAAGTGTTTGAATTTGGGAAGCTTGTTTTTGCCTCAATGCTTATATAAAGAAGCCTAACAATTTGCCTCAAGTGTTTTTAATGAGGATTGTTTTGCCTTAAATGCCTTAAAGTGAAAAGTTTTATCAATGGGATATTTGACTTATGTGTTTTCCAAAGTGTTACCATCATTGCCGATAACACATTACTATGTGCCACATTATTTTTTATTTATTATTTCGGGTTTGATAATTAAATTTGAGGAGCCGAAAGTCCCTTAAATTTGTGGAGTTTTTGATTTTCAAAAAGTCTTTATCAAATATTTTTATTTTTTGGTAAATCTAATTAGGTAAACTAAATCCCTATTATTTTGAGTATTTTTAGGTAAGGTGAGTTGAGTGAATATCAAATTCTACTCTCTCTCTCTCTCTTCCTAAACCTCCTTAGATATTTTCTTCACCCTCCTCAACCGTCACTTCCTTCTTATACTCCATAAACTCGCCTAATCCATCCAATTTCCTTTCTTTCCTTATCATAATTCCATCTATGATTTTCCCATCTCAAATCCCAATCTCAAATCACTACCATCAAGGAAACGAAAAAGAAGAGAAAAGTTTTGTCTTCTTCATGCCAACCGGCTGCCCAAGCTCCATCAAAGCAGACTTCAAGCCAGATGCAGATTCATACAGACTTGTAGGAATTCTTTACACAGTATTCTTCACAAACAGGAGGAGATGCTGCCACAAGTGCTGTTTTACGTGCTGCCAGAAGTGTTGTTCTGCTTACACAAGTGCTGATCTAAGTGCTGTTTCAAGTGTGCGGGCTAGCGATACTCAAGCTAGATAGTTGGTGTGTTTCTATCCTTGGTAGTTTAAAACAATGTGGATGTGTTTCATTTGGTTAACACTAGTTGTTTTTTATTGGTTGGTTTGACTATTCGGTTGACTCCCAAATTGAGGGGGAGTTAATCTTTATGGGGAAGATAATCTTTGTATAAACTGTTTTGGACTAATAAATTCTTGCAGGCACAAGCACTTGGGTGTTTGTGAAGAAATGTGCAAATAAGGAGGAGATTGTTAGTGCAGATTGTGGTGTTACCACAAGTGCTGCCAACGCTGTCTCAGTGTTACCAGACGAAAATTAAATTATATTTGAACATTTTTTTTCACAATATTATCTTGTACTAATATTTAAAATATTTTTCAAGAGTGTATTTTGTTGGTCCATATTTTAGGTTGAAACAAGGTGGAATGCTAGAAATAAGGAAGGAAGTTGAAGATAGTTGAAGTTATGCATAAAAAGTGATTTAATGCATAACTTGTGGATTAAAGGAAAGTGAAAAATGTGGGAGATTGACTCATTCAACATCTGAGTATTGAGCAAAGAAGTACAAGTCATTTGAAGCTTGAAGGTACAAGAGGATGAAGCTAGGACTTGGGCACCAAGAATTAGCTCCTAAAATCAAGCGATTGTGGAGATAATATTCCCCAAGGCTCGGCAACTTATCCCCCACTCACTCCACGTTTTGGAGGCCTATATAAAGGCTTGATGGGATCATTCTAAATATACAAGAGAGAAATATTAAAATCCCATAGTCTTAGACCAAGTGCTAGTGATGTTACAACACCCAACCCAACATCACAATCTAGTTCCTTGAGGGAACTATTTGTCGAAGGCTAAATTGGTCTAGCCTTTTGATTGTGATGGAGGTGTTGCATCTTTATTGATGGTTCTTGTATCTAGCACATTTTGTACTCTTATTTTCTTTAGAGGATAGGAGTTGTTATAGACTTTGTACTTAAATTATACATATTTAGTGAAAGTCTTTTTTGGCCATGAGGCTACCACAAGTTATATATTTATATAACTTGTGAAAAATATATCTCTATGTGTCACTTATCCACTGCGTTAATTCTTTCAATCTTTCAAAGCTGAGATTTTACGTGTTGTGTCAAGTGTTGCCCAGCACGCAAGACAACACTATTATATTCGAGAGTTTCTATAGTCTTGACACTTTCAGTTGGTATTTTTTTACTTGATAAAAACCAATACCTTTGTATGGTTTATTTTTCCGCTGCAAACTCTTTTTTAAAGTGTTTTAAGTGTTTACGATTGTGGGACTGTCGTCAAAGTGTTATCGCTGGTGCTATCCATCACTTAAGATAACACTCGTGAGTTTTTACTCACAAACCCAAGGCCATTGACATTTTCAGTTGTCATACAATAGAAATCATAATTATAACAGGGAGAAGTTTATAAAACTAATTCCTCTAAAACCTATAAAGAAATCCGAAAATCCTAGAATATCAGATTATTAATCAAGAACTAAACTATAGCAATCATAAAAAACAGAATTTTCACTAAGCAATCAATCAAAATTTCAAAACTGAAGTTTTAAAGAGTCAAGGATCACAGCAATAAAAATCAAAATCACATACAATAGGGCAAGAAAGAGAAAAGGATAAGCGGGTTAACCTTGGCTTCTTGAGAGAGAGAGAGAGCCATTGAAGAAATCGTGGGAGCAATGGATATGGCGCAGAGGTATCGCTGGAGAAGGCACGACGTGTTATAGGGAAAGGAGGGGGTAAATTGGTCATACGGGAAAAGTTATAAAACCCTCCTCACTTACAGTGTTAATACATAACTAGTGTAACCCCCATGCGATGCATGGGGCGATATTATGAATTCAAAAGAATAAAATTAAAATAAATTTAAAATGAAAATATTTTATACATTATTAAAATAGTAGTAAATATCTTATAAAATGAGTTTTTTTTTTTTTTTTAACAAAATGATCAAGGCAACTGTTTATCACGAATTAAAGTAAAATAAGATAAATATAATAACTTATAAAGGAAATACATAATCATATATTCACATGTATTAAATATTTTTTAGTAATATAGGTGAAGTATAAAATTATCTAGAATTAGATAAGATAAAAATTTCAAAAATTAAATTTCATACTTCCTCCATTTTGTAACAATATGCACAAACGTCTTTGGTAGTCTCATTTATAAGCCCTATTTGCTTAAATTATAAATTTTATATTATTTGTATATTTAAAGGGACTTGATATTTGAGTATACAATAAAATATCCACTACTATTTTCTATCACATTTTTTCTTTTCTTCCTCTCTTTTTATGATTACAACAACTATTATGTTCAATACCTTTTTTAATTCTAAGTCACACTCAAAATATACACCATTTATGTCATTGTAAAGTTCAAAATTTTTGAAAATGAGTCTCTTAATTTAAATGTTAAATAGAAAATTTCTTAATATACTTTTTTGAAATGGGACAAAGAGAGTACTCCCTCCGTCCCACCCGACTTAGGACAAATTGCCATTTTGGGCGTCCCACTCCACTTAGGACATCCCTAAATGGCAAGTTTATATTACTTTAATATTCAATGGGACTCATTTATTATACTCACAACAACAATCCATTTACTATTCCACCCACTCATTCTCTCTCCTATTTACTTTTCATACTCACAACCCATCCTCCACTCATTCTCTTTCCTCTTAAAATAATAGTTCTCCTTAATCCCCGTGTCGGGACCAATTGTCCTAAGTCAGCCGGGACGGAGGGAGTATATAATAGTATTAGAAGGATGGAGTATATTATGACAATATTTTTCTCCTATTACATTTCTATATTAATATGCTTGAAAATTTTCATGAATTAACTTTTCATGTCTACTCTCTTTGCTATAAGTTAGCATGTGGAAGTGTGAATACTAATGAGGCTAAAGAGAGTAGTGTCAGTGTTTGTTTGTGCGGCCCAAGAAAAAGATTTTAGAATCTATCACATTTTTCTATTATTTACAATTTTAATATTTTATTTTATTTTATTTTCATTAAATTTAATCAATTTGTATATACAAATTAACATAAATAAAAATATGTGAGCTCAAAAATGTATATAGTTATTTTTCCTTTAAAAGCAGTAACTAAATTAAATTAAACAAAAATAATAAGCTATGGTAATTCTAAACTGTTCAAAGTTCGCATAATTCTGTTCCCTCTAAATTCAAAATGTTCATCTATTGGAATCAGAGGAATTAACATGTTTTGTCAAAAAAAGTTATAAATATTTGGAAAAATAGTACCACTTATTTGTAAGTCTTTATTAGTATTTTTATCTGTACCTTTAGGCTAAATAAGGAAGAGCACAAATATAATACTTCCTCCATCTCATTTGAAGCTTCTCCTTTTATACAAACGGGTGTCCCGTTAAAAACTTCATCATTTCCTAAAATGGCAAAAAATATAGGCCCCACTTGTCATACTCACTTCTTCATCTCATATACTCCCTCCGTCTCAAAATAGATGTCGTTTTGGGAGTTAATTTTTGTATAAAAATACTTGTCGTTTCACTATTTTCAAAGCTTTTTTATTGCTTTATACCAATTATACCCTTAATAATGATAGTTGTTAGTACCTCACTATGTTATTAACCTGATTAATCATAGTAAATTTGTTTTGATAAATAAATAATCATTCCAGTTGTTTATACAAAGCATACAAAGACCTGATCCACAGGCAACCCAAGAACAGACTCAACAGCTATCTATTCAGTTCATATATATAAAACTGTTTAAGGATAAACCAATAATATATACATCAAATGAACTGAATATATATCATTCCTACATTCACTTTTCACTCTTATGAATTACAGCAATCCCCTTTGCAAACTTCCTAGAGCAGATCATCCAATTCAAAGACGAACAGCTATCTCCCCTGTTCCAACAGCTAAGTCCCTGCAAATCCAGCAGCTGACTCCAAATGATCCAAATCCTTGAAGGAATAGTTATTTTAGCATAAAATAACTATGTAATTAATCACCACTGCAAATCTCCACCAGCACCTCCAGCATGGACATCCTGCATAAAGAAATAAAGTATTTAGTCAACACTACTTTACCCAGTCAAAGACTCTACTTTCTGCAAACATGTTCCCCATGTGTTTTCTTGTCCCCCAACGGATATATTCATATCCTATATAAGAAAACACACTGGGCTGTTAACTATGCTGCTTCTTCTACAACCCAAAAATCCCATTGCTGCTAAAACATTAACACCCTTCACCCCTACAGCCATTTGCATTACACCCCTGCAAATCTTGTGCCATCTAGCACCCACTTACAACCCCCTTTAAACCCAGCTAACAACCAAGCTAATATTCTGTAAACACACTTGTGTAATTTCTTTTCTTTTCTTTTTACAGCCTTAGTCAAAAGGCTTCCTTAATTGTAGTGACAATTAAGTAGAGGGAGTTCGAGGAACTTGCATTTATCATTTATTGTAAGCTTTTTAAGTAAGTGGACTATAGTGGATTGATCTCACTGTTGACTACAGTGGGGGTGGATGTAAGAGACGAGCTATACCCCTGAACCACCTTAAAACCCTTGTGGACTCTCTTGTCTTCACACTTAACACACACGGCACACTGTCTCTTTTGTTTCTTAACTTAATTATCTTCCGCTGCATAATTTCTCTACTCTTTTTATCTCAACAGCTAACTCCCCAAACCAGTTAGCTGTTCACTTGTTTTAACCAATCTGTTAATCTTAAGTAATCAGGACCTTTCAATTGGCACCAGAGCTTGGATTCACCATAAAGAGTCTAACAACTTGTGAAAGATCCATTCAACCCACCATGCCTCAACCAAGAAGAAATAATGAGAAGGACATACCACATATTGATGACTGTGGATCTTTTGAGATTTATTCATCAAAAATTAAAACCTATCTAGATGCTAATAGCATATGGAACTGGTATGTCTTGAAACATGAAATAGAACCACCAGTTCAAGCTGAAACTAATGGAGGAGCAAGCAAAACCAAATCCCCTGAATCATGGACTGAATCTGAGAAACAACTAATGTCTGCTAACCTAAAAGTTAAAAATATTCTGCAAAAGAGTGTAAATGACTCCCTTGCTCAAGAAATAGCTGAAGTTACAAGTGCTAAAGCTGCATGGGACTTAATACACACTAAGTTCACTAAACACACAAGTGTCAAAACTCAGAATCTTTATAACTTACTCAGACAATTAGACAACTTTAAATTCTATCCTAGAGAAAAGGTCAGTGCTGCAAGACCAAGGTTTGAAGACCTTGTTAGAGCCATTTCAGACCGTGGCAAATCATTCACCCAAGCTGACCTATGCTTAAAGATATACTCAAACCTTCCCCAAGAGCATGAGAAGGTGGCTCTACCCATTAGAGAATGAGCTGAATGGAGCACCATGACAGTAGAACAATATTTTGGGAAACTTGAAGATTATGAACTTGAAGGAATGATCAAAATTCAACCAGCACCCACTATATCCCAAACTCTTGCTATGGTTGCACAAGAGAAAAACCAAAAATTGTTCACTCAACAGGACATTGATGTTCTGGTAAACAATGACTTGCAAAAATTGAACATAAAACCCAAGCAAGAATCAAAGCCCATCTCTCAAGATAACATTCCCAGCCTGATATCTATGACTGTCAGAAATGCCATGAGACATCAAAAGAAAGCCTTTGATAGAAGATACACTCCCTCATCCTCCAACCCACCTCAAGACACTGTAAAGAAAAATGTGGAGTGCTATAATTGTGGAAAGCCAGATCACTTTGCTGCTGAATGCACCGAACCTAAGAAACAAAAAGATAACTAAAAAAGAATGACATACTCTAAAGAAGTTATTCATAGCTCGAGATGCAACTGCTACAATTGTATCAAAGCTAAAAATAACCGAAATAAAGAACAAGTCATGCTTGCTGACTCATCTAGGTTCAGTGATGAAGATCTTGACTCATCTGACTCAGATTGTGATGAAGAAGAAGCACTACTGTGTCTTGTTGCCCAAGAAGATGAAGATTCTGACAATGAGGAAGATCTAGAGGCCTTAGCTGCTGCAGAATAATTAAAAGAGGTACATAATTTTAACTCTCTAAATATTGATGGCTTTAAAAGTTTAGTCTGCACCCTGTTAATTCAAAAGAAAAAACAAGACTCCAGCTTTGCCTCCCTCATCACTGAAAACCTTGAGCAATCAAAAACCATTGAAAAACTCAAATCTTCAATTCTCATCCTTGAAACCACCAAAAATGATCTGGAGATTAAGTGTCAGAAACTTGAAAGTGACATACTTAGCTCAACAACTAAGACTGATTGTTCAAAACCTCAAAAGGATTCTGAACTAGAAATGAGTACCTTGAAGGAAGAAAACAATGCCCTAAAAAGCAAGATTGATTCTTGGAACAAATCAAGCAATGCTCTATCTTTGTATCACTTCAATCAAAGACATCCTGGGGACAGATCTGGTCTTGGAGCTGAAAATCCCACTCTCAAAACTTATACTCCCCCAACTGGTAATAGGGCTATTGAGACAATGGTCCTAGCTAGCCTCAACACTTTCTCAACTAAGAAACAATCATATCCTGTTCAAACAAAGGATGATGTATACAGAATGAGAAGTGGAAGTACCAAAAAGAATGAGTTAAGTGTGGAACCTCCCAAAAATTCTCAATCTCAAGCCTCTACTAGTACTGACAACACCAATAGTCAGAAAAGAAGGCATGAACACAAGTTTGGAAAGCCTGGGAGGTCTCAACAGCCAAGACAAGCTGAACAGCTAAGACAAGCTGGACATCCAAGAAAGGCTAGGCAGCATAAGCCAAGGCAACATAGACAAAATTGGCAATATTCCAATGGTAAAAGTCATGCCTATCAGTCCCAAAGACCTTCTCCCAGATCATCACACCATTCATTTCATTCTCAACAACCATCTTACTTTCACCAACCCAACTACAGAAAACAAACCTTATACAATACCAGAAACACATATGATAACCCTCAATCCTTCACTTTAACTCCCTACATGATGCAGATCATGTCTTACTACAACACCCTTAACCAGTTCTTCAAAAGGAGATCAGATGGCAAGGCTAGGGTCCCAAAGAAAATCTAATCCTCTGGACCCAAAAGAATAAAAGGGTACCATAATTTTTTAATTTTTTTTGTAGGTTTCCTGTACAGGTATATGGTACTTAGATAGCAGCTGCAGTAGGCACATGACTTATAACAAAGAATGGCTTCAACAGCTATCTCCAAAGAATGGTCCCAATGTTACTTTTGGTGACAATTCTCAAGCAAAGGTCAAAGGATCAGGAAATTTAGTGACCAAGGAGATCATCTTCACAGATGTATCATATGTTGAAGGCCTGAAGCACAATTTGATTAGTATTAGTCAAATTTGTGACAAGGGTTACCATGTTGTCTGCACCAAGGACCTTTGCCAAGTCAAGGACAATAACAACAAGGTTATTCTTACAGGAGTAAGAAAGAAGAACCTCTACTGCCTACACCTTGAAGTTGTACAAACCTCTACTGCCCAATGTCTCTTATCCTATAGCCAATCAGACATGTCATGGCTGTGGCACAAAAGACTTGCTCACCTCAACCTGAAGACATCTCAAAGCTCTCCAATTCCAACCTAGTCAAAGGACTTCCCAAAATTCCATTTAAGAAGGAGAAACTTTGCAAAGCTTGTCAGTGTGGAAAACAAAAGAAGACATCCTTTTCAGCCAAAACCAGATTGGACACCAATCAGCCATTGGACCTTCTGCATATGGATTTATTTGGTCCTATCAGAACCAGATTTCTAGGTGGTAAAAGATACTCACTTGTGGTTGTTGATGACTTCACAAGATTCACTTGGATCATTCTCCTTGAATCCAAAAGTGATACCCTTAGAAATCTCTCTCAGCTGTTCAACAAAATTCAGAACTTTAAAGGCTTGTCAATCAAGAAAATAAGGTCTGACCATGGAACAGAATTTGAGAACACTGGTGTTGATTCCTACTGCAATGAAAATGGTATTGATCATAATTTTTTAGCTCCTAGAACTCCCCAACAAAATGGAGTAGCAGAAAGGAAGAACATAACCATATGTGAAGCAGCTAGAACAATGCTGTCAGAACATAATCTTCCTAAGTATTTTTGGGGAGAGGCTGTAACCACTGCAGTCTATGTCCAAAACAAGACTCTCATCAACAAGTACCACATGAAGACTCCATATGAACTATGGAATGGAAGAATTCCAACTATATCTTACTTTCATGGCTTTGGAAGCAAGTGCTACATTCATAACAATGGGAAGAATAACCTGGACAAGTTTGATTCAAAGAGTGATGAAGGAATCTTTCTTGGATATTCCATCACTAGCAAAGCATACAGAGTATACAACAAAAGGAGACTTGTTGTAGAAGAATCAATTCATGTTGACTTTGACGAAAACAATGATCAAAGCAACACTGACTTGTGTGATTTTGATGAATCCATTGGCAATTCTGACACCCTTCCAGAATCAACTCCAACTAGCAATAATCCCCCATCATCAAATGAAATCATCAGCTATCTCCCATATGTCCTTCCCAAAGACATTCCAGTCAACTAACTAAAGCTCAACAACTTTCCCACTCCCAACAGCTATCCTACCCTCAACAGGATAGATGAAGAAAATGAAAGCTGTTCAGTCATTCTTCCTCAACCTACAACTCTTATTCCAATCACTAATGATGATAACCTTGCCATTACTCTGCCCATCTCAACAGATCCCATTCCTGAAGGCACACCCTTCTATGATATCCTCATGAGTGCTTTCATTTCTCAAATGGAACCAAAGAAGATCCATGAAGCCCTGCAAGATGCAGACTGGTTAGAAGCTATGGAAGAAGAACTTGAACAATTTGAAAGGAATAAAGTATGGAGACTTGTTCCTAAACCAAGAAATCAAACTGTCATTGGTACCAGATGGGTCTTCAGAAATAAAATGAGTGAAGATGGTACTGTAGTAAGAAATAAAGCTAGACTTGTTGCTCAAGGATACAGACAGGAAGAAGGAATTGATTATGATGAGACCTTTGTACCTGTAGCAAGACTTGAAGCAATCAGATTGTTCTTGGCATTTGCATCATTCAAGAAAATGAAGGTATTCCAAATGGATGTCAAAAGTGCATTTCTGAATGGAGTTCTAAATGAACAAGTATATGTGTCGCGCCCCGACCCGTGGTCCTACTTGGACCCACGTCCGGGACACGCACGGAAGACGTCATAAAACAATTTAAAGGAAATTTTTCGAAATATACTTTCATAAAAAGGATCACACGACCAACACAACTACTTGAAACTTGACTTGAAGTCATAAAACAAACCAACTTTCACAACGAGTACTGAGCCACTTGGCCACAACTTTACTTACAAATATACAACCCCGACATCTACTAAAAGAGATGATACAAAACTAAGTCACGGGTACACTACCCAAAAGGTGTTACATTTAAATAATGTATCCTTTAACATACACACCACTTCCCAAAAGTCTTACCAAAGATCCTCTCCCCGACGTCCTCCCTGTGTGTGAACTATCCCCTGGGCTCCTTATCTAAAACGGTAAACAAATAAGGGGTGAGAATAAATCTCAGTAAGTTACTAAAATGCAACTACATTACATGCTTATATGATAAACATAAAGGAACAATGTCACAAATGATCATATAGCATATAGCACATAATATGAGAGGCTCCCTATCGCCAACCGTCCCATACCGGTTGGAAATAACGACCAACTCATCATACAACACATAGTGTAGGAGTAAACACTCCTACGAGGATACCAAGCCAAGGTTTACCGAAATAACATCATCATCAGAGAAAATCATCTGAGAAAACCATCTGAATAACCATCTGAGAAGACCATCTGTCTGAAACCATCTGAGCATCATAAATAGCTGAAGCCGGGATCCCGAAAACCAAACCATATCCAACAGAGCCAAAGTAACAACGGGCAGCATCAATAGCTGAAACAGGTTCCGGAACCATATAACATAACAACAACAATAGTGGGAGAAAATGACACAAAGTCATACCCCTAAATGCTCACGCGATGGAGCGAGTTCATCCCATCCAAGGCCAATCTGGACTGAGGAAATAGGTCCAGTGGAAAAGCCTTATAGTGCACTTAACTGATGCCACTACAATGCCTTCCACCTCCACTCGATAACATCCCAAACCTGGGAAATAGGACCAGTGGAAAAGCCTTATAGTGAACTTGGCTAGTGTGCCACTATAATGCTTTCCACCTCCACTCGATAACACACAAAACCAGTTGGACTTTCAACAAAGAGCACAGTAATAAATACTTGCTAAAACAACAACCAGGGCATGATTGCATAGAAGGAAACCACACAAGCTCATCATAGAGAAGTAAACACATTTTCACAATAATGTGCACAATCTTGACATTAAGTCACCACACAATCCATCTACACAATCACATTAAGTCAAACCCGATCACAAAGGACCAATTCTATCATTTTGATACCTCATAACAATTATCTAGGCATCCTAGGACATCGCCTAAGACCTAGCCCAATACTTAACAAAAAACAAACAAGTTGTTAAAACTCAGACTGCTCGGCCGCTCTACTTACTTGACTCGGCCGAGCGGATCGGTCGAGTCCTTTACTTTGATCGGCCGCTCTCCTAAAACTCAACATTCGACAATAAGGGGATCGGCCGCTCTAATTTACTGACTCGGCCGCTCCACTGCAGAATGGCCAATTCCCAGGAAAAATCTAACAAAGTTCACTTTCATTACCAAGTTGTTACCCAATCCTAAAGCACAACAACATCATTATAACTTCACAACACTACCATACCAACCTCATCTAGCATATACCCATAATAATAAAAGTTATTACTACTCCCTCCGTCCCAAATTTACAAGTATAAGTTATTACTACTCCCTCCGTCCCAAATTTACAAGTATAATAAAAGTTATTACTACTCCCTCCGTCCCAAATTTACAAGTATAATAAAAGTTATTACTACTCCCTCCGTCCCAAATTTACAAGTATATATAAAAGTTATTACTACTCCTTCTGTCCCAAATTTACAAGTATATATAAAAGTTATTACTACTCCATCCGTCCCAAATTTACAAGTATATATAAAAGTTATTACTACTCCCTCCGTCCCAAATTTACAAGTATATATAAAAGTATACCAAAACATCATTTCACCACATATTAAGCATATATAGCATGATTATGACCATTTTAACACTTAAAGGGGGATTAGTAACTTACCTACTCGAAGAATTATCAATTAATCTCGCATTTGTTCGGGTGGAAGGGATCACCTAGTAAAGCTTGACAGTACTATGGCGTCGAATACGTGAAAGCTTGAGAGACACATGCTCGAAATTGATTGTCTATGGCAGCCGACCGCGCAGACAGAAGGAAGGAACGTAGTACTGTTATTGTTTTTAGGATGAAAATTATTCATGTTCCTTCTCTAATTAAACTTTCAATGCCAAAAGAAAGAAAATCGATTAAGTGGAATAAACTGAAGATGACACGTGCTCTAGTTTTCTAATTCATTTTGTTTTCTATTTTTCTTTATTATTTTGTTTTCATTCGGTGGATGACTTGGTCAATTTGTGAGGTAAGCTATAACATAAATACAAAACCCAAGCAAAGAGAATGGGAAATAAAATTATAATTAAATGAATAAGCAACCAACTAATGCTTTTCCCAGCCCATGAAATAATAGATCGGTCAAAGTATGTAAAAGTTACTAGGTGAGATGACTAATAACCATTGGATAGTCAAACAAAAGTCAATGGTTTAAACTAACGTAATTGGCTGATTTTTAGATAGTTTTAACAGACTGTTTTGAGACATTTTAGTCGGCCAAATCGAACAAATAATGTATGTTTTGAATAGCTCTAAATGTCTAGTTTACTCAGCACTTTCGGATTTAAATTTCAAATTTTCTACAAAGAGTTCTAGTCATTTTACCACAGGGTGTCAAAGATAGACGGGAATTACAAATTTAACTTATTTATTCCTTTTAACAAAATTACTACTAACACTTTAACTAACTCAAATAATCATATAAGATGTGCAATTCGTATATTATGATGCAACACATAAAATGCACACATAATTTTAAATTAAAATTCACAAAAATATAAAATAAATATAAAATGAATAACACGAATTTTGGGGTCGTTACAATATGTTTCTCAACCCCCTGGATTTGAACATCCCAAATTTCCAGACCATGTATACAAGTTGGATAAAGCCCTGTATGGTCTGAAGCAAGCCCCCAGAGCATGGTATGATACTTTGTCTAAATTCCTTCTCATTAAAGGATTTACCAAAGGACACATTCATAATACCTTGTTCATCAAGAAATATGGAGAAGATACTCTACTCATTCAAGTTTATGTAGATGATATCATCTTTGGTTCATCTAATGAACAACTGTGCAAAGAATTTGGAGATCTTATGCAAAAACAGTTTGAAATGAGTATGATAGGAGAACTAACTTACTTTCTTGGTCTTCAAGTCAAACAAATGAAGGATGGAATCTTCATTAACCAAGCTAAGTACACAAGAGACATGATCAAGAAGTTTGATATGCAGAATGCCTCAACAGCTAAGACACCTCTGTCTACAACAACCAAACTTCATGCTGATACTGATGGTCAGAGTGTTAATCAAACACTATACAGAAGCTATATAGGATCTCTTCTATATGTTACTGCTTCAAGACCTGACATCATGTTTAGTGTATGTCTCTGTGCAAGATTTCAAGCCAATCCCAAATAATCTCACCTTGCTGCTGTAAAAAGAATTTTGAGATACCTTAAGGGAACCCCAGATTATGGCTTGTGGTACCCAAATGAATCACCATTCTCACTCATTGGTTTCACTGACTCAGATTATGCTGGATGCAATCTGGACAGAAAATCAACAAGTGGTGGATGCCAATTCATTGGATCAAGGATTGTATCATGGTCTAGAAAAAAGCAAACCTCTGTAGCAACCTCAACAGCTGAGGCTGAATATGTTGCAGCTGGTCTTTGCTGCTCACAAATTTTGTATTTGAGAAGCCAACTTCAAGATTTTGGAATAAATTTATCTAATATTCCAATTTTCTGTGATAACTCAAGTACCATTGCTATGACTGAAAACCCTGTTCAACACTCTAAAACCAAGCATATTGAAGTTAGACACCACTTCATTAGAGATCATATTGAAAAAGGGAATATCAATCTTGCAAAAGTTGGTACTGAAGACAATGTTTCTGATATACTGACTAAGGCTATGGATGAAAAGAGATTTGAACTTTTGAGAGCAATGTTAGGAATGATTAACTTGCCTAAGTAAAAGGAAAAATTGAACTTCATTCATTAAAACTGAAAACAGTACATAAAGAAAGATAGCTGTTCACAGAGCCCATACAGCTATCTATCCAGAACCATAAAAAAAAAAAAAAAAAAAAAACAGATCCTATGATTTTACAACCTTCATCATCAGGACCAAAACTACCTACCCTACTATCTTGTGCTACTCTTGTACTAGTAGCCCTTCTTCTGTTAACCCTCCTTCTCAAATACTCTCTTCTGAACAGCTAAGCAAGCAAAATAAGCTGTTCAAATCCAAATGGCCCCTACTCTCCTGTTCCCTAACCCTCAGCAGAAGTGTCATGCTGATCCTCCCCTCCATATGATCTCTCCTTGGTAGCCTGACTAGTTTCCCCATACCTCTCCAACCATATAGGATGCCTCTTCAAAAAGGGATCAATAGAGGTAACTGAATACTGCAAAGGAGGAACCATAGTTCTTGGCCACCATTCCTCTACAGCATCATAAGGAGGCATATCCTTCAAAGGAGAAATAAAGCTGAAAGATCCTGAGGTCTGCTCACTCTCAGCAGCTATCATAGCCATTTGTGAGTCAGGACCCCTCTCTTCACTTTCAGTAACTGGAACTGGGCTGCAACACTTCATATACTGCCTAAAAAGCTGTATATGAGTTCTTTTGGGAACCTGGCTAACTCCATTAAAGTTATCACATCCACCTTCCAACACTGTCATGGAAAGTGAATCTCTTGAAACTAGGGTAATAACCCTTGGCTTTTCAACCACAGGAATCTGTTGTGTCTGAACAACTAACTGATTTTCCTGGTGCATCAACTTTCCCAATAAGATCCTTCTCTCTCTTTGTATCTCTCTCCCCTCCCTGCCAATGTTCTCTACTTCATGACATTTAAATCCCTCTTTTTTCATCAACTCCCCTAAAGTAAAAACCTTCTTAACTTCAGAATATGAAACCTTGCTTTTACTGCCTTCTCCTACACTCATTTCCTTCCCAAATAACTTAATACAAGTCTTCTCCTGCTCCTCTCTTACTTCTTTCATTTTTCCCCTTCCTTGAGACCTCTCTATCTGAATCAATCTCTCTCTTTCTACCCTCATAAAAGCATCCTTCTCTATCTCCCATTCCCTTTTTCTCTTCTCTCTCTCACTCAGTTCATCACCCTTTAAATGATGACCCAAAGGGAGTTGATCAACTTCATCCTGCAAGGAATGATCAGTCTGTATCTTATAAGACCTAAACTCTCTTTCAAACTTCTCTCTCTCTGACTCCTCATCACTAGGAATTGTAAAGACAAGTTTCCTAACTGATTGAGCCATTTTGCTTGGACTATACTTAGAGAAACTTCTACCCATTTTCAAAAGATTAACTCAGTATACCTTCAACAGCCAAGCTCCTGCATCTTATATAAGCAAAGCAGGTATGTTAGTCCATAACAAGGCACAACCATATGGTCAGTTGTTGATAAATTCTAGTTCAAAATATTTGGACTGATTTGACCCTTAAAATTGTATCATTGGAGGGTTTATGAGGCAAGGCTAAGATGTGTTGGTCAATATTAATTTGAAAGAGTGCTAAGTTAGCCAAACTGAGTACTCACCTTCTTTCATTTAATAGCCGCCCACATTTTATGGATATAAATGGAATAACATTCATATCTCATTCTATTTACTGTTCATATGTACAGTAACAAGAGTTAAGAGCTACTTCCTAACTCTTTTTCTAGTTAACCCCCTGGACATTCAAAAAGGAATTACTAGCACCCTCGCTCATTTTTTGGTTTCTGAATAACTGAACAGTTCAGTGCTCTTGCCGGTCACTATTCATAACGGCTATAATAATCCCCACTCTCTAATAAAAATAACCGTTGTACCCCACATCCTTATACCACGATTCTTTCACTCTCTCAACTATTCATCGTCTATTTCATCTCTTTCGCATACTCTGTTTTCTTAAACCCTAATACTCTGTTTCTTTCTCCTTCTCAAAATCAATGGCTCTCTCTGATGATTGTCATGGTTACTATATTGATTCTGATTTCTTTGAAGATGATGTTGGTCAGTTCGTCAAAAGAATCCTTGAAAATAATAGCCTCATCACCATGCTTACTGCTCAAAACCCCATCCTTGAAAATGCCTGTTTGGAAGTATATTCCAAAGGAACCCGACTTGATAGTGGATCTATCCGTTGTTTTTTCCAGGATGTGATTATGCTCATAAATCCTGAAGATGTCGAAACCACTTATGCAATGATCAATTCCCGTAATCTTCTGACCAACCCTTGGAGCAAAGACCTTGATTCTAGTTTTAAAGGTCTGTTTGAAGAATTTACTGGCCAAAGAATTGAGAATTATGACTCTGTGAAAAACAAAGCATTATTCAAGAAGAATTTGTCCATCAACAACTCTGCACTTAGTGATGTGGTAATCAAAGGGATGTTTGGGAAACAGTCCTCATTAGACCAACTAAGTTCTGCAGAATGGAAAGTGGCCCTTGGTCTAATTCAAGGGAATATAAATTGGTGCAGAGTGATGCTAGAGAACTTCAACCTACTAAACTCTCCATCAACTCTAAAACCCTCTGTGAGATCAACCAAGCCCAACCTTTTCAGATTTATGAGTGGGATTCTTGTTAAGAAACTGGCAACACACTGGGTTGCTTCCCTAGAATCAAGATGGTGTTCAGTGGTCTCACTTAGCAAATCCAAGAAGTTTAACAAGAAAACTGTCCCTCTCAAAGGAACAAAGGAGGGAACAGCTAAAACAACCCAACAGCCATCTAGGGTTAGAACAATAAGAAAGACCATATCAAAGGATGTACATGATATTGAAGAATCCTCTTCTGCTGACTCTGAAGGGACCCCATCAGCTGAGCAATCACCAGGAAGGGAGCACAGATCCAAGAAGAAATTTGACACTCCAACAGCTATCTCACCATCAGCTAGTCAAACAACTCCCTCAGCTCCTGTTCAAACCTCTATGAGGATCACAAGATCAAAAGCTATGCTTGGGCTCCCAACAGCTGAGCCCTTTCCTGCTGCTCCAGTACACAAAAGGCCAGCAGCTAAGAAACCAAGATTGAAGAAGACAGCTGTCAAAGGCAAAGGAAAAAGGAAATTTGGTGATCCTTCATCCTCATCCACAAGTAAGTCAGAAACTCCTGGTCCTAAAGCCTCAACTCCTCCAGTTGAAAGCCATGAACACACTACTGCCTCTTGGGAATTAGTCAGACCTGCAGGGAGCAATGCCACTGAAATCTTTCTTGATAATGAAGCCATTCAGAGTGAAGGAGAACCTGAAGTTCAAAAAGCCTCTCAATCAACTGAAGTGATTGATTTGAAAGAGGTAGATGCAGCTGATCAATTAACCATTCAATAGCTATTGGATGAAACAAGAAGAGAAAAGCTTGCTGGAACAGTCCAAGTGCATGAAGACCCAGCAACTGAGGAGCCAGTCCATGGATCAAGTTCAACAGCTAAGACCACCTCTTCAACAGCTGAGGCACCTACAGTCCCAACAGCTAAGGTATTCTCTTCTTCTGAGTCTGCTGGTCCATTCTATATAAAGAGAAGATCCAAAAGACAAAGACTCTCATCCCCTCCCTCCCCTACTCATACCTCTAGCTCTGATCATGCCTCTGCTATTCAAAGCATTCTTCACCTTAAAAATTCCATTCCCCAAACCACCCCTCATGTTGAAACCTTTAGGGGGAACTCACCTTGTCCAGACACTACTGTCAGGTCAAGGGGGAACTCTCCAGCTCTTGAAACTGTCCCAACAGCTAAGCCACAAGTCTCTACTGTCCCCATTTCCCCAGTTCAAACTACCATTTCTCTTCCTCCACCTAGTTTTGTCCCTCCTGTTCTCAATCCAAAAATCTTAGAAATTATCAAAGACACATCAATTTCTAATCTTTCTGAAGAGAACACATCCACCTTGTTTGAACAGCTATCATCTCAGTTTTCAATTCCTGAAGCACTTCAAGCCTTTGATTTTATAAGATTTAGGGAATCAAGACAATCCATGGGTGAAAGAGGCTCATCTACTTCCAAAACTCCTGTCATACCAACAGCTATCCCTTCATCCTTACCAACAGCTATCCCCTCTTCTGTCCAAAATCCCCAAATCTAAATTGCTCTTGACACATCTATGCCCACCCCTAGTTTCTGGGCCTTAGATTGTGATATAGACTTCTCCATTCATGCTGTTCTTCCTCCCTTCAAAAAGTTCAACAATCTCTCTGTCATTCCTCCTCTCATCAATCCTCATAATCTTTCCAATCCATGGGAAATGACAAAAACCCACATGAGTGTCCACTCCAGAAACTTAGGTGGACAACTCTTTAGAAACTTAGGTGGACAACTCTTTCATGCCTATGAAAAATGGAAGAAGTTTAGAATTACTATTCAATATTGCTTCCTATTCTCTGCTCCTAAACTTCCCCACCCCCTCTCTTTTTCAAATCTTCATGAATGGGAATTTGTCTTCTCTCATCTCATCTCCAACAACCTTCTGGAATGCATTTATACCCCCTCCTCCCTTGTTTATGCTCTATGCATTCAGTATGCACAATTTGTGTATTACTCACTTCTTTCCAGGAAGAGCTGTATCATGGGATTGATTGTCAAAAACCTTTATCCCATCTCATCTGTTTATCCTCAACACCTTCCACCTTCTCTTCCTGCATTCCATAAAAAGTCCAGGTCTCACCTTTCAAACCTACCCCCTAACTTTGATCCATTCAAATACACCCCTTCTTACCATCTCACCTTCACAGACTTCAATCAATTTTCTGCCACCCTAATAAAACAACTCAAAACCTCCTTACTCAAAAAACTTGATGATGTCTCTAAATTCATCCTGCACAAAAGTGAGAATCCTCTTCCTCCATCTCCTCAACAGCCATCTTATGCTGTCTTTCCTCAACCTCACTCCAGCAGCTATCCAAGACCACCCACACCCTCTCAATCACCCTTTTTATCTCATCTCCACCTTCAGCCTCCTAAACAACCCTCCAAATCAACCAAGCAAAGACCTGCTTCTCTTTACAAAGACACCCCTTTTGGAGTTTCTCTGAATGAAGAATCAATGAGTCCTCAGCAGCTAAAGGCTTGGATTGGACAAAGGCTACTGCCCAATCAAATTCCTCTCACCAAAAGTCAACTTCTTGCTAGGCAAAGTGTGGACTATCAGTACAACTCTATGATGAGCCTTGCATGGAACAATGAATGGTTCTACAGAAGATATGATCTAGCAAGGAGAACTGCTCTGACCAAGGAAAGAGAGGAAGTAGAGAAACTTATGAATTTCTAGCTTGTATAGATGTTTATTAAGTTTTATCTACTTCTATACTGTAAGCTGTTCAAACCTATATTGTATATTATTCCCTTGTTTATATTTAACTATCCTTGCTTTGTATGCAAAAGAATTCCATCAAGAAGTCTACATGTTCATTGGTATCTCTTCTCTTTAGCGTATTGTCTGCAGGTACATATATGATATTTATTTACCAAAAAGGGGGAAATTGTTAGTACCTCACTATGTTATTAACCTGATTAATCATAGTAAATTTGTTTTGATAAATAAATAATCATTCCAGTTGTTTATATAAAGCATACAAAGACCTGATCCACAGGCAACCCAAGAACAGACCCAACAGCTATCTATTCAGTTCATATATATAAAACTGTTTAAGGATAAACCAATAATATATACATCAAATGAACTGAATATATATCATTCCTACATTCACTTTTCACTCTTATGAATTACAGCAATCCCCTTTGCAAACTTCCTAGAGCAGATCATCCAGTTCAAAGACGAACAGCTATCTCCCCTGTTCCAACAGCTAAGTCCCTGCAAATCCAGCAGCTGACTCCAAATGATCCAGATCCTTGAAGGAATAGTTATTTTAGCACAAAATAACTATGTAATTAATCACCACTGCAAATCTCCACCAGCACCTCCAGCATGGACATCCTACATAAAGAAATAAAGTATTTAGTCAACACTACTTTACCCAGTCAAAGACTCTACTTTCTGCAAACATGTTCCCCATGTGTTTTCTTGTCCCCCAACGGATATATTCATATCCTATATAAGAAAACACACTGGGCTGTTAACTATGCTGCTTCTTCTACAACCCAAAAATCCCATTGCTGCTAAAACATTAACACCCTTCACCCCTACAGCCATTTGCATTACACCCCTGCAAATCTTGTGCCATCTAGCACCCAGTTACAACCCCCTTTAAACCCAGCTAACAACAGAGCTAATATTCTGTAAACACACTTGTGTAATTTCTTTTCTTTTCTTTTTACAGCCTTAGTCAAAAGGCTTCCTTAATTGTAGTGACAATTAAGTAGAGGGAGTTCGAGGAACTTGCCTTTATCATTCATTGTAAGCTTTTTAAGTAAGTGGATTATAGTGGATTGATCTCACTGTTGACTACAGTGGGGGTGGATGTAAGAGACGAGCTATACCGCTGAACCACCTTAAAACCCTTGTGTACTCTCTTGTCTTCACACTTAACACACACTGCACACTGTCTCTTTTGTTTCTTAACTTAATTATCTTCCGCTGCATAATATCTCTACTCTTTTTATCTCAACAACTAACTCCCCAAACCAGTTAGTTGTTCACTTGTTTTAACCAATCTGTTAATCTTAAGTAAACAGGACCTTTCAATAGTGACTTATCTCTTACCTAACCATTTATTACCCATGTAGTTGAATTATTTTAGGGGTATTTGAGACATCTTCGCATGAATTATATTAGGGGTATTTGAGAGTACTTAAATTATGAGATCTACTTATCATATACACTAACTTTCCCCTCTCACATACTTCCTCCGTCCCAGAGTAAGAGTCCTACTTTCTATGTTCCAAAGTGAGAGTCTCATTTTTTAAATGACAATGAATCTTTACTATTCATCTCACTCACTCTCTCTCATACTTTACTTTTATACTCACAACACCAATCAACTTACTATTCCCTCTCACTCATTCTTTCTCTTACTTTACTTTTACACTCACAACACTTAAATCACTTCCATCATTTCTTAATCTCCGTGCATTTGAAAGGTAAGACTCTTACTCTAGAACGGAGGTAGTATTTAAATTGTAAGCCCCACTTGTCTTACCCACTAACTTCTTTCCTCTCATAACCCTTCTTACACACATCACTTTCTTAATTTGTGTGCAAGCCTTTTTTAAAGCCTATGATACTGTGAATATCATTGAACAAATTACAATCATTTTGAGAACATATAACACATACTCCCTCCGTCTCATTTTAAACTTCAAAAATTTCACTTTTGGGTATCCCATTTTAAACTTCAAAATAAAAAATGAAAAATAAAAAATCGTACTATTTTATTTAGTGGGCCCTAATTGTCATACACACTACAATTGTTCACTAACTATTCACTATCCCCGTTTCTCCCTTCTACCCACTTTCTATACTCACAACACTCTACCCCACTATCTATATTTTATAATATATAGATTCTCATCTTAATTCTTGTGCCAACTTTTTTTTATAAGTATAAAATGGGACGGAAGGAGTATATGTTTTTTTTTTCTATTTCACGTATTGCACATATATGATCTTAAAAAATACAAAAAAAAAATATTTAATAAATTTGTGTTATTATTATTATTTCGAAAGAATAAATGAGTATTCTTTAAAATTATACATTTGTTAAAATATTTAATTGAGAGTGGAGAACATTTCGGGACATTCACAACACAATAATAATTGCCCCCTTTTTATTTACACAGAAATAACAAACATATACTCCCTCCATCTCATTTTAACGTTAGTACTTGCTAATTAGTGTGAGCATACAAGGAAAAAATCTTTATATTAGTATCAATGAACTCATTGTAGGTTGTTCAATTACACTCCCTCTCCCTCTGTTCCAAAGTGATAATCTTCTTTGACTTTCGAAATTGATATAACAACTACTAAAATAAAAAATTTAAGGTAAGGTATAAGACAATGACGTAAATACTTTCTCCTTCCTCTTAAAATTGATTTCAAAAAATTATATTAAAATTTTTTTGATCAATCCAAAGTAAATTTTAAAGACAAAGTAGACAACGTTTACCTCTTATTAATAATAATTATAAAAAACACCTCCATCCCTTCCATTACCATTATAATTACAAAATTAACTTCAGCCCTTTAATTTTTAATAAAAGAAAAATAACATTTTCCCAACAGTATCTTCACATCTCTGATGGAGTACGCCCAGATCCATCTCAATGCATTCAAAAAAAAACTTTTGAGCATGTTCATTAAGAAGATATAATCAATAAAATGAACATTTGTATTCCATTCGTTCCAAAAAAAAAATAATAATAATAATAATAATAATAATAATAAAAACTCAAACCCAACTACCCAATTAAACCTGCACCACTTAAAAATCTCTCACCTGTTCAATAAGAAACCCTTCTCTCTTTTCTTGATTATTTAATTTTCTCCACCCCACCCTCACGACCACAACACCCACCAGAACGCTGCAGCATGCTCTTGTCCTCTTCGTATTCATCTGTATAAAATCATATAATTCATTGTTGAAATGGTTCAATTGATGGCAAACATTTTATTTACTCTTTGCTTTAAAAAAACAATTTTATTTACTCAATTTAAATATGAAAAATTGCTAGAAAATTCAAATTAAAAATAATTATTCAGAAACAAAGACACAGTCTGATTACTACGAAAATGCCACTTCGTGTGATGATGATGATGGAGCAGATTTTATGAAGAAAGAGTGAGGGAAAGAGATGAAAGTGGATAGAGCATACACTTTCGTCTTCATCGCTAGATGCCACAAATATTTCTTCACCCGCTGATATTGTCTCCCTTTCTACATCTCCATTCGTTTCTCTCTCCGATGCCGCCTCCGCCACCACCACCACCACCATCTCTCAAACCGCCACCACTATTCTACAATGAACAATTGTATAGTACCACCACTATTCTACAATGAACAATTGTATAGTAAGTACAACCATTTCTTCTAACATCACCACAACAAACTTCACACAGACTACCCCTTTCTATCTCTCTCTTGTTTTTATTGTTCACTTCAACATCTTTTTCTTTCCCAAAACTACTGCACATACAAAACATGGCCATATATAAAACATTTACATTCAAAGCCTTACCTTTCAAAAACAAAAACTGTTGATCCATTGAGGCAGATAATAGGCGCGATCTTACACCTCTAAGATTCTTCTGTACTGTTTCGAACTCATCCTCAAACCTGTTTCAAAAAGAAAAAGAAAAAACAGTTAGATTCTTGATTTTGGAGTGTGTTCTGGCGTGCATATTATGTGTTTCTGTGTGATTTTGGTTGTTTCTCTCTCTACCCATCTCTCTGCTGTATATATATATATTGTGTGTGTGTGTGTTAACCGTGTGCATATGTGTGTTTGTGTATGCGTAGGAAGAAGAAAGGGGGTGGTGGGATGAGTAAATAAAAGAAAATGTTAAATGGAGAAGAAAGAGTAGGGAGCAAGTATTTCGTTTCCCGATATTGGTTTTTTGTAAAACGTGTACCTGGCTCCTTTTTATTATCCGGACATTAGCTATTTTCTGTATCCCAATATGCACCACCTCTTTACACCTGTTATTTTTTTTTCTTCCAGTTGTTATTATATACTAGCGGGTAACACGTGCTCTGCACGGCAAACCAATGCTATGTCTTAAAAAATATTTTAACTATAGTTAACTAATATAGTAATTATCATTTTAACTAAAAATATTAATAATAATAATTAATCTATATAATTACTATTATTATAATTAAATAATATTATTGATAGTAATAGCAATGATTAATTTATATAATAATTATTATAATTATTATAATAAACTAATACTATTAATAGTAATAGTTAATAGATATATTAACTATTATGATTAATTAATAATTTAACTTATATAATAACTATTATAATTAACTAATACTAATAATAGTAATAGTTAATGTATATAGCCTATTTATAGTTAACTAATACTATTAATAGTAAAAACTAACTAATAAAGTAACTATTATAGTTAACTAATACTATTAATAGTAACAATTAACTTATATAGTAACTATTATAGTTAACTAATACTATTAATAGTAATAGTTAACTAATATATTAACTATTATAGTTAACTAATACTATTAATAGTAATGTTTAACTTGTATAGTAACTACTATTGTTAACTATTACTATTAATAGTAATACTTAACTTATACTATTAATAGTAATATATCAACATACATATTAACTATAATAGTTAAGTAATACTATTAATAGTAATAGTTAACTTGTATAGTAACTATTATAGTTAACTAATACTATTAATAGTAATAGTAATACTTAACTTATACTATTAATAGTAATATATCAACATACATATTAACTATAATAGTTAAGTAATACTATTAATAGTAATAGTTAACTTGTATAGTAACTATTATAGTTAACTAATACTATTAATAGTAATAGTTAACTTACTATTAATAGTAATAGTTAACTTGTATAGTAACTATTATAGTTAAGTAATACTATTAATAGTAATAGTTAACTTGTATAGTAACTATTATAGTTAACTAATACTATTAATAGTAATAGTTAACTTGTATAGTAACTATTATAGTTAACTATTACTATTAATAGTAATAGTTAACTCATATCATAACTATTATTATGAGCTAATAGTATTAGCTAATAATGAGAATATCAAAAGTCACACACTTTTAGGATAGTGATGATGTGGCATCACGAAATGCAAGATTCTTCCATGATTTGTTCACGTGGCATCACCACATCTCTCTTCACCAACTTTAATATATATATATATATAGATTTAGAGATAGGAAAAGAAGCCTCTACATAATTTAAGATTTTTACCCCTTTTAAGATATGCTTAATTAATTAAGTGATTTTATATTGTCTAACCAAACAAGCTTAATTTTATAATCTCTTAAAATATTCCTAATTAAAAGCTTAATTAGGTTACCAAACAGTATTAACCATTGTAAGGACAAAGTTCTCAAAACACTATTCATCATATACTATTTTAGAATTGAGACTTTTTACTCTTAAACACGTATCAAAAAAACAAAGTAGCACTCTTACACTTATTTTGTTTCATCATATTCTGACAAAAAGTCTTTTAATTTTTAATTTCATGTTAATTTTTACATTCCAATTTGTGCATTAATTAATTGATATTATTGGGTGAAATAACTATTAAATGATACTCCTCGAATCTTATAACAATGGCTATTTTTTTTTTTTTTATCAAATTTAAGTAAAATTTGATAACATTTTATGATAAACTGTTAATTTTTATATAAAAATAAACTGTTAATTTTTAGCAAATTTAGGTAAATTTGATAACATCTATTTTCTATTAGATCTTCATCTTTATTTTTATTTTAAATTTTTTTTTATTAAATTGATTATTTTCTAGTGATCTAATTTTCCTGATATCTATAATTAATTTAATTCATTTGTCAAATACTTAAAGGATTAATAATTCAATATATTTTAATTAATTTATAAATTTCTTACTATAAATATCAGATTAATTGTACAAATTAAATTTTTATTGACACACATGCACTTTCTATCCCTATATATAAAATTTTATAAAAAGCCCTCCATATATTTATAAATTATTAATTGATCCATTGAAAATAATCTTTATATTATAATACAGCTCAAAATTAACTGCTTATTGACAAGAGACAAACAAGGGCCGAGATTAATCCATAACTACCTTGATCTAATGGCCATTAATAAATTATTAATTTTATTTTTATTTCCAGGCGTTAGATCATTTATCAATAACTCTAATCTAACGGCTGATAGCCGGCGGTTTCCATTTCCCCTTCTTCCTCTTTCCGTCTGGTTAAGGCCAGCAGTGCCGACGTCGCAAATTGCCTACACCAGGATACCTTCTAGCCCTTGCATCCTGCATAATTTCCGTTGCATCTTTGCTGATGATTTGGCTAAAGCTCTCAAACGGTAAACTCCCTTTTGATTTATCTCTTCTTCATTTGCTTATTGTTGTCATTTTTTTATTTTTATTTTTTGCTTTTGAATTTATAATACAGCAGGGGCAAAAACTCTGAATGGTTGACTGTAGGATGTGACCTAATTCGTCTGTGAAAAAGAGGGTTTTTCTTTTCGCTTTCACAGTTCATCAACCTGCATCCCTGAAAACCTTATAACTTGGAATGGTGGCGGTGCAGTAAATCGAACTCAAAGTTTGGTTTAGGTATGACTCGGAAAAGTCTGATTGATAATTCCATGGTCTTCAAATTGGTTGGTTTATTAATCATTTAACTGTTATATTGTGATTTCGAATGTAGTGTAGAAATCTTTTGGGCTAAAGGTGTTTTTTTTTTTTGTGTGCTAAATGTGATCAGTTAGCCTTGCTGCTATCCCACATCCATATACTTACTTATTGAAAAGTTTTGCTTTTGTTTGATTTGTTGTTTTCTCTGATTTTCCGTTTCAGTTGGTTTTGGTTCCGCGATGTAGCTCACCAGGAGAATAGCGTCCGGATCATGTGCTTGGCAATCTTCCAATTTTAATCGACTAGAACAGCAATGGTGAACCAGGAGAATAGCGTTCGAATCATGTGCTTGGCCAAGAATAGAGATCTTGATTCTTCTCTAAGTTCCAGGTTCGATTTCCCCAACTTAATTGGACCTACTTTACCCTAATGCAATTCAAGTGGAGCAGTAAGACCAATTTAATTTTTTTCGTTGTTTAAACCCTTTGAATCCAAAATACCTTTGATTTCCCCAATTTGATTGAACCTGTGCTTTTAGTTCCATTAGTGAAAGCCTAAATGCGTGCGTTGTATTTTGGTTTTCTTTGCGCGTTTTTTTCTGTGTTTGTTTTGACCTGGGGTTCAATTCGGTTTTAACTTGGAAGGTGTTTTTTTTAAGCATCACAGGCTAACTCTTTAATAAATTCTACATTTTAGTTTTGCTTTTAGTTCCCTTTGCAAGTCTTTGTTCTTTATGTTGGGATAACTTCTTTCTGTAATGTCTATCTTTCACTAAAATTATATTTATGCTTTCGTTTAGGTACACCAAGACAGGGCAGATAACTCAGAAGAGCGATGTTTACAATGTTTGGGTTGTTCGTTTGGAGCTCTTGACTAGGCAGAGACCACGACACCATAAACTGATGTTAATTGATTGAAAGATGCAGCAGTTGAAGAGCATAGTAGTAACGAACAAACTCCTCTCCAAGAAAAACAGGTTGTTTTTCTTTCTTTCTTAGTGTTGGTTCTTGAATTTTGAAATTATTTGCCCATATTTGCAATAGTTTTTAACTTAATGCTGTTGTGATTAATAGGATGTACTGACATTTGAGCCTGAAATTGTACTTTGATGTGGAATTGAGCTATATGGCACTGATGGGTATGGATTATGTGTCAAAATTATTGAAGTATACAACAATGCAGGTGGGGATAGTCTCCTATAAAAACCATCTTGATAATGGATAAAATATGCCAGTACAATCTTGAAGTTGTGATGCGTATGTGCATCCCAGTTATTAAGGCTAAATCAAGCATGTATATATGTATGTTCAATTGCAGAATCAGTTTATGATAGTCAATTAATTAGTTTGAATATTCAGCTCAGCTGCAAAATCAATTTGAAGTTCTTACAAAATTGGGAAGTAATGACACATGGGTATGAAATGTGAACCTGAGAATTCTTGGTGTAACTACAGAAGTTTAACGCAAAGATCATGGGTTAAATGGCTTGCTGAGATCTTGGAGCTGGACAGAGGTAGCTGGTTGTGTCCGTCCTTGCACTTTTGGCTTGGAGTTAATGTTGTGCCTTAGCTTATGTTTTTCAACATCGTGATCATTTTCAAATGTCAGCTCTTGAGTTCATTCTCTTCTTTTGAGGCATTTGGCGCCTGATGCCAGTGATTAGTTGATCGATTGATCTCTACATTTATGGATCTCTACATTCATGCTACATTGTGGCTTTGAAATGTATGTTTACTAAATATATGTGGTGTACTATCACCGTGCCATCGGCACAGGCACGAGTACTAGTTACTTTATATTATATATCCATCCGGATAATATTTTACAAAAAATTATTTTTCATATTTATAATTACCAAATGACGCGTCAGTAATGTCTAAAAGAACCTATAATAATTTAGATTTACCAAATTGTCCTTCAGCGCAAAGATCTCGTGCGAAGCACGGGCTTCGTGCTAGTAATGTAAAGAGCCATATATTTTTCATTCCCAAAGAACCCGCCCCTTTAAAAAACAAAGCTTAAAAATCTCCTACCCGATTCACTTTTAAATTTTGTATTTTCAAAAAAAAAAAAAAAAGTTCCATTACCTGCATTCATTCTGTTCATGACTCCATTCTCTTATTAACACTCCACTCTTCTTAATTTCTCTCTCATCTAAACCTAAAAAACACACCTCCCCCATTTTTGTAGACACTTCTTTCCAATTTTTCTCCACCCACAAATCTTTCGTAAGCAACAGCGTCCACACTCTTAATCACATCCTCTTATTGACAAATCCGGGCTCATGGGTACTAGTACAGATTTAAACTTGGGAAATGCAGCTTACATAGTGTTTCCAAGAAGTGCTATGTTAGACGTAACCTAAGATAGCGCAAGTCAAGCCAAATGCAAAAAAAAAAAAAAAATTTTTTTTTTTTTTACCTATAATTGCGCATATATATAAAACGCTATGGTTGTAATTACCTTGGATAGCGCATATAGAAGCGCTATGGAAGTAAGAGGTTCATAAGTTTTTTTTTTTTTTTTTTTTTTTTTTCTGAAATATCTTTTTTTTGAGTAATTTTTTGAAATATCTTTAATAGCGTATAAATAAGCGTTATCCCAAGAAGCAATTTATAAGCAATTTTTTTTTTTTTGGGTTTGACCTTTTACTTGACCAAATAAGCGATATCAAAGTTAAACCCAAAACCTCTTCTCCCCGCCACACTCAGTTCCCCCTTTGTTCCAATAAAATTCACGGTAGCCATTTTCCCCCGATCCTTCAAAGTCGCCGCCGTCCTTCAAAATCGCCGGCGTCAGAACCCCCACAGTCGTGCGAGACTTCTCCTACACCAACATCTCTCTCCTCCTTTCCGTTCCCAACTCCCTCATCACTCACGCTAGCCCTTCCCCTGATCCTTCAAAATCGCGCCGTCCTTCAAAATCGCCGCCGTCAGAATCCCCACCGTCGTGCGAGCCTTCTCCTACAGCAACATCTCCCTCCTCCTTTCCGTTCCCAACTCCCTCACCACCCTCCTTCTCACTCGGACAAGAATCTCACCACTGATCACCGGATAAGTAGTCAGTTCAACCCAGGTTATTCTTCCTCTGTTTTCTTTTGAATCTACTCTTTATTGTATTGTATTATGTTGTATGCCCTCTTCCCCGTTGTTGTATGCCCTCTTCTTCATTCAATTTAATTGTTAATTTCAGATTTTGATTAATTTCAGAGCTTGTAGAGCTTGTAGTGATCCTTTTTTTTTGTTTTTTTTTTATCAAATTAATTTCAGATTTTGATTTTCACCTTGTGAAGTTGTTTGTCATAGGATTGTTGCCACATTTATAAATTTCTATTGTCTTCTGCAATTTAATTGATAAGAAAAACAATGTTTACTCGAAAACTGATCTTTGTATATAGTTCTTTGCTGGAAACCAAAAAAGGGACTAATTATTGGTTTTTACCAGAAACGTCATAAAGAATTGGAAATATGTAAGTATTGTGTGTGTTCTGAACGAATTTGTGTGTGTGTTGTGTATGTATATGTAGTTTATTAGTATGAACAGATTGAATTAAGTGTGTTTTGGGTAATTGATGGATTTTGAATATGAATTTGATGATATGCTACATGTGTAAATTTGGCACTGAATAATTAATTACTACCTCTGTCCCTAAATGAGTGTCAAAAAAGTTTTGAAATTCGCTCTTGAACAAGAGCGAATTTGAAAACTTTTTGGACACTCATTTAGGGACAGAGGGAGTAGCATTCAGAAAAAATGATAAGATTATTTACTTGCTTTGTGCTTATGGTGACAGTTCCTTGTAATTTAGTTAGCTATGGATCGTAAGTGGATTGTTGCGGGCCGATTATCAAAAGAGTACAAGACCGGAGCGAAAGAGTTCTGTAGTCATGAAGCCCAACATGCTAGTAATCCTGGGTTCATCACATGTCCATGTCAAAAATGTATGAATGTTAAAACAATCAGTGGTGAGAAAGTGTTGTATGAACATTTAGTTTGTCATGGTATCGATAAAACATATACGGTCTGGACATATCATGGTGAGGGGAAAGGTGAATGTAGCTCACACCGTTTAAGTCCCGACTTCTGCTCTTCAGATAAGATGGATACGAATATTGGGCTGGTTGATCGTGATGGAGCATCTAGTCCTGTAACGCATACTCCGTATGTTGCTAATGAAGAATTACGGGACCATCCTGATATGCATGAGAAGTTGAGGGATGATGCTGGGTTACCCTTATGGCCTGGGTGTACAAAGGCGACAAAACTGTCTGCTGTTTTGACTTTGTATAACTTAAAAGCTGGTCACAAGGTTTCTGACGCATTTTTTTACAGAATTGTTGCTAGCCGTGAGTGATTTACTGCCAGATGACAATGTGCTCCCTCGTCGAGCATACGATGCTAAACAGATGCTCAAGCTAATTGGCTTAACACATGAGAAGATTCATGCTTGTCCAAAAGATTGTATTCTGTACCGCAAAGAGTACGCAGATCTCAGTGAATGTCCTAAGTGCGGTACAGAACGTTATAGCAAAAAGAAATCCCCTGCCAAGGTTATGTGGTACTTCCCGATAATTCCAAGAATTAGGCGGTTATACAGCAGCCCTAATGATGCCAAACATTTGACATGGCATCAAGATGGGCGAATTAAAGATGGAATGTTGAGACACCCAGCTGATTCACCTCAATGGAAGAAATTTGATGATAGATATCCAGAGTTTGGCAAAGAGCCAAGAAACTTGCGCTTAGTACATTCATCTGATGGAATGAATCCTTTTGGGGTTCAAAGTACTAGTCATAGTACATGGCCTGTTATTCTGATGATCTATAATCTGGCACCTTGGTTGTGTATGAAGCGCCGGTACATGATGTCTATTTTGATACCAGGTCCGAGACAACCTGGTAATGACATTGACGTCTACTTGGATCCTCTAATTGACGACTTGAAGTTATTGTGGGAACAGGGCATTGGTGTGCATGATGGGTACAGAAAGGATAATTTCATGTTAAAAGCCATGTTATTTGGAACAATCAATGATTTTTCAGCTTATGGGAATCTTTCTGGTTATAGCGTGAAAGGGCGTACTGCATGTCCATGGTGTACTGAGGATACTGATCATCTTCGTTTAGCGCATTGTAAGAAATCTGTTTACATGGGACATAGGAGGTGGTTGGAAGCGAATCATCAGTACTGGACAATGTCAGAGGCATTCAATGGTGAAGTTGAAGAGCGAAACGCACCAAATATATTGACAGGTGAGGATGTGTTGGAAAAGGTGGAAAACATCGAGGCACAGTTTGGTAAGAATTTTGCAAAGACAGTTCTTACTAAAGGTTGGAAGAAGAAATCAATTTTTTTCGAATTAAGCTATTGGAAAGACTTGTATGTGAGACACTTTATTGATCTCATGCATACTGAAAAAAATGTTTGTGCTAGTATTTTAAATACTTTGCTAGGTGACAAAGAGAAGTCTAAAGATGGGCACAATGCAAGAATGGACATGGTTGACCTTGGAATTAGAGGAGATTTAGAACCTGTGATAAAGGAAGGGAAATCACCATATTTACCACATGCCGCTCATACATTGTCTAATTATGAGAAAAAGGTCTTACTTGAGACACTTCAGTCAGTTAAGGTCCCAGAGGGGTACTCATCTAACATTCAGAGTTTAGTATCTGAAAATGGGTTGAAGTTGACATCTTTGAAGTCTCATGATTACCATGTCATCATTGAGACTCTACTCCCAATTGCGATTCACTCCATTTTGCCAGAAAATGTGCGCACCACTATTACAAAATTATGTTGGTTTTTCAAGGCAATGAGTAGTAAAGTCATTGATCCTAGAAGGTTATCTCATTACCAAAAACAAATTGTGGAGACACTTTGTGAGCTTGAGATGTATTTCCCACCTTCTTTCTTTGATATCATGGTTCATTTGACTATTCACCTGGTTTACGAGACAAGGATGTGTGGTCCTGGCCGTATGAGATGGATGTATGGCAGTGAGAGGTATATGAAAGTGTTGAAAGAGTATGTGATGACTAGGTATCGTTCGGAGGGTTGCATGGCAGAACGCTACTTAGTTGAAGAAGCATTAGAATATTGGTCTGAGTACATCCCAAATGTCGAATCAATTGGACTTCCAACTACATCTCACACCGGTAGGATTCATGGTGAAGGTGTCACGGGAGGTCAACAAGTTGAGATTACCCTTGAACAACGACATAGGGTACATTTGTATATTTTACACAATAGTGTCGATGTGGAACCATTTGTCGAGTTGAACAAGCAAATGATGTCACATAAGCATCCAGATAGAGATTTGAATTGGATTCAAGTGGAGCACAACCGTACATTCATTGATTGGTTCCGTAATCATATTTAAGAAAAGCTACTGGGGAATGAGTCAGTTTCTGAAAGGGTGAAGTGGTTGTCTAGAGGACCTGATACACATGTGTTTTCTTATAAATGTTACCTTATAAATGGATACACATTTTACACTAGAGATCACGATGAGAATAGCACAATGCAGAATAGTGAAATTTCAGTTCTGGGCAATGAAGATGAAAATTCGGGAACCACATACTTTGGGCAAATTGTGAAAATTTGGGAAGTCGATTACGTCACATTTCGAGTCCCTGTCTTTGATTGTAGTTGGGTCGATATTCCTGGTGGGGTGCAGGTTGAAAATAATGGTTTCATACGGGTTGATTTGAATAGGGTTGGATTCAAAGATGATTCATTTGTTATGGCAACACAAGCTAAACAGGTGTTCTATGTTTCTGATCCAGTAGATAAAAAGTGGTCTATTGTTATCTTGTCATACAAGAGCAACAACAACTACCAAGTTAGTGATCACGTTGATGAAGATGTAGATGCTATAAATGACCCATTTAAAAACATGGTTGATACTCCCAATTTGTTTCTCAATGATGATGATCATGAACCCTTGTACCGAAGACTCGATCATAACGAGGGTGAATATGTAGACGTAAATGAGGATGAATTTGTAAATCCAGATTTTTTCGATGTACATGGTCATGAACGTGAAACAGCACCTCGGAACCGAAAAAGAAAAACTAAGGCTAAAAAGACTAAAAAGGCTAAGAAGAAAAGTAAGATTGCTTTTTTTTTTTTTTTTATCAAAAAATACAAACTTTTATTTTATGTTTTTTTTCCTCCTCTTGAAGTATTTGTTTTCTCAACTCTATGTAGTTTACTTGTGTAAAAATTGATTTTTATTATAATAATAATTTATTTTTATTATTACCTCTTACAGGAGCATGACTTCTAAGTCTCGACGTGGTAATGAGTCTCGAAAAAACAACCCAGTTAGTGGCAGGTATGTTTTCAAATGGTTACCAGTAAATATAGACTGATAGATAAATTGGGGGTAATTTGGTTTTGAAAAATAAAGGCATGTGGCACATAAGACGACGTGGATATTGCAATTTTGCTCTTAGTTTGGTTGTTATACTGGGGTGTTATGATTTTAGAAGTTCAAATGAATTTATGTTCCTTTTGTTTATTCATGCAATATATCTAGGATTACACTAAAAGCTGATTGTAGTTCTTTTTTTTTCTTCATATAATTCTAAGAATTATTACTCTATCGGCACTAAAATATTGTACCCATTTTTAGCAATAATGATCAGGAGAACGATGTTCATAGTGGGAGCCAAGGCGCGGGCACCTCTGATAATAGTGAGATCTCTCATCCTCCAGCCAGAGAAGTAGTAAACATGCTCAAAGTAAAAAAAAAAAAACGAACTAAGGGAATATTGGTGAAGGTAAATAGTTTGACTAGTTATTTTTTGCTATGTAAATCATTCTTTACTTTGTAACAAGGCGTGCTTCATTTGCATTTTTTTAATATATATTATTTTCAGTTGAATTGGAATGAGCTAGGCCAACCGATTGGTAAGGAGTCAATGACTCTTGCACATTATGTTGGATCTTTAGCTAGGAGGACGTTCCCTATCACTATTACTGATTTTCGCGACAAGGATTTAGCTCCAGCTAAGGAAGCACTTTGGGATGAGATTGTGGTATAATATGATTATTTCAATTGTCAATATAATTTATACTTGTCAATCTAAATTGTTTGATTTGTTTAAAACTATGTGGCAGACGACTTTCACAGGGCTGGGTGAAAGTCAAAAGAAGACTACCATTTCTCGTGCCTGTTTATATCACAGAATGTTTAGGACAAGATTAAGAAGTCTTGCTAGAGATTCTGATGGTAACTACTCAGCACATCCACCAAGTATGTATCGAGATTTCAAGACGGTGACTCCATATTGGGGTGATTTTGTGAAACAAGCATTAAAGGAAGAATTCATGGTATCTTTAATGTCATCTCAAATGTGAAACATAAAGTGTCCTTGTTTATTTTTTTAATGAAAAAGTGACAAGTTTAGTACAATTGTAGGAGAAATGCAAGAAAAATAAAGAGAGAGCAGAAACAATTGAGGCGAGATATAAGAGTGCTTGTGTTGGTTATGCCCGTCTTAGGGAGAAGATGGTAAGTGTATATATAACATGTGAACTTGATTTTTTTTAAATGTAATACATACATAACTATTCGAGGTTATGATGGTCAATGCAGATTGCAGAGAGAACTCAGAAGGGAGAAGAGAATCCAGTTGTCACTCGATTGGAATTGTGGGAGGCTGCTAGGACAAATGCCGACGGTATTGTTGATGATCCAGAAGCATTGCAAATACTTGAGGATGTGGTAATTCATTTACTTACCATAACTTAATTCATCTAACACTCAGATTGATAGTCCCTCTGTTGCAATTAAACTGTTCACTAATCTTGGTCATACGTTTTGCTCAGGCTCATATAGCTAACACTCTGCGTGAAGATGAGGCTACAAATATTGGCACAAACGATTTGCTTGCTCGAGCCTTACCCGCGGAGTACCCTGGACGCGTACGAGGTTATGGTTGGGGCGTCACCAAAAAGTCTTTAGAGTCGGCACCCTACAACTCTGAATTGGCTGACTTGAAAAAGAAATTTTCTTCTTTAGAGAAAGTGGTGGAAAAGATCAACGGCAAGGTCTTTCGTGAGCCGTCATCTGGTGGATCAAGCCATATGGATAATTTTGAGATGGATGACTGTGCCAATCAAGATGAAGTTGATGATTTTCATGAAAATGGTGATCCACATGTAGACCTTCCTGAGGTATTTTTTTTCACTTGGGTGTTTAGACCATCTTTTTTCATGTTCTTTAGAAATTGATATTCGTTCAGTTTTCACTATTTGTTTTTTTATTTGATAATTCATGGCCAGGGTCCGGTTGAGTGTTATTTGTATCAAGAGCCACCGCGTAGATATGTTGGTAAGGGATCTTGCACAATGGCCCTAACGAAATGTGTCATGGCGTTCGTCTCAAAGATGGTTACGTGAAAGTACAATTTGAGGTGGCGGTTGAAGACGAAAAAGACACACCCCTACCGGTTCCATGTGACGATGCAACAACTGTTGGAGGAGCTCTTGGGTATATTCTTCCATGGCCAAAAAAGTTGGTGTCTCTGGAGAAACAGGTAAATAAATCTTTAATTAGCTTATCTGATCTTTAAAGGAAATTGCACGCCCTTGACTTTTGTGATTTTTTCTTCATCTTTGGCGGCATCAACGCAATATTTATTGCTGTATCAAACACAACCTTCACATTCTGCAAAATAAATCCAAATCACATGATAAAATTCAGTTAATTACGCAACTCCGTCCCTGTATTTTCACGTCCCTGATAAAATTCCACTCAATTTTCGCTTTAGTACCTGTTGAGTTTTAGAACTGCACTCTATGTAAGCAACTGCACCGATCATCTTCTTCAGTTCCTCTCCCTGCATAACTCAATTATTCCATTCTTGCTTATGAAGAGAATGTACTATTTTCCAGAATATGGTTGCTAAAAAGTTAATGTATTTGTTAGCCATATAGAGAAAAGATGGATTCAGTCAAAAATATATTACAGACCAAAATATAATATTTCCATAGAAAACAGCTTTCTAAACTGTGGTAAAAAAAAATGGAAAAAGAAAATTGACATTTTTGTAGATATTCTCATAGCTAGCTTTGCTTATGAGGGAGAAAGCCAAGAGAAAAACATCTGCTCCTCTATAACTAAGAGGCCTTAATATGTTGTAATCTTCTTGTCCTATTTTAAGCAAAATCAAATAAAATTTCAAAAACATAAGAATTAGTAACTTCACCAATTATGAATATTTCCCTTTTGTTTAAATAAAAGGAATGCAAACCTGTGTATACCTATATTTGGCCTTGGTAATTCATAGCTTACCACTTTTTTATTTTCAGACGGTGGTAGTAAGTAAACTCAATGAAACACACATAATGTCTTCAAAAATGACTTTTTTATTTTGGGATGGAGGTAGTAAATAAATCTTTTATTTTGCTTCAAATGAAGAAATACTAATAGAAGATTTTTGCATTTTGTTGATCTTGAAGCCAAGGAAGATGGACAATGTGAAAAGAAATCTTAAGGAAACTGATCAATTTGAATCGAGAAAGAAAAAGGAGAGAACATTAGAGTCCACAGGCGGAGCGACACCGAGACCACTAGGTTATCCCCTTCCTGAGGATTCTATTCACAATGATGTCATTTTGGCCTTAATACGTCCTGTCATTCACACAGAGGATTTCAACGACGTCATTGAAGTTCCCATAAATTCATATTTTGATGGACAACCTTGGATTGAGCGAATTGGACGGGAGAACATTATGGAGGTTCTGAATGACCAGTGGCTAAGTGCCTCTTCTATTGTCTTGTACATAAGGTAAAATTGCTACTACTAGTTAAATATGTTGGTTTTCACATTTTACAATATATTTGCTTTAGCTATTATGTACTCATGTAGTTTGTCTTAATGAAAGGTATTTGGGTGATATTTATCTCTCCCAAAATCCCGAGTTAGCTGCGAAGTTCTCTTTCGCTTCTCCCCATTTGTTTTCTCCTCTAGTAGATACTACTGTTGCGGCCAATTATTTGGCTAGTTGTATGCTGCCATATGCTGGAGCAGACCACCTTGTTTTAATGCCTCATAACGTGGGGTAAGTTAATTACATATATTATGCAATTTTATGTTTGGTAAATATAAAAGTTATTTCAACTCTTTCAAATATAATACAGGTATCATTGGGTATTGGTTGCCATAAATACCAAGACAGAGAGCATTTACTATATGGATTCAGATGAAAATGGAAAATTTTCAAAAAATGTGAAGTTGAGACAGCTTGTTGAAATGTAAAGTGTTCCCTTTTAAACTTTCTTTTGATGAAAACTAGGATCATACATTTAAAAATTATTGACATGTTTATTTCATCTTTTTATATTGGTCTAAGAGCTTTTCGGACCCATCGTAGTGGGAATAATACCAAGAAGGCCTTCAACAACTTCAGATGGAATACCATTCAGGTAATTTACTCTTATTTTATAGTGATACCGGATAGAATTTTTACTCTTATGTTTTATCATGAAAAAATTTGAATTTTGTTCGGACATTCATTTTTGGATGGAAGTAGTAGTATTATTCACATCTTATTCAAAGGCTTTGTGGAATGAGAATTATATGACTGATATTGTCTTTTCTATTCCATTGATAGTGCCCGAAGCAAACGGATGGAATTCATTGTGGCTACTATATTGGATGCTTCATTGAGACTATATTGCTCGGTGGTGAAACAAATATCCCTGTTTATGTAAGTATATCCCTGATGACATTTATACATTTATTGTTTATTTCAGTAATGCTCTATATTTTTTTCTACTTCATACCTTTGATTGTATAAACGCCCTAACTCTCTGTAATTTTTTGGTACAGTTACATGCAAATCGATTGAAGACTTATTCTCCGAACAAAATGCAAAGTTTTCAGGTTAATTGGGTAGGTTACTTGTATAACCGATTTATTAAAGAGAAGATGACACTGAATAAGGAGAAGATGGCACGGAAGTAGTCTAAAATAGGTATTTTAGTTCTTTTTTTTTTTTTTTTTAGAAAGTTGGGTATTTTAGTTCTAACTATTGTGGATTGTAGAAACAAATCTTCTTAGTTTATAACTCGATCATGTGGATGATTCTAAACGTTGGTATGCAATGAAAGTTTGAATGTTATTATTAAATGAAATATTTGTTTCTTCATGTTATTTTTAATGTATTTCAATTTTTTGGGTATAAATTATCTAATTTGAATTATGGGCAGCAAATATTTTTTTTAAAAAAAGTAGCCTTCCATAGCGCTTTTTATGCGCTATGGCAGTTATTGACACAAAAAATGATATTTGCTTCCATAGCATTTACCATGCGCTATCGTAGTTATTGGCACAAAAAATGATATTTACTTCTATAGCGCTTTTTATGCGCTATGGTAGATTGATTTTTTTTTTTAAAAAATCAGTAGCTTCCATAGCGCATCACAAACGCTATAGAAGTTCATTTTTCAAAAATAAAAACCTTCTTACCATTCCGCTTCAGTATGCGCTATTTAAGAGAAAAACGCTATTGTAGATACTGCTTTTACATTGCGCATAAAAAGCGCTATGCAAATTACCATTGCAGACGCTAGGATAGCGCTTTTTTGCGCTATATAAGCCCCAAAAAAAGCGCTATCCAATCTCCATTCTGTACTAGTTGAGTTCATGTTAATATTCCGCTGCGCATGGTGCATCAAAACCCAACAATTCCATTTATTTTCATCTGATGAACATCATCCTTCGACTTAAGAGTAAGATGAGTTCACCAATAAGATGAACAACGTAACTCTTTTCCAGGGAATAAAAATAACTGGTTAGGAAGGGTCCCATTCTCCGCTTTGGACGGGCTGTAATTCGCCAAGCTACGAATTATACATTGGTTGATAGTTTCAAGAACGAGAAACTATCAGGCGAACACATGGCAGAGTGCTCTAGGATGGTCCTGTGTGAGGTAAACCACTTATGCCACTGCTTTCTCTGTGATTCTATTGACGTATGCTCAATCTTTTTTAAAACCATTCGTATTTAAACATCTCACGTGATAAAGGAGGGAGACAGAGAAGGCAAAAGGGGTAAGTATGAAGCTCTCTCCATGGCTGAATCCTTAGAGGTTTAAACTAGAGGCCGTGGGAAATTGTGGCAAGCTAGAGAGCTTGCATACCACCCACTCCACCATTGAAAAGGATATGAATGAGTCTAAGGCCTAGATGGAACTTCAAACATATAGTGGCCACTCAATTTTCAAAGTAAGGGTCCTACAACTTAAGTTCAATCAATTCCTCAACATGCTGATAAAGTTGTGAAAACGTTTAACACACAAATAAACCCAACAAGAACACTAGTATAAGGTAGAAAATAGTAAGTGAATAGTTGTTGTGAGTTTAACAAGTGAGCTACTAATAAAACGAGATTATTATATACTCCCTATATCCTTAAATGAATACCCAAAATTCATTTTAAGAGACATCTGAAAACTCTACATCTCATACAATTTAGTGACAAAGATTCATATATAATTGTGTAATCCTCTTTTCAAACATTTATTTTTGCATGTATGAAGAGACGAGTGAAACAATATTGATAGAAAAACGATTATGAATAAAGTTATTTTTAGAAAAGCCATTTATTATGAGGACATTTTTAAGAAAATGTAGTATATGTGTGGCAGAACATGAAGAGAGAGAATGAGTGGGGTAAATTGTAATGTTAATTGAGTAAAATGAGTGGTGAAAAATGAATAGAGAGAATAAGTGGGGTTGGTTGAATATAAATATATTAAATCATTTTTATTTTGGACAGTGTCACTTATACTAGAACGGACTGGAAAGGAAATAAGTGTCACTTGTGCTCAAACGGAGGCAGTAGATATTTTAGAAAAGTGATATTGAGTCTTAAGTTGAAATCTCAATCTGCAGAAAATCCAGTATAATTTGACTTGATCCCTCCGTCCCTCTTTAACATTAAAAAAATGAGATGGGCATATTAAGTGTATGATGGATCCAACCGATTAGCCCGGTGAGCGCTAGGGTTCGATCCTATCTTTGCCTCCTTTTATGTGGCGTAGACATGGTAGAAAAATAGAAATAAATAAAAGATAAAATTACCTCCTAATCCCTGAATATTATCGAAACTACGTTTTAGGACAAGCACATTTTTCACTTACGTGCTAGTCCAACAAAATATTTTATCTAACCACATAGTCCTTCAGCACTTTAAAATGTAATTTGTACACCCCTTCTCTCCATTGCACAGCAACACAAACACCCACACTCTCTCTCTCTCTACCTCCCCTCATGCTCCGGCCACCCCTTCCCACCTCCGGCAACCCCTTCGATCCCTCTTCTCCGGCGATATCCCCCTCTACCGGCCACCTCTTTCCTCAACATACACACATACATTCTTTCTCTCAATTTCTCTCACAACTTTCTCACTCAAACCTACCCACCTCGTGTTAACCCCCACCCTCTCCAACCACCCCTCACCTCCCTCTCCCTCCGATCACCCGAATTAGCTTTGTCTTCTTCTCCGATCAAGACCAACCCCCAGATCTGACCGACGACGAATACCGGTTGGTGACTTCCGGCGTCATCTCCACACCTCCGGCTACCCCTCCCCTACCGTCGACCACACTTCATCGGATCATGACGGTTACTCCCAGATCTACAAATCCTGCCTACCCCTCCTTCCCCCACCTCTGACCATCTTCGATCTAGACCTCTGAATCTTCTATTGCTGTCCAATGGTTGGTTCGTTATTCCCGATGCATTCCTCAAATATGCAGATCTGCGTCAAATCTGAGATGGAGAAGAAGCTTCATCGATTGAGTGTCTTGCGGATCGATCTCTGACTGTTGTTCACTCACTAGCCAGATTCGGCCATTCTGCAAAATCTCGACTGAGTGGAGGTGTTGTCTGGATCAAGCTATAGCCACAAAAGTAAGGGTGACGAGTCAGAAGGATAAGGAAATTAGTAGTACTACTTTGTTGATTCTGTGGTTGGGGTAAAAGCCAGAAAGGTAATGGCTTTGTTTGTTTGTTTGTTTTTTTTTTTTTTTAAAGCAACTTTATGGCTTTGTTTGTCTTGTGTGTTTAATTTTTCTCTAGAGGGATCTGGGTTGTCCATGTAAAATAATAATGGGCAGTATGATGTAATGAAGTGAATTATTTGACAACTTCTTATTCATTCATTCGGTCTGAATGCTTGCTAATTTATTTGTGGTTTTATTTTAATTACTCCATCCATTTTAATATAATAGTTTTATTTAATGTTTTCAAAGATTTTAACAACACATTATCAATTTTGAGAATTTAGTGACCTTAAAAGTACTATTTTAAAAATAAAACTAACTTCTGAGACAAGTAAAAATAAAGAATAAGATTATTATTTTAAACGGATGAAATATATATTTAGTATAAGTGTCTATTACCTTCCCTTTTTATCATTGTTCCATTTTATTATCGTAAACTAATTAAGAAGCTGGACTTGATTTCTTTTTCAACGTTTATAGGTTAATTTACAAGTAAAAGTTAATAGTTGAGAACTTACTAATAAGTTCTTAGTTCTTAGGTCGCCAGAGTTGGTGATCATTGGAAATGATTGTGTTTTTTAGTAGTTACAACAAAGAACTTACTGATAAGTTCTCAGTTGTTTGTCACTGATGTTAGTCGTGCTGTTAATAGTTGACAACTGATAACTTACTGATAAGTTCTGAGTTGTTTTGTCGCTTGACTTCATGGTTGCGGAAATTGATCATGTTCTTACTAGTTCATTTGACAACTGAGAACTTACTGATAATTTCTCAGTTGTTTGGTCGCCAGAGTTGGTGGTCGCCGGAGTTTGATGGTATTCTTACTAGTTTATTTGACAACTGAGAACTTACTGATAAGTTCCCAGTTGTTTGGTCGCCAGAGTTTGATCTTATTCTTACTAGTTTTGTTGACAACCGAAAACTTACTGATAAGTTCCCAGTTGTTTGGTCGTCGGAGTTGGTGGTTCTCGGAGTTTGATCTTATTCTTACTAGTTTAGTTGACAACTGGGAACTTACTGATAAGTTCTCAACTATTTGGTCGCCGGAGTTGGTGGTCACCGGAGTTGTTCATGTTCTTAGTAGTTTAGTTGACAACTAAGAACTTACTAATAGTGGTTGGGGTGAAAGTAAAATGTTGAGAGGGTGTAGTTAGTAAAAGGCCAAAACATGTTTTACTCCCCAAAGTATTCACCGATTTCCACTTTGCACCCTCGTTTGAAAAGTCGGTTTGTTTGGTACCCAAACTATCAAATTGTCCCACTTTGCACCCTAGCACTAACGAACGTTAAAAAAATTAACAGAAAGTTAGAAAATTAACAGAATGTTATAAAAGTTAATAGATTAAGTCATTTGCATGTCAAGTGAGGGTTATTTTAGTCATTCTCATTTTAATTTTTATTTTCTTTCAAGTATATTTTATTATTGAAAATATAAAAACTATTATAACCATTATAAATTTATTTTAAAAAATAAAAATAAGAAGTTTAATGTCATAAAATATCGAATTACAATTTTTAAAAAATATATTATTATCATCATCTTGAGTTAGAAAATCCAATAATTATAATTCTTATATATTTTTTAATGAATAAAGAATGTATTTTTTATTTATTGGTGGATATTTTGAGGGGGGGGGGTGGGTGGGTGGGATAAACACATTTTGGCCTAGTTATTCAATAAAAAATATATAATAATATATTTTTGGTCAAGCAATAAATAGACTGGGCCAATTCAAACCAAGGTACTGTTGAGATTAATTCTATGAATTGTCCTAAGCCTGGTGCCAAGATTTTTGGTCCTGTCGATGATTATAAATTTTACGTATTTGCTGGCTCACACCCTGGTGTTGGTGACGGTGGCCCTAGTTTTGAAGCGTTGGATACTTAGGCTCCGTTTGTTTCGCGGAAAATAACTTCCGGAAAACGATTTCTTGGAAAATGTTTTCCGGAAAACGATTTCTTGGAAAATGTTTTCCGGAAAATGTAATTTCCACTGTTTGGTGAATTTTAAGAAAATGCTTCCGGAAAACTTTTTTAGATACATTAATTTTGATCACCTAGAGTATATATTAAAAAGAAATAATCAATAAATTAGTCATTATCTCTAATTTCAATTATAAAGTAAAATGGAAATGTAGTTTTGTAATTATAATGGACTAAAGTTAATAATTTAACATATTGCAAAATATTTTTAGACATTTTTTAATTAACTGGGTATATTTAAAAAATAATTTCCGTAAAACAAAAATTGGAGTTAAAACAACAATTGAAGTGTTAGCATTTTCCGGAAAACGTTTTCCTTAGGAATGGAGGAAAACCACTTCCTTGGAAAACATTTTCCCCATTTTCCGGTGTTTAACAAACACCGAAAAATGGGGAAAATATTTTCCGGAAGTTGTTTTCCGCCAAACAAACGGAGCCTTATACTAATACATGGGAATCCCTCGAGCTACCGAATTATTTATCTGGGGTCAGTTTTCACACCTCCTCTGCTCTTTGTGGTTCAAATATTTTGATTTGCGATTCCTCTGGACATTGCTTATATGTATTTTGTATAAGAACTGGAATTTGGCGTCAAATTGACTGGGCCAAACGAAATTTATGTGAACCTTACAACCTCCCTTTTCTCAAGGCACGTCCTTTATTTCATGGAAAGGCAATTGGCCAGGTTTTCTTAGCCTCACAATCATTCTCTGATTTCCCTGAAGTATACTCCTCTCCCAACTTGCCTCCTGTTATGAATGAGGATGGAGAGGATTACGACGAGAGGATTACGACCCGGTTGGTCCTTTTGAGAATTTGGGGGAGGTTGAGGATCCAATGAACCTTTTGAATCGAGATGGTTGGGGAAATCTGGTAGATTTTTATTGTTTCAAGGATAAAATCTGCCTTTTCCGCTTCGCAAAGTCTGAATACGAATCTAGTTCAGCTGATCGCCTTGCTATCAACATTTACGATGTTACGTATTTTGAGGGACATGATGTAAAGGTCAAGGTCAAGAATACCTTGCAGTTCACATTAAGCAGCAACTATCCACTGGATCCAATGCATGTCCATGCTGTTGCATAATTCAAGTAACTCCCCACCTCTATGGTTTGTTAGAAAGTGTTGTTTCTTGACTTCCAGTGACTGTTCTCTTCTTCGGTTGTTGCTTATACATTGAATATAGACTGTGTTAGTGCAGAACTGAGGTGTTACCTCAGGTGTTGCCCTGACAGTCTAAGTGCTGTGACGAGATTCTTTGTAATTTGATATTTCTTTCTAATGTAATTTTTATACTAATGTCCTAATATTATTTTCTAGATGTTGGTCCATATTTTCAGGTATAATAAAGTTGGTTTATGGAGCTTAAAATGTGGAAGAAAAATTAATGGAGATTTATTCATAATTGGCGAGTAAATGAAGGAGTTACAAACATATTTAACATGTGTTAAATATGTTAAATATGGAGAAGACCAAGTCCAAGGTTTGTTGCTGATCAAATGGATGAAGTACAAGGCGTTGGAAGCTTGGAGTACAACAAGGTGATGCATAGACTTGGGCATGAAGTTTTCGGTTGAGAAAATCAAGGAATGAAGACCAAGTCTTGCACAAATTGTGGAGAGAAAGCTCACACATTATCCCCCACTCTCTCACACGTGAATAACAGCCCCAAGGCTGTTTATTTGAGTAGCCATCAAGTATTGAAGGCTATAAATAGTGCTTGGATGAGAAGATTGAAGACAAGCCAAATTTTACACACATCCATAGCACAAAGAGCAAAGTACTTCTTGGCTCATTAGATCCTCCCTCCCATACACTCTTTTCCACACTCAAATACTTCAGGTTTGAGTGTGTTTTGGCTAGGATAGGATCATCGTACTTTGTTCTACTTTTGGTTCCATAGATCGTATATTGTACTAGCTATAGGAAACCTTTTGACTTTGTAATTGGTATTGATTATAAAGTTTTCGCCATTTAGGCATCTCAAGTTATATTTAAATAACTTGAGAAAAATATATCTCTTGTGCTATTTATTTTTCCGCTGCAAAACTCTTATATTTTCGGGTGTGTGTATTCTGTCCGTCAGCGTGTGTTACCTGGGGTGTTACCTAACACTTGAGGTAACATCTGTTCTCAGAAAGTTTTTGACAAACATTTTCAGACTGGATTTTGTTTCCCATATCACGAATTTGTCTATCTTCTTCTTTCGTTGTGCTCACCAACATATAATTGAATCTGAGAAACACTTTTGCCAATTTTTTTTGGCCAAAATACATTTACCCCCCCAAAGTATCCACCGAATCCCACTTTGCCCCCCAGCGCCAAATTTGTCCCACTTTGCCCCCCAAAGCTTCAATTTGTCCCACTTTCCCCCCCAGCTCCAGACTTTGCACCCCATCACTAACGAATGTTAGAAAATTTAACAGAATAGGTAACGATTGGACTATTTTGTAATGCTTATTAGTTTTTAAGGGGCAAAATGCAAAGTTTCAAATATTAAGTACTAAAAATTTATTTATTTTTCCAAACATTTAACATTATCTTAAATCATAAATAATTAATAAGTCTTGAAACTAATACTAATTTTATGCTAATTTTTTTTTTTTTAAAAAATATGAAATTATTTTTTCTAAATAAATGAATTTTTTTTTTTAATAAAACTAAAAATTAAGTATGTTTTTTTTATTTTTTAAATAAAAATATTTAAAAAAATAAAGATTTTTTTTCTAAAAAAACATTGTAAAGTTTTATTTATATTTTTAAAAAATATAAAATAAAAATTTTAAATTGTAATTTTTGTAAGAATTTTATTTAAAAAAAATTAAAACATTATAGCCTTTTTTTTATTTTATAAAAATATTGTATTTTTTTGTTTGTTGAAAAAAGTACAATATTATTTTAAATATTTTTATTTAAAAAATAAAAAAAACATACTTAATTTTTAGTTTTATTAAAAAAATAAATTTCATTTATTTAGAAAAAATAATTTCATATTTTTTTTTAAAAAAAAAATTAGCATAAAATTAGTATTAGTTTCAAGACTTATTAATTATTTAAGATTTAAGATAATGTTAAATATTTGGAAAAATAAATAATTTTTTAGTACTTAATATTTGAAACTTTGCATTTTGACCCTTAAAAACTAATAAGCATTACAAAATAGTCCAATCGTTACCTATTCTGTTAAATTTTCTAACATTCGTTAGTGCTGGGGTGCAAAGTCTGGAGCTGGGGGGAAAGTGGGACAAATTGAAGCTTTGGGGGGCAAAGTGGGACAAATTTGGCGCTGGGGGGCAAAGTGGGATTCGGTGGATACTTTGGGGGGGGTAAATGTATTTTGGCCATTTTTTTTATTGCATTTTAGCATTCCAAAACTTGTTGCATGAATTGAAGAATAAATTCTAGAGGCCTTATATATCTCTCATCTTACTTGTCTTCGTCATTAAGGAAGGTTGTTTAAGTCACTTTAAAATTTATGTGTTTTTACCTGGTTATGTTATGGCTTTTGATCTGTTGTGGCTAATTCTTATGTCAGGTCTTTCCATCAAAAGCCACACTATAAATTTTATAGTGTGGCTTTTGATGGAGATAGATTGATTGGGTTGGGGTGTTGAAATTTTGGTGCTGTTTTGCGGGTTTATGGTGTTTTTGTTGTGTTGGTTTTGTTGATTCGGTATTGTGTTGATTCTGTATTGTGTTGATTCTGTATGTTCTCTCCGTTTTTTAAGTTGGGCACAACATTTCATGCTTCATTAGGATCCCTGCTTCGACTCCTTCAACTGTACTTCGTATTTATTGACTCCTTCGCGTTCTAGTTACCAATATGAATCCAACATAGATATTTATTGAGATGAGATCCACTGTACCACTTTTTTGTGTACCACTTGTGTAACACAAATCCAACGGTTATAAGTTATTAAGACTTCATTATAATGTCAACAACGATGCATAATCGTTGGATCGCTTGTGGTACACAAGTGGTACACAAGATTTCATTTCATATTTATTAAGGTCAATTTCGACTCCTTCACGTTCCAATTAAGTGATATATGTACAAAAATATTAGGGTTTACCTAACCTATAATCAAATTTCTGAATTTTATATTAGGGATTTAGGTTTTACGTTTCTCACTATGTACAACACAAAAATGTATGTGTTTGTTGTCTGCACAGTTATCTGGGTTATGCAATATTTTCCCTTTTTGTTTGCAATTGTTTTTCATGTTTTGATATTTAAACCTTTTGTAGGATTTCCATATGAATTTGAGGCATACAAAAACCATATACTTCTCCCTCCGTCCCATTTAAATTTCTACATTTGAGTTTAAGGAAATTTAATCAAATTGACATTTAGGCATTTTGTAAGCATATATATCTGTAAACCCTTAGAAGAGCGGAATCAGAGTCTCAATTTATATAAACACCAATGCAGTGTCTTAATCAAACCAGCCAACAGCTTATAGTATGGTATAAGGAACGGGAATCACTTTGGTTTGACTGATGGGAAGATATAAGTACCCAGAAGAGGATGAAGCACATAAATTTTACTGCAAAAAAAATGCCTTCTTTGAAATAGCTTCATTTATCAAAGCATCCATGTAAACAAGAACTATTCCAGTTCTGGAGGGAACAAGACTCCTTCTTCCAAAATCAGTTTGAACCAAGAAACACTTTTCAAAGGCTAGGCTTTGTCCAACTATTAAAACAATGCCAACTTGCAGTCAATCCACTTATAAAAAGCTATGTTGTTAGCTTTTGATAGTGTTTTTTCCGTAAAGGCAGAATAATCTTCCTTTCGATTAACTTTGAGATCGAGCCTGATTGCATATTCCGGGTCATTGACATTACAGTTGTCCTAAAAGAAAATTGTGTTTCTTGACGCTTGATTAGTTATTCCGTAAACTTAAACTTGACCGAGGCTTTGTGATGCCTCATTGGTTGAGGCTTTTCATGCAACACTTTCTGTGCGTTGCGTTCTCGATCTCAAGTTGGTTTATTGTCCATCTTTCTTTGATGCTATACGTCTCTGAACCCCCAAGTTTTTTACCCGCACTGTTAGTTTGCTCATTTCAGGTAAACAATAATCTGTTCCTGTGTGCGATTTCTTGATTTTAATTTACTCTTTAAGATGATAAGTTATGGACTTTGATTTAGTATCTTTAAATTTGTTGGTTCTTAGACTGTCGCATTTTCAGACTGAACGGGCACGAGTACTAGTCAGCATACAACAAAGAACAACATATACACAAGAGAGAACAATAAGAAAATATAAAAATCCAAGCCCCTTGCGCAATTACAGATTAGATGGAGGAGAGGAAGAATCTGGTAAACTGTTGAAAGAAATAAATACCTAACCTTCGATTAATCACCACTCACGTGGCCAGGCACTTGCGCGCGAGAGAGAGCCTCTTATGCTACATGATCTTGAACACTACTCTTGTGTACAAGTATATATGCTAGCAACAAGTTCATTTTCCTTCTAATGTGGGATAACCACATTTTCCCTTATCAACCCACTTACTTTGAGCATTCATATCTCATTCATCCAATAACCATTTTGGACAAATAAATACTTGATTTCTTCTTCTCATGGAGTAGAACACTAACCCATAATTAATTTTGTCACTGGACAAATTACCCTTATGGAAATTCCTTATAATTTCCTTCAAAACCACAGATAGGATAGAATTAAAAACTCCAATGTTATTATGGAGGCGAGGTTTCCAGTCGTAAACTGTAACGCAAGGGTAAGTGTGCGACAAAATATTTAATCCGCCCCTCACGTATCACGGGGATTAGTAATATCACCCTCCGCCCGGATAATTAGTGAAGGGATAAACCCCAAATCCTGATAATATGGCTAATTAGTACGTTTCGCTATTACCCACAAGACGTTATCTTTCCCGGCTTATTACCCCCGCTCAAAATCATCCTGTGTATAGACTATCAACCAACGGCCCTTTAAAGAGAACGAGCTGCCTAATAATGGTGCGGGTTGCGGGTTCAAATACCCATGGATTCGATGTTTGCTTACCGGCTGAATATAATTCAGAAAACACTAGTTTTCTCGAAGCTTCTTGCTCATATCTCTCATCAAATGGCCCTATTCGATAATGTTTGTCTAGAAAACCCCTTGCTAACCCGAGTAAAGATTCAAATATTTGTCCTACATTCATTCGGGGAGTTTATTGCAAAACTGACATGCGTACTTTCAATTTTTTTCAATTTGACTCGCAAACTTTGGAAACATCAAATGTGGTTTGCGTACTTCAATTTTTAAAATTTTGAGACAACTTTTTTAACACCCGTTAAAAAATATAACGGGACTCTCCATGTAGGCGTACAAATGGAAGTATAAAGGGTTTAAATATAAAACATCAAACTATAGGCCTTTAAGAGGATAAAATTGTTACACAAATTATCACTCCATTTACAAATTAACCCCCTCCCTCGTCTCTCTAATTCTTCCCAGTTCCCGGCGCCCTACTTACCAACTCCGGTTCCGACGAGATCGACTACGCACCAATTCGACCCAACCACCTTCGACTCCTCCCTGAATCCATCATCGCCGTCGCCACTTCCACCGCCAACAAATCCGTCCTCCACCTTTAACCTAACCCCTTCTACGACTCCTACTTCTCCCTCTCCATCCCCGACCTCACCTCCTTCCTCCACTTCACCACCACCACCACCACCACTCCGCTCCCCAAATAGTCCGACGAACCAAATCTCTCCGCCGTTCAGTTGTGGATGAGGGTTTCAAGTGGGAGGTCAGGGCGGCCATTGTTGGAGCTGTAAAGCTGGAGAGAGAGTCTTTGAAACCCAATTCCATTTGAAATCCAACAGATTCAGTTCAATTTAAACCCAGCAGATTCAATTCAATTTGAAATCCAAGAGATTCTTTGAAAAAGGGATTCCTAGAAACCCAATTGAGAGAGACAGAGGGAGGGAGTAGAAAGAGAGAGAATGAGAGAGGGAGGCGGAGGTAGTAGTTGGAGTTGAGAGAGATGGAGTGAGGGAGGCGGAGGTAGTTGTCGGAGAATGAGAGAGACGGAGGGAAAGAAGCGATCTGGTTTGGGGAGGGTGAAGAAGTAGGTTTTTTTTTTTTTTATTCTTATTTTGCTTTCAAGTCCTTATTTTATTGGCTATAAATTTAGGCTTTTAAGTTTTATATTTTCATTGTTACCCCCTATATGGATTTACCTGTTATGTTTTTAACATGAGTTAAAAAAGTGGTCTCAAAATTTTGAAAATTGAAGTACGCAACACACATTTGATGTTTTCAAAGTTTGCGAGTCAAATTGAAAAAAAATGAAAGTACGCATGTCAGTTTTGCAATAAACTCTTCATTCGGGACGGGACTCCGGGTTGAAGTGGAAAATATTTTTATATAGTAATATGCTTTCCTAGGCCATTATGTGATAATCTTGTCCCATGAGTGACTGATGTGCTGATGGTTGTTTATTTTATTGTTTTTGATGTCGTTTTGGTTAGCTTGTAATACTCTTCTAACGAGTCTTACCAAAATGAATGCCGTCTTTTCTTTTTGCTACTACCATCATAATATCCAAAAAGAATTTAAAATTTACATTTGATCGAGAGGAAATTTGAAAAAAAAAAAAAGACATTCATTTTTGGGACGTAGGGAATAAAATCAAAGTTGTTTTATCCCCCTTGTTGCATCAAAATCTTATTCCACTAGATTTTATTTGATTAGTGTTGTTGATTGTGTTCGATTCAGTTACTCCCTCGGGCTCATAACGATCTTCACGTTTTTCTCGCCGTTACTGCGAAGAAGGAACTTTGAGCAATAGTTTTAGGTTGGTTTAATTATACTATTGAAATCTAAAACTTTTTATTGGTATACCATCAATAATATTATCAATAACAAGTTCTAGATTTTTGTTTGGATAATTAAGTCAACCTAAAATTATTAAAGTTCCTGCGTAGTAATGGTGAAAAAAAAACGTGAAAATCATTCTGGGACGGAGGATATCTAGCACATTCAAACCCATCTTCCTTTAGCTGGAAACTTGCAGGTTTCTTGTAGAGGGGACGTGACGTCTAATTTGATCAAGCAAAAGCTGCCAGAAAAAATATATTCCAATCATCGAGGAATGGAGGGCCTTCCATGTGGGAAGGCGAGGGAAGCGGTCGCTTAGGGTCCCAAAATTTTACTCGATTTTAGGGTCCAAATTTTTTTATTTGTATAGTATATGTTAAAAAGCCTTAGGGCCCCATTTTTTTTTATTTGTATAGTACTCCCTCCGTCCTATAACAATGTGCACAAATTGCATTTTGGGTGTCCCATCGATAAGTCACACTTTCCTAAAATGACAAAGAATCTTTACTTTTATACTCACAACACCAATCAACCTACTATTCCCTACATCACTTTCTCTCCCCTACTTAACTTTTCACACTCACACCAACCACCCACCCACCACTATTCATCCCTTAATTCCCGTGTATTTCCCATTCTGTGCACATTGTCGATGGAGGGAGTATATGTTAAAAAGTCGCATTTTATTATTACAACTTTTCATGGTGTCCCAGTGGCGCAGCTCACCATGCTTCGATTCCTTGTAGTAGCCTTTTTTTTTCTCTCAAACATTTTCTCTATTTCTCTCCCTCCCTCTTAATTTGAGCTTTCCTTCTGATGAGACCGAGCGCCACAGACCGGACCGGACCCGGTTTAGAGCCAGTACAAACGAGTTCGACTACACCGAACCGGATCAGCCCGCAAGCGAGTAAACCCGGGAACAGCGGGCTCCCCGATGTCCATGACCGAGACGGCTCTGCCTCCCGCTATCCTAAGGGTCCCGTGTTGATCACTCAACCTCATGCCCGGAGCCCGCAGTATCCAGCTGTCACAGACGTACAACTGACGTTACCTGTTCGTACCTGACATACCATAACGGTTGGTGGTGGAACCATGATTCCCTGACAACACGCCACATTCTCAGCCACTCCCCTGGACAAACCAATGAAGGCCTGTCGCGTGTCTATCCGGTACCAGGGCAGTTGATACCTTGAACCTACCTCCTTCTTCTACTCATATAAATACTCCTATCCGCCCCCATGGGCTAAGAACATGCTCTACCCGAATCACACACACTAGATCTTCATAGATCAACCTTCTTAGGTTTACCTCCGAGAACTTACTCTCACACCCGAGGGCCTAAGCCGGATTCAAACCCGGCCTTGGTCCTAACGGTGTTCTTGTCTGTGTTGTGATCAGGAACAGGAGACAATCATATTGGAGTTCCATCTCCGTGACCCAGATTCACAGGGCGTCATCAGTGGTTCCATTGCCGGGAATCGAAAATCTTTCCAGTGCAATCTTCTTGTTCCGTTTGCTTTTCCAGTCTAATTCATTTCAAATCCTCATCTAGTTCTTCCGTCTTTTACAGTTCTTACAGTTCTTTCTGTGAACTCTTGACATACAAAATCTTCACAATAACTGGGAAAGAAATTTTGAACCCAAATGCTAGCCCTTCGGGACAAGCGCCCCAGGGGTCAGTCTTCGCCAGATTGGGAAATAAGACACTTAGCAACAACTCTTATACCCCCTCTCAAAAGGCAAGGAGAGAGGCGGATCTGAGAGATCATATAGAAACCTCTAAAGCTCTCAAGACTCTAAAAACTCCCGTCACTCCCCTCACCCCTGACCAAATTCAAAAGAAAATCCAGATCCTGACGGACATGCAGAATCTGGTACCAGAAGGGCTACAATTGAATCTGGCCCTAGAGGAGCTATTTAACGCCGAAGCCAATGCCGGAAGCCCTCCTGAAAATCAAAAACCCATGATCTGACGAGCTCTAAAATCAGGGCCAGTAGGGTTATAGGAGGGAAGGCGGACAATCCTCGTAGACGATGATGAGGAGAGGGGAGAAGAAGAGAGGGAAAGTGAGGAAGGAGAATCACAACCCAGAAAGCCTAGAGGCCAATTTAAAGGAAAGGCAGTTGTTAAAAACGATGATAAATTTACAGAAACAGTAAAAAGGGCTAAAACGGGGGACATAATGGATCAAAAGTTCCAAAGAATGATAGCGGAACTATGGGAGTCCAAGCAAAGCGTAACAAAGTGCGTTGGACCCATGGACGCTTTCGCATCATGGATCAATGATGCCCCAATCCAAAGAGGAAAGGTACCCACGCTTGATGCGTACGATGGCTCATCAAATTCAAAAATCCATGTTGGGCGGTTTGAAGGGCAGATGGCTCTGTTTTCAACAGATGAGGCCGTGAAGTGCAAAGCTCTCGCTTCCACTTTTAAAGGGAAGGCTTTGGGATGGTTACTGGCCCATAAACCGCGCTCTATCTGCAGCTATGAGCAATTGCGGACTTCATTCTTGAACTCGTTCGCGGGCGCTGGGTAGGCCGCAAGACCAAAATCGGACCTGTGCGGCGTTAAGCAATATCCCGGGGAGAACACGAAAGCATACATCACTCGGTTCCGGAAAATGACCGAGCAGATTATGGATTTAACAAAGAACGACATCGAACTATGCTTCCTAGGGGGATTAACATCCCACACTTTGAGGCAGGAGTTTGCTTGCCGAAAACCCGAGGGAACAGAAGAGATGTATAACAGGGCCATCGCTATGGCCAGAGTAGAACCCGCATTCATGGCTGACGCCCGCAGGAGCGTAAGGGAAATGATCGAGCCCTCTCACGATCCCCGTCATCACTCAGGCTATACAGGAGCATGCCCAATTTTAAAAGAGGCGATGACAGTGCTTTCACCCCATTGATCGCACCAAGAGCTGAGATCTTGCGGGCACAAGCCTTGCCTCCTCCACCTCCACTAGAGAGGAAGCCTTACGAGGCGAATAAAAAGAAATGGTGTGGATACCAAGAAAGCCACAGACATACCACGGATGACTGTTTCCAGTTAAAGAAAATAATACAACAGAAGGTGGAGGCCGGGGAATTGAAGAAATGGATCACAGGGTCCGGCGATAAAGGGGAAGCCCCACGGGGAAATGTCCAATACATCCGCCCTAATGATGCAGATGGGGAAGGACGCTATGACATTCAATATATCGGGGAGGAAGCCCCAAGCAACACCCAGCTGTCTAATAAGATCAAACAGTTGGAGAAAATATTCCTGATTCCGGCGTACCCACCCGAGCAAGAGGAATTGATTGGATTCAGGAGGAGCGAGCTGGCCTCCACTCTTTTTCATTCCACCCAACCCTTGACGATCAAAATGTCCATTGGACGGGCGGACATCAGTAGAGTATTAATTGACACGGGGGCCTCGCGAGATATCCTTTATTTCAATTGCCTGGAAGAGATGGGAATGTCCGAGGCACACCTTACTCCGTACGCCGGGCTGCTAGAAGGATTCACCAATCACACGGTCAATGTCAAAGGAACAATAGATTTCGATGTAACTATTGGGGAAAAGCCATTTGAAAAAACTGCTCGGATAACTTTCATGGTGATCGCTTTAAAATCCCAGTACAATGCAATACTTGGAGTAACAGCGCAAGCTGCACTGGGAATCGTAGCTTCAATCCCGCACCAGAAAGTCAAATTCAGTACACCCGCAGGGGTAGCATGTATTGAGAACAAGCCCGAGTTGTTTTTAAAAATCATCGAAAAGAAAAGAAGAGAGAAGGCGGGGATGAACAAACTAGGGGCTCAAAGAGAGGAGAAAAGGGCGAAATTAAACGGAAAGGAGATCCAAGATACTTCTATGATTGGGACCCTGTCATTTCACTCGACCCGGGCAGAATTCAAACAGAGCAGGAGAGCCCGCCGAAGGGTGGCCGAGGCCGAGCCGATAGAGATCGTGATCGACTCGCTACATGACCGGGAGATAACGGACATCCGCCCCAATGATTCTCTAGAGGATGTGATTATAAACCCAGCATACCCCGAACAGACGATAAAGGTCGGGCTAGAGATCCCCGCAGAAGAAAGGAAGATTTTGATAGAGCTGCTAAGAAAGAGCCTGGACGTGTTCGCTTGGGCCGTAGAAGATATGAAGGGGATAAGTAGGGAAGTGATCGAGCATGAATTAAACATCGACCCCACATTCTCCAGGGTCCTTCAAAAAGAAAGATATTTTTCCCCGGAGAAAAGAGCTGCGATCAAGGTGGAAGTAGATAAGCTGCTGAAAGATAAAATCATAAGCCCTATCAAATATCCGAAATGGTTGGCCAATGTAGTAATGGTGACCAAAGCGAACGGGAAATGGAGGATGTGCGTAGATTTTACAGATCTGAACAAAGCTTGTCCCAAAGACTGCTACCCCCTTCCTCGGATCGACCAATTGGTAGACTCTATTGCCGGGCATAGGGTATTAAGTTTTATAGATGCATACTCAGGCTACCACCAAATTAAGATGAAAGAGGTCGATGTCCCATCCTGCGCCTTTTACGCCGCGGGCAAGACCTACACTTACAACAACATGCCGTTCGGTCTAAAAAATGCGGGCTCAACATATCAAAGAATGGTAGGCATCGTTTTCGACGACCAGCTGGGCTGGAACCTGGAGGCATACATCGATGATATGGTGGTCAAAACAAAAGAGGCATCCCATGATATCGACGTAGCAGAGACCTTTACCAATCTCCAGAAGAACAATATGAAGCTAAACCCCTCCAAGTGCGCCTTTGGAGTAAAGGCAGGAAAGTTCTTGGGTTTTATGGTGAAACAGAGAGGTATCGAAGCAAATCCAGAAAAAACCAGGGCATTGGTAAATATGCAACCCCCTAGATGCATCAAGGAAGTACAAAAGCTCAATGGCCGTATCACGGCTTTAGGGAGGTTCATAGCCAGATCAGCTAAAAAATGCTTGCCTTTCATTAAAACTCTCAAAAAGGTAAAAGATGAAGGTTTTGAATGGAACGAGGAGTGCAGAAATGCTTTCGAGCAAATCAAAGCCTACCTGGGAAAACCGCCGCTCCTGAGTAGCCCTATCTTAGGCGAGGAACTCTATATCTTCTTAGCCGCAACCGATAATATGGTGACCGCGGTTTTAGTGAGGGAAGAAAACGACCTTCAGAAGCCCGTGTATTATGTATCCAAGGCTCTGTCCGCAGTAGAAAGACGGTATTTAAACGTAGAAAAGCTTGCCTTCGCCTTGCTCATGGCCGCTCGGAAGCTGCGGGCATACTTCACCGCACACCCGATCACGGTCTATTCAGACGCCCCGCTAAAGAAAGTACTCCATAAGCCCGAGTCCTCGGGGAGAATGCTGTCGTGGTCCATAGAGCTAACCGAGTTCCAGATCACTTACTCTCCAAGGAAGACCATTAAAGCACAAGCATTAGCAGACTTTGTGGCAGAGACCACCTTCGAATCGAAGGAAAGCGAAGCAGATAAGAGTCAGCCTGAGAGAGCAAAGAAAAAGCGGAACAAGGAGGCAAAAGGTGCTGAAGAAAGACCGGACAATTGTTGGTCATTAAACATAGACGGATCCGCAGGGAGAGCTACTAGCGGCGCTGGAATCCTTTTAATCGCCCCAGAAGGTCAAAGATTTAAACGGGCTCTAAGGTTTAAATTCGCAGTCTCAAACAATCAGGCTGAGTACGAAGCATTGATAGCGGGCTTGGAATTAGCCCGGGACATGAAGGTACCAAAGCTAATTGTGAAGAGCGATTCACAGCTCGTCGTAAACCATGTCAAAGGGGAGTATGAAACAAATCACCCTGTGCTACTCAGATACAGAGAGCTCGCAGTAAGTCTGTTAAAGGAGTTTGAATACCACGAGCTGAACCAGGTTAATCGGGCTGAGAATTCCGAGACGGACCTACTCTCAAGAATAACAACCGAAGACATTGCCAAGCTCAGTGTTGACTGCTGGATAGAATTTACGGAGCGCCGGGCCATTGACAGGGTAGAGATCCATCAAATAGGGGAACCGGAGAAAGATTGGGTGGACGAGATCAGAGAATATGTCGAAAATCAAACCCTCCCCAACGATCTTGACCGGGAAAAAGTTTTGAGGAAACAGGCCGCCAGATACACGGTCATTGATGATGTGCTTTATCGGTGTCTTTCACCAAACCATTGCTGAGGTGTGTAAAGTCTGACACCGTCACGAACTTGCTATACGAAGTACATGAGGGAGTATGTGGAGGGCATCCAGGAGCCCTAACGCTGTCCGACAAAATCATATTCCTCGGGTATTACTGGCCAACCATGAAGAGAGATGCAGAGGACTATGTCCGTAAGTGCGATCAATGTCAGAGGTTCGCCAACATTCCGAGACAGCCATTCACAGAGCAAAGCTTGGTTGTCCCAACTTGGGCATTCGATATGTGGGGGATTGATCTGATTGGGCCTTACCCCAAAGCGCCCGGAGGAGCACAAATGGTAGTGGTGGCAGTAGATTACTTCACAAAATGGGTAGAAGCAAAGGCCCTGGCCAGTACCACCGAAGCAAACATCATCAGATTTGTCCACGACCATATATACTGTCGTTTTGGTTTGCCGCGGGCTATCGTTTCCGACCATGGACCTCAATTTCAAACCAAGTTTACGACGGAATGTAGAAGACTAAATGTAGAGCACCGACAGTCCTCAGTAGCAAGACCGCAGGGGAATGGGCAGGCTGAGGCTGCGAATAAACTGCTCATGACCGCATTACACAAGAACCTGAAGGGAAGAAGCGGGCGTTAGATGGAAGAGCTCAGTACTGCCCTGTGGATTGTCCGCACCACTACGAGAAACTCAACTGGAGAAACCCCCTTTTCGTTGACATATGGGTCAGACGCGGTCGCACCCGTGGAAGCAGCTTTGCCCACCTACAGGGTGGCCCATTTTGAGGAAGCAAAGAACGAGGAAGCAAAGAACGAGGAAGCCCGGAAAAACGACTTAGACTCTCTTGAAGAAAAACGGTTGCAAGCACGGGCAAAGATTGTCAATTACAAGCAGAAGGCAAAAGTTCATCATGACAAGAGAGTAAACAAGAGGTCATTCGCCGTAGGGGACTGGGTGTTAAGGAAAGTCGAAGTCACGGGAAGACAGCCCGGATATAACAAGCTCGCACCCAACTGGGAGGGGCCATATCAGATAGCCCGCATAATCAAATAAGGGACTTACAGACTCCTCACCAAAGAGGGGAAGGACTTAAAGAACGCTTGGCACAGCGACCACTTGAAGAAATACTACCCTTAAAGATTGTATCCCCTCTTTTGTTAGAAATCCGCCTGTTTTCTATTTCTGCATTGTAATTTTAATGTACGGCTCTATGAGCGGAAAAAAGATGAAAGATCAATAATATTATGTTTGTTCCATTGAAGCGAAAGATCATAGATAGATACTGAAAAGAAACGTATGTATACGGCAAGATATGACAAAGTGCCAAACCACCAAGGCCCCGCGCCTAAAATACCGTTGCATGAATCTTCATGCACGATGCACGGTCATACGCCCTCGAGCTAGACCGTAAGCCCGTCAAGGGAAATACCGTTGCATGAATCTTCATGCACGATGCGCGGTCATACGCCCTCGAACTAGACCTTAAGCCCATCAAGGGAAATACCGTTGCATGAATCTTCACGCACGATGCGCGGTCATACGCCCTCGAGCTAGACCGTAAGCCCGTCAAGGGAAATACCGTTGCATGAATCTTCACGCACCATGCGTGGTCATACGCCCTCGAGCTAGACCGTAAGCCCGTCAAGGGAAATACCGTTGCATGAATCTTCATGCACGATGCGCGGTCATACGCCCTCGAGCTAGACCGTAAGCCCGTCAAGGGAAATACCGTTGCATGAATCTTCATTCACGATGCGCGGTCATACGCCCTCGAGCTAGACCGTAAGCCCGTCAAGGGAAATACCGTTGCATGAATCTTCATTCACGATGCGCGGTCATACGCCCTCGAGCTAGACCGTAAGCCCGTCAAGGGAAATACCATTGCATGAATCTTCATGCACGATGCGCGGTCATACGCCCTCGAGCTAGACCGTAAGCCCGTCAAGGGAAATACCGTTGCATGAATCTTCATGCACGATGCGCGGTCATACGCCTTCGAGCTAGACCGTAAGCCCGTCAAGGGAAATACCGTTGCATGAATCTTCATGCACGATGCGCGGTCATACGCCCTCGAGCTAGACCGTAAGCCCGTCAAGGGAAATACCGTTGCATGAATCTTCATGCACGATGCGCGGTCATACGCCCTCGAGCTAGACCGTAAGCCCGTCAAGGGAAATACCGTTGCATGAATCTTCATGCACGATGCGCGGTCATACGCCCTCGAGCTAGACCGTAAGCCCGTCAAGGGAAATACCGTTGCATGAATCTTCATGCACGATGCGCGGTCATACGCCCTTGAGCTAGACCGTAAGCCCGTCAAGGGAAATACCGTTGCATGAATCTTCATGCACGATACGCGGTCATACACCCTCGAGCTAGACTGTAATCCCGTCAAGGGAAATACCGTTGCATGAATCTTCATGCACGATGCGCGGTCATACGCCCTCGAGCTAGACCGCAAGGCCGTCAAGGGAAATACCGTTGCATGAATCTTCATGCACGATGCGCGGTCATACGCCCTCGAGCTAGACCGTGAGCCCGTCAAGGGAAATACCGTTGCGCGAATCTTCACGCACGATGCGCGGTCATACGCCCTCGAGCTAGACCGTAAGCCCGCCAAGGGAAATGATCATGAATACCAGACATAGAAAGTTCAAGGCACATTTACATTGATCAGGCAAAAGGGGCCCCACAACAGGCTGGGGCCATAGCCTTGAAAAACAAAGAAGAGATACAAAACAAAGTGATCAAGGAAAAATAAAAACTAAAACAATGATGGTAGGGCCGGAACCAGCATCATGCCCGCCATCATCCTCCATCTCATCTTCATCGGAGCCGCCGTCGGAATCGTCAGAGCTGGAAATAAGAATAGGAGAATCCGGCCCTCCTATAGCCATTCCCGAGCCGCCTACACCAGCACCTTCAAACATCTCCTCACCCTCATTCATGTCCTCGTCAGAAGATTTCCCCTCAGAAGAGGAATCATCAGAAGGGGAAGTGTTGAGAGGGGGAGATTGCTCACCATTACTGTCAGTTGGGGAGTCATCCATAGGATAAGGAGGAGAAGGAGAAACTGAGGAAGAGTTATCAGAATCACAAGGATCGGGGAGAGACCCATTCGAAAAGCTATCAGAAGCCATGAAAATTAGGAAATTGCAGAGGAATAACAAAAGGGCAGACGTTAAAATAATACCTCATGCCTTACTTATAGCCAGGGCAATACGAAAGGGCGGGAAGACAGACAGCCGCAATAAATACTGACGTGAAAGAAAAATTGGGGAAGTAATGAGTAGGCAGATAGCAATAAATGCTCGGCTGTTTCAAGGCAATAAGCAAAATGACAACAAAGTATGACGGCAATAAAAGTCAGAGGGATATGGGGATCAAAAGCAGAGCAAATAGATACATAACAAAATCAGGTCAGAATATAATTAAATGTTCAAAGCCTTGGAATCTACGACTATTACAAAGCGTCCCAGGGCGCAGCCCGGTCTGAACTTCAACTGGCCGGAGGAGGATTGATTTCGACTTCTGGAACAGAAGCAGTAGAGGCATCAGGATCAACATCCGAATTGAGTGGAACCTTCGAAGCCTCGGCAAGAGCAGAGGCAAAGGTAGAAAAAGGAAGAACCATACCTTCAACAAAGGGGCCGCCAGGGCCAAAAACCTTCTCCAGAGCCGCGGCCAAAGGGACGCCATTTCCGCTCGCGGGAAACCGCAAGTCATCAATAGCGGTCAGTAGCTCTGGGACCGTGACCGGGAAGACAAGAGGAAGTAAAGTGCGAACGGGCTCTGGGAGATCCAGCAATTGGTCGTCCGAGAATGGCACCAGGCTGTGGCCGGAAAAGCATTCTGGGTCGGAAGGCAATATAGAACATAAAGTGGCTATTTCCTGCGCCGTGTATTTGCCCGTGGCAGCCAAATTCCGAGCTACGGCATGAACGGCATGTTGTATTGGTCCGTTAATATCACGGACTGTTCGCCGGACTCTTTAAACGCTTCTATGCCTTTCTCCCTCTCCTCCTGCAGCACCCGTTCCCGGTCAGTATCAAACCGCACCCGATCAAGCAATTGCCCATCCAGCTCATCCACCTTTGTCGACAACTTATCAATGGTCTCTTTCCCCTCGTCCAAAAGCTTCTGCAATTCAGCACAGCGGGCCTCCAGACTCTGCTTCTCAGCTTCAAGGCGCTCCTTGGCCCCCCGCTCCGCGGCCAAATCGTTGTTCAGTTGGGAAACTTCTTTGACCGCGCCCATGACCTCCGCATCTTTCTCTTTGAGCTCAGCGCGTAAGACCTCTGCAACTTTCGACCACTTACTGGCATCTTCCCTTGCCTCCATAACCTCTTTATTCCTGGTGGCAATGGTGGAAGCATCAGACTTAGCTTGGGCGCTTAAGTAGAGGAGGTCATTGGCTATCTGTAAACAAGAAATCAAGAATCAGAAGGGCAAAGAATGAATGTGGGACAGTTTGGAACAGAGGCAAAGAGCAAACCTCGGTGAGGGCCAGCCCGACGTGGCCAACCGCGGTTGCGGGATTAGAAGTAGATAGAACCCTCTGTTGGTAATCTGGAAAATTTAACCGGCGCAACAACCCATCACCAACATAGGCGTTATTACTCCGGCGGCTATGCAGGTCAATCCCAAAAGTTAGGGAGCTCGGGCAACCTTAAGACCAAACTCTTTTGCCCGCTCCCTATCATCAATAAGCTCCACGGGGAAGAAGGTAGCACACATCCCCCCTTGGGCGGGAGATACCACGGCAAATTCAGCTGAAGGGCCCTCGGTCCTCTGTTGTTTATCTTTCGGAGGCAGAGTAGGGTCTCCCGCTGCAGACCTCTTTCTTTGCGGCTCCGGGGTAGTCGTGCCCGCGTCTGGAGAAGACTGTGAATGACCTGTGCCGATCAATCCTTTTCCCCTCCCCACTACGTGACGGGGATTAGGAGGCAGGTTGCGGGTCAGAGCGGGCTGCGCGGCCACAGCGGCACCAGACTTATCTGTTTTATCAGTAACCGGGAGCCTGATGCCCGGAGCCTCGGTTTTATTGAGCTCATCCCCTCTCCTTTTCTTCTCCCGTTCTAGTTGAAGCTTTGACGCTTGCTTTTGGGCAGCCACGCTCTTTGGAGGCATTGTGTCTTCGGGACCTGAAATCAAAGGGAATTTAGCACTCCCTCCAAATAGCAAAAAACAAAACGAGCACAGACGCAAAAAGTAACGAAAAGAGACCGGTTAAGCCAGGATCAGAGCATGCATCCCCATGATTACAAAATGAACATTCAGACGCAAAAACAAAAGACTGATGGACCCGCCAATCAGGATCTCTCAGCAAGGGAACCATATCAACCCTGGGCCCGCGATCAGGAGTACGACTCGGGGCCACCCCGGCATAAATCAGGAGATCCTCATCATCTATGATGGCCTGTACATCGAAAACCAGGGGGACCACGACTTCCACTGTCCCATCCTCCCCCTGACCTTCCTTGCGTGGCGGGCAAGATAAGACTCCATGGCTGCACTTAACTCACGGCCCTCTTCTGGATCGGGAAAGTTTTTTCGAGAAACCGAGATGGGAGATATGTTTTCAGGATGGGGGAAAGGCCAGCCCAGTCGGTTCTGGATCACAAGAGGATACCTTTGCCATTGATCGAATTTGTTAGAGGCGGCAGAAAAAATCTTCTTGGAGCGCGGTTTTGTTTTCAAACTCAGGCAGCTCGCAGTTATTTGATGAGTAAAGTAAATATGGAGAGCAGACAAGGAGGGCTCAAACCCGAGAACGCGGCTAACCACGATGAAGGATACCAAGTAACGAATGGCATTGGAAGTCAGGTCCATAGGCAGACACTGAGCGAAGCTGAGGAATTCACAAATAAACGGGTCAAGAGGGAGGCGAAGCCCGTTTTCGAACTGCACTGGATAAAAAACACATGCTAAGTTCTCGGCGCGGACCAAAGTAGAAGTCATTTTGGAGCCTCCCGTAGGTGATGCATACTCACCCAAACCGCTCACGAGATAAATCTCTGGGTCGACGTGATACTGGGACCGAAACTCATCATCAGAATCGCCCTCGGCTTCATCCACTAAGGCTGCACCTGAGGTGGACGCCCCCACCTGACTGACCGCACGGTTATCCGGCCCTTCGGGGAAGGAGCTCACTATCTGGACCGACGAGCGCCTCAAGCCCAACTTTCGAGCGGCATCAGGGGCCAACCACTCATCTGGCCCGCGAGAGTCCGTTGGAGTCTCGGAGGACGCGGGCTCGTCGATGAGCCCACGACCAATGTTGATCTCCTCACCGGCATCCGGAGCATGATATTCCAACAAAAAACTGTCACCCTCAACGATTGGCTCCAATGCCTCGTCGCCCCTGGACAGTTCCACCACGCCCGGGGCCGCCAGAATATCCTGTGCTTGCTCGGCGATGGGCAAGTCATCATTCAACGGGGTATCCATCCAGGTCAAGGGATTCGGTCCAGTTGAGGACACACGGTCTCCGCCCTGCCTCACTAATCGCCTAGCTTTCCCGGCCATATCTACATTATCAGGGAATCGAGTTAAAACGGCCCTAACAAAAGTGCCCAGTTGCTCCTCACCCCCCAGAACTCTCATCCTCTCTGAATCATAATGAACCTGAGGACTTGTCTCCCACAGCAGGGGTAGAATCCAGGAATCCCAGTCATAGACTACCCCTATGGTCTTGAAAGCATCCAATGAAAGCCTTTTCCAGGCATTTATCAGATATCGGTAAATCCCTCCCGTTCGTCGACAACAACCAAAAAGGTCAGGACGGAGATTGCGCCCCAGGTCCAGTTCGTCCATTATCCCTGTTAAAAAGAAATAAATGGTCCCAAAGATTCTGAGAAAATCAAGGACCCGAGGTTCCTGAAAAAGGGCTAGTTATTTAGTCAAAAACCTAAGGACTCTTTCCCTGAGTCCGAAGAACCGGTGCCTAGGGCTTACCCTAAAAGATAGCAAGGAAAGTCTCTAAATACCCAGAACGGACGAACCAAGAAATTAACGACGAGCAAAAGAAAATAGAAACACTACCTGTGTGATCGATTGGGAGAAAAAGCGCTGAAAGTAGAATCACGAAGTCTTGCAAGCAGAGGTGGTAAAAGAAAGCAAAGGCAAGTATTCTGAAAATGGCAAAAGTGTTTGAACGAAGCCAGTTATGGTTATTTATACCCCCAAAGCGGGTCGGGTTTTATCCAAGATCCGGTTCGAACCGGCATGCGCCCCGAAAATGAAGAGGCGGGAACCAGCTTTTTCGAACTCCAATGACGGTTCGCATTTAATGAGCGTGTTCCTGGTCACGTCAAGGGTCTGGCAGCTACGCCACTAGCCTGACATGAGGGGCCCACTGTCCTATGGTCAACCACCATCGTGAGACTCCCGTCCCATGATATTCCGTGTCCGTATTTACTGCGGTTTGCCCGGACCGAGCCATGGAAATATAACTCTTCACACCGCTCATAAATAAGCCGACCCTCGGAGTTAGGGGCCACTGATGATACCGAGCGTCACAGACCGGACCGGACCCGGTTCAGAGCCAATACAAACGAGTTCGACTACACTGAACCGGATCAGACCGCAAGCGAGTAAACCCGGGAACAGCGGGCTCCCCGATGTCCATGACCGAGACGGCTCTGCCTCCCGCTATCCTAAGGGTCCCGTGTTGATCACTCAACCTCATGCCCGGAGCCCGCAGTATCCAGCTGTCACAGACGTACAACTGACGTTACCTATTCGTACCTGACATACCATAACGGTTGGTGGTGGAACCATGATTCCCTGACAACACGCCACATTCTCAGCCACTCCCCTGGACAAACCAATGAAGGCCTGCCGCGTATCTATCCGGTACCAGGGCAGTTGATACCTTGAACCTACCTCCTTCTTCTACTCATATAAATACTCCTATCCGCCCCCATGGGCTAGGTACGTGCTCTACCCGAATCACACACACTAGATCTTCATAGATCAACCTTCTTAGGTTTTCCTCCGAGAACTTACTCTCACACCGAGGGCCTAAGCCGGATTCAAACCCGGCCTTGGTCCTAACGGTGTTCTTGTCTGTGTTGTGATCAGGAACATGAGACAATCATATTGGAGTTCCATCTCCGTGACCCCAGATTCACAGGGCGTCATCACCTTCCAGACAAACACTTGGGTGATGAGACCGTCTCACACCCATGGATCACCCATGGATATGTCCACAACCCGCCCAGGTAACCCGCCTAGCAGCCCTCTCCATCCACTCAGCACGTGACACGTGTCACACACTTTTAAAAAAATCTCCCATATTTTTAAAATGCTATATCTTGAGATTTTAAAGTCAAAAAAAATATTTAAAAATACCGTTGTGTTCGTCTCGATGAGACGAACAAAACTATATAAGTCATGATATATTTTGATTTTTTTTTAAAAAACATAATTTTTAACACACAAAAAAATTGGGCTGCTCGTCTCTTGAGATGTAACACGTTCTTATGAAGAAAGTAACAGTTTGGTCTTAAAAAAGTAACACTATTGTATGCTATAACAGCAATTTACAAACAGAAAAAAAATGGGTTTTGCATTTCAATTGTTACTTTCTCAATAAAAAATTGTTACATTTCATATATAATGTTACATTTAAGAATATAAACTGTTACAATTGAGAAAAAAAATGTTACATTCATTTTTTATAAAATGTAACATAAGTTTATTTGTCAATCGTATGTTAATTTTGGGAGAAAAAAAGTGTTACATTTGAAAAAAAGTGTTACATTTGAAAAAAAGAGTGTTACATTCCTTTATAACAAGTGTGACATTAATTTAGTTGTCAATCTTTATGTTATCTTTAATCTATTGCAGCATAATTGTGGTACATTTTTTGAAAAAAAAAAGTGTTACATTTAACAAAAAAAGTGTTACATTTTGTTATAAAAAGTGTTACTTTTGTTGGAAGGAAAAAAAAGTTGAGGGGGGGGGGGAATCGGCAAAAAAACAATAAATAAAAAAAAAATTGGCGGGAACGGTCTCACAAGGTGAGACCGCCGCACAAGAGTCTCCCCCTTCCTTCCAAGCTTTACTCCAATACTTTAATTAGTTGGGTTTACTCCCATTCTTTTCTTAACTAGTTAGTAACCCGTCGATACTCGACGGGGCATCGTAATTTTTTTAATTAAAAAATTGAGGATGAAACTTAAAATGCGTATAAAATTAATAAACAAAAAATATAATCTTTTAAAAGTAGATCCAATTACAATAAACAAATTGTAACTTTTAATGAAAAAGTACTATAAAATTTGCCCCTTTTGTTAAGTGTATTTCCTATCAAATAAAACTATCAATAAAATACTACAAGTTCTAATATAAAAGTAAATTAAAATGGGATTTAAATATTAAAGATAATTTAAATAAAACCCAAAAGTTATATTATTTTAGAAAAAATGATAAAAATATAGCTTTGTTTGAATGGAAGAGAGTATAGAATAGGGATGACCAAATCGACCCAGAACCGGACCGGAGAAGCCCGGAACCGGAACAAACCGGCGAGTAAACCGGAACCGAAGTAACCAGAACCGCCAGTCATCCGGACCGGTTAATGTTCACATAAATGGCGAACCGGACCGGAACCGAAACCGTAACGGAACAGGATTGTGGTAACCGGAACCGGATCCGGGGTAAGCAAGGGCCGGTTAAGGTTCACCTATATGCCGAACCGGAACCGGAGTTGGTCATCCCTAGTATAGAATATGACTAATGTTATCTCATGAAACTTTTTTTTTTTTTTTTTTCAAATTTAATTTATTTTTTTTTTCAAATTTAATTCATAGTTGAACTCAATACATAATCATCAGCAGAAGCGCCTAGGAGACAAATCTTAAGGAGAGAAAAACTTCTCTTTAACTTCTGAGGGGAGGGGGGATCGAACCCATGACCTCCAGGTTGGAAGCCATGAGCTCTGGCCACCAGGCTAAAGCCTGATGGTTTCTCATGAAACTTGAATAGATTTGATTGTGTATGAAAAAAACTTGGGGTTAGATAATGTTTCAGATATATTTTAAATTAGAAAAAAATACAGGGTAATTTACAGATTGGTAACTTGAGTTTATCTAAAGTTTGCAATCCCCAACCTAAAAGTTTTATTTTGTAAATTGGTTACCTAAGTTTGTCAATTTTTTGCAATGTGGTCAATACACTAATTTTTCATTAATTTTTTGACAGACTTAAACACATGTGGAAAGCACATGACTTTTTCAAAAGGCAATCTTATCAATTTTTGGACCTAAACACATTTGCATTGTGGTGATTGAGTTGCACACCTCTGAAAATTGACAAGATTGCCCTTTTTAAAGTCACGTGCATTGCACATGTGTTTAAATCTGTCAAAAAATTAACGATAAGTTAGTTTATTCAACATATTGCAAAAAATTGACAAACTTCGGTAACCAATTTGCAAAATTAAACTTTTAGGTTGGGGAATGCAAACTTTCGACAAACTCATATTACCAATCTGCAAATTACCCCAAAATACAAAAAAAAAAGTACCTCAATTGATCACTTTGTGCAGGTTTGGTACCTAATGTCATTTTTGTTGCAATTACAGTACCTCAAATGGTCATTTTGTGCAGCTAAAGTCGCTATGCCTAACACCGTCAATATTTTGACATTAAATACTCATGTGCTTGGTCATGTGAAATTTATCGAGGGGTAAAATTGGAAATTTATGTGAAAAATAGAGAATATCCCCACCCTTTCTTCTTCCTCCTCTTCCATCCGTTTCACTTTCATTCGCCATTGATGTATCGAAGCTTCAGCCAAATCCATGTCTTATTTTCTACCAAATCATTGTACATCGTGCCGTGGGCTAGTCAAATTTATGGTTGGTAGTACCCCCAAACACCAGCTAATTTCTTTAGTAAATATTTGGACCGCAACCCAAAACCCAGCACCAACTAATCTATTCCTCACACTCACCACTCACCTGATCCAACCACTTCTCCCCTCCCATTTATTCTTCTCTCTTACCTCTGCTCCACCGGAGGGCTAAGACTCCCAATCTCTCAATTTCCTTAAATTCAAACCCTTGAATCTAATACACATCGAAAGAATTATGGGTGACAATGGCAAGCCACGATGGTGGAAAATCTCTATACACGTTCAATGCCGCTTAAATATGAGATTAATGAGCCTCCTATGGAGTTTATTTTCCCTATTTCTGGCTCCCTCATGTTCGATCTCGTCTGTCGAGGCTACTGTCTGTGCACTAATGCCATCTTCGTCCGGTGATGTAAAGATGGAGGTGGAGGAGTCAGTGCTGGGTATGTAAAGATGAAGGATGTTGGAAGAAGATGAAGGAGAAAGGGTGGGGTATTCTTTATTTTTCATATATATATTTCCTATTTTACCCCTCAATAAATGGCACATGACCAAGCACGTGAGTACTTAACATCTAAATATTGACGGTGTTAGCTATAGTTATTAGTGACCTTGACTGCATAAATTGACCATTTTAGGTACTATACTTGCAACGAAAGTGACATTAGGTACCAAACCTGCACAAAGTAAGCAATTGAGGTATTGTTTTTTTTTGCATTTTTTCCTTTAAATTATAAATATTGCTTTTGATTTTTTTTTTTTAGTAAATAACCCTCAACAATCAATGGATACCTCATATTTGCTTGAAAAGTCTATTAAACTTATCGTAAATTACTGTGAAAAGTGAGTTTGAGTTTTATTGTTAGGAAAATTTCTTTTGATTTAACTTTCATAAGAGCAATGCTAGGGGAGCAAAACAAAGTCACAAAATCATGCTCACACAATGAGGTGGCGATATTTTATTGGTTGTAGCGATAGTGGACCCGCCACACTCTAATTAAAAACACCAATAAAATCACTACACCTAGGATTTTGTGAGTGAGATTTTGTGACCTTTTTGTGCCTCTAGTATTATTCCTTTTTATAATGGTTCCTTCAAAAATAATATTGCTAATCAATATTGGGCAGAATAATATTTTTGTTTTTTTGCTAAGATTAATGGATCACAATTGTTTTCTTAGCAATTCAATTTTTTATTTATTTTTCTTAAAGATAGAAATTCATTTTGAGACAATGAATAAATTATATATATACTCTCCTCCGCCTCATAATAATGTTACTGTAGTACTTATTCTCCTTTTGGACATCCCATTATGGATGTTACAATCTCAAAATGAAAAATTGATATTACTTATTTACCGTGACCCGCTTGTCCTCTATTTTCTTCCCATTTTCTCTCTCATAATTTATTTTCATACTACACTATTAATATTACTCCAGTACACAACATACTATACCCTTTTGGATTACAAATATAATAGTAACATGTTTGAACTTCTGGTTCATCCCAAAAAAAATGTTTGAAAGTATTCAAATTTGTTGTTTATTAAAAGTAATTTTAATATTTTTGATCAAATATTTTAAATATGAAATAAGGAAATCCATGTATCAACAACACAAATATCGAATTACTAAAATTATACTTCCTCCATCCTAAAATAAATGTTCATTTTTTTTTTTTTGGATCAAAAACAAAATTTTAAAAAGTTCAAACATTCATTTTGAAATATGAAGAGTATGACACCTATAAAGAAAAATGATTTTTACGGACATGTAATATATTTAAGAAGGCTATGCTGCAAATAACTATTGGTTCTAGAAACTGCTGTGAGATGCAATCAATTAAATTCACCCCTTAGGAAAAAAATAATCAAATATTGTATAAGCTAATATTTTGGAAATTCTAAATGACTAATACAGTATCATAAATTGATATAGGACTTGAAAAGTAGAAAGCCTACAAAGATTACTATCAAGCTCCTAATGTGATTCATTTGAGTGCAATATAATGACAAATTTTGAGTATAATTCATTGAATCTGCAGAGTAATTCACAATTAGAAAATTAAAATTCCACGAGAAACATAAAAATGAAACTAAAGAAATCTACAACATGACAATACAAAGCGTTGAATAGTCGGTTAATCTAACATTTATAATATGTACCTTTTAAACAAATTTTAGGGTCATCAAAAATCCACCATAAACTGTAACGACCCAAACTTTCCAATAATAATAATTATTCATAAACTAAGAAATCCCAAACGTCAAACATAATTCAAATCCAACGTTCAAAAGTAACGACTAGTATAATCTAACCAAAATTCAAAATAGTGCGGAAGCGTAACTAAGATTTAAATTCTAACGGCTAGTACAACCCACTAGCTCAACATAAAACATAATAAAGTCTAAAATTCCTTAATAGCCACGAACTGCCATTCCTTGCAATCCGCCTAGGTCCTTAGTCTTTACCTGGGAAAAATAATATAAGAAGGGGTGAGCGAACAATGCTCAGTAAGTTCATACGGGATCTCTCCGGGTACTAAGGAGAGATGACCGAAAGAACGGAGCCAAACAACATTATTCAATGAAAGGCTAGCATTAATAATCTTAACTGCATGTAACAAACACAGTTATCAAATCAATGAATTATGGTCCTAGTTCAATCCGTCAATTCCAGAGTTTCAAACACCTTTTCAGGGTGTCACAGTTCCAGACACCTTTTCAGGGTGCCACACCTTTTCAAGGTGTCACACCTTTTCAGGGTGTTAAGAGAATAAGAGACCTTACACCTTTTCAGGGTGTTAAGAGAATAAGAGACCTTACATCTTTTCAAGGTGCTCCCTTATTTAGGTATATCATGATAACCAAGCTACTTCCTCATGTAGCAATGTAAAAGTCTAAGTTCTTTTCTATCAAACTAGACTTATTCGTAATTAGTCCTTTTCAATCAGACTAATCCAACCGCACCAATTTCAATTAGATACAGTTATAGTTCATAGTATTCTAGGTACAAGAATACTTAAGGCAATTTCAATCTGTTTGGATACCCATTGAACAAAATACATCAAGGGTAAGATAATCAAAATACGTTCAACAACATCAGAGTTCAAATGCTACGGACCACTGGTAGCTACACTTGAAAGAAATAAGGAAGATCCTACATAAAAGGATGAATCATCAAAGTACTTAAGGAACGTAATCCCTTACCTTAATTGCACTTAAGTAATACTTGAATCATGCGGACCAACACACTCTGGTTGTCAAGATCTAGCAATAGCAAAACAAAAATAATAAAAACCCAATTCAAATGCTATTAACTAAAACATAGATCCACAATAGAAAATGATTCATTTCATTGAATCACTTGGTTTTACCTAGACAATGACCCACCAAAATTCTCACGGCAAAAACCTCATTCTGACCACTCCACCAACATCATTCTCATGTCACCTTTTCCATGATATATTCTTTCAAATTTGGTTCTTCCCCCGGTCCATTGATTTTAATGTAAGATTTTCACTAATCCAAGATAACCAAATAATTAACCATCAAAATATACAATACATCCTCATAATATTATTACCCCTGTCCCATCTCGAAAGCCAGTCCAATGCATATCCCAATTCAATACCACAAGTATTCATATTGCATTACTAATCATTATATTTACCCCCCACACTAATACATCTTAAACTAAAATAAACGTTAATTACCTCTCTATGGAAGCAACGCTGCCCCAACTCTCCATGGCCGCAGCTTCCTCAATTCGTAGCCGTCCCTATTGCGGCTCCATGTTAATTTTATTTTCTGCTTCTAATTAGGTTAACCAAACAGTTATATATGTATACCCATATAACTAGGGATGTAGTCTATTATATTTCCTATACCACAAATCAAGCTAAATTAACCTTTAGCCCAGTTACTACTTTGGCCCAAATAATTACCCAGTGTAAAATTACCTAAAAATCCAACAACAATAATACTTCTTAATTGACCCAAAATTAAGTATTTAACTATTGATCATTAGGCCCAAATAATATAACATCAACAACCCATTATTCACTACTTAACCTAAATACCAAATTAACTTAAACTCCAAAATTAAATCATAAATTTTCGTGGTATTACATTCTTACCTCCTTAAAAGGGTTTGGTCCTCCAAACTAAACGTACGTTATTCTGAAATAAGTCAGGATATGTTTCTCGCATCTCGCTCTCGAGTTCCCACGTAGCTTCTCTTTCCGTATGGTTGCTCCATTGCACCTTCACATAAGGAATTACTTTTTTTTTCCTCAAAATCTGGTCCTTACGATCAACAATCTTCATAGGCTTTTCATCATAGCTCAAATCAGCGCGAACTCTAAGTTGGTTATACTCGATCACATAACTCGGATCATGAATGCACTTCCTTAACATCGACACATGGAACACATTGTGCACTCCAGCTAGCACATGCGGTAAAGCTAACTTGTAAGCTACCATCCCAACTCGTTCCAAAATCTCAAATGGTCCTACGTATCTCGGAATTAACTTCCCTCGAATACCGAACCTCATAACTCCTTTCGTTGGCGATATCTTTAGGAATACATGATCGCCTAGTTGAAATTCCAAATCACGCCTTCGACGGTCGGCATATGACTTTTGTCGACTTTGCGCGGTCAACATCCATTTCCGAATTTGTTGAACTTTATCCGTGGTTACTTGAACAAGTTCTGGTCCAGTTAATTTCCTCTCACCAACTTCATCCCAGCAAGTAGGCGATCTACACTTTCTCCCATATAATGCCTCGTACGGTGCCATTCCGATACTAGCATGATAACTATTGTTATACGCAAATTCTACTAGCGTTAGATGTTCGTCCCATGTCCCTTGCTAGTCCAACGACGTAGCTCTCAACATATCTTCTAGAGTCTGAATAGTCCTTCCTGACTGCCCATCCGTCTGTGGGTGAAAAGCGGTACTCATTGCTAACTCCGTACCCAATTCTTGTTGTAGACTCTTCCAGAATTTCGATGTAAACCTTGCATCTCGATCAGACACTATCGAAACAGGTATCCCATGCAATCTTACAATCTCGTTAATATATAATTTGGCCAATTTCTCCAACGAATCATTTACCTTAATTGCTAGAAAGTGAGCCGACTTCGTAAGCCTATCCACAATGACCCAAATTGCATTATAGCCCTTCAACGTCTTTGGTAATCCTACCACCAAATCCATAGCTATATGTTCCCACTTCCATTCTGGAATAGGTAGTGACTGTAGTAATCCTGCCGGTCTCTGGTGCTCACTTTTCACTTGTTGACATACTAAGCACTTTGATACAAACTCGGCTATATCTCCTTTCATATTGTTCCACCAGAACGACTCTCTTAAGTTTCTATACATTTTCGTACTTCCAGGATGCACGGAGAATCTCGAACAATGAGCCTCCTTTAAGATCTCCCTCTTGATATCTTCATTGTCTGGCACACATATTCTAGATTGGTACCTCAAGATTTCGTCTTCTCCCACACGAAAGTCCTTTGCCTTCCCTTTAGCGATACTCTCATGCACCTTCATTAATTCTTCATCAGTTCCTTGTGCTTCTTTAATCCTTTCCATAAGCGTTGGCTGAACGCTCATTCGAGCCAGATAACCCTTAACTTGCACTTCCATGCCAGACATCTCTATGCGGTTCCACGCACTTTCCTCCTTAGAAATTAACGCTGCTAGTGTTCCACGATTCTTCCTACTCAGTGCATCCGCCACCTTATTGGCCTTCCCAGGGTGGTACAAAATTGTACAATCATAATCTTTCAATAACTCCAACCATCTTCTTTGCCTCATATTAAGCTACTTCTGAGTGAATATATACTTAAGACTCTTATGATCAGTGTAAATCTGACATGTCACCCCATACAAGTAGTGTCTCCAAATCTTCAACGCAAACACTACTGCAGCTAACTCTAGATCATGGGTTGGATAATTCTTCTCATGGTTCTTTAATTGCCTAGATGCATAAGCTATAACCTTCTCATTTTGCATCAGCACGCAGCCCAATCCTTTCAGTGAAGCATCACTATATATTACGAATCCGTCCGATCCAGATGGTAAAGCAAGGACTGGTGCAGACACCAATCGCTGCTTCAATTCCTCAAAACTCTTTTCGCACTCCTCAGACCAAACAAATTTTGCTCCTTTCTGAGTTAACCTCGTCAATGGCACTGACAAATTCGAGAAGCCTTCTACGAATCTCCTATAGTAGCTAGCCAAACCTAAGAAACTTCTTATCTCGCTTACCGAAGTTGGTCTTTCCCAGTTCACAATTGCTTCTATTTTTGTTGGATCAACAGCTATTCCATCCATTGACACCATATGTCCTAAGAATGCCACCTTCTCCAACCAAAATTCACACTTCTTGAATTTTGCATATAACGTCTGCTCTCTTAAAATCTGCAGCACTGACTTCAAGTGCTCTTCATGTTCTTCCTTGGTCCTCGAATACACCAAGATATCATCAATGAACACTATCACACATTTATCCATAAACTTCTGAAATATCCTATTCATAATGCTCAATAAACGCTGCCGGTGCGTTAGTCAATTCAAATGGCATCACTACAAACTCATAATGAACATACCTTGTTCTAAAGGTTGTCTTAGCTATACCATTCTTCTTCGCTCTTAGTTGATGATAACTAGACCTCAAGTCTATCTTTGAGAAATAATACGCTCCATGAAGTTGATCAAACAAATCATCTATTCTTGGCAACGGGTATTGATTCCTTACCGTCACGCGGTTCAATTCACGATAGTCGATACATAAACTCATCGACCCATCCTTCTTCTTCACAACAACACCGGTGCACCCCATGGTGATACACTCGGTCTAATCAAAATCTTATTCAACAACCCTTGCAGTTGCTCCTTTAATTCTTCAATTCTTACGGAGCCATTCTATATGGAGCCTTCGATATTGGTGAAGTCTCTGGTACCAAATCGATAGAAAATTCTATCTCTCTTTATGGAGGTATTCCCGGTAAATCCTCAAGAAACACGTCCTTGAAATCTCTAATCACAAAAAGTGATTCTACGGTTACTTCTTTCTAACGCGTATCACCAATGTACGCCAAGAATCCTTCACATCCTTTCTTTAAAAGCTTACGAGCCTTCATTACCGGTATAAGGTTCAATCGGGTTCTAGGTTTCGTTTCTTGAGAACATCACTCTTCTCTAGATAGTAATCTGAAGTGGACTTCTTTCTTTAAATAATCCACATGCAGCCAACTAGTCCATTCCCAAGATTACATAAAATTCTTCAATGTCCTAAACTAATGAGATCAACCTCAAGTTCTTTCTCGTCCAATTTCAAAGGACACTTCCTAGATATAGACGTAATAGGGATCAATTCTCTACTTTGAATATCCATAACCAAAGAATTCTCTAACGCCTCAGGAATTAAATTCATATTCTTAGCCAAGCAATCATTTGGCACTTCTTATCAGAATATTGCCCTTTAGCGTCGTTCTTATTATCATCATTTCTATTGCCGTAGCCTTTACTCTGGTACTTACTTGTACTACCTTCCTTTTCACGATCGTCAGTAGCCTTCCGCTTATTATTGTTCCCATCGCGGTTCCAGCTTCCCTTGGATTCAGTCGACGATTTCTCAGTTGACACTTCTTCTCTTTTCGCTTACTGCGATAACTATCTGATTCTTTCTCCACTATCCTTGTCCTATCCAACACTTGATCATAGGTTGGTAACATTAATGGTGTGATTCTATATCGGATTCGGTTGCTGAAACCAGCTTCAAATTCTCGAGCCTTTTGCGCTTCATCTTCGAAGAGCGTTAGGGCAAATTCTAGCAATTCGGTGAATCTATCACCATAGTCGTTCACCGTCATACTTCCTTGAGTTAGTATCATAAACTCAGCCACTCTGGCGTTTCGAACACTTGCCGGATAATATGATACTATCATTAGTTATCATGAATACGAGACTTTTTCACGCTCTATCATACTATAGCTCGTCTCTACAGACTAACATTCTATTTATATGTTATTCACTAAACCACTGGTCGCTTCAACAGACCATCACTATTTTCATTAGTCGACTTTACTAGATTTATTGGTCGCTTCATTAGACTATTTCTATTTTCATCGGTCATTTCAATAGACCATCATCACTTTCATTGGTCGTTTCAATAGACCATTTTTACTTGTTCCAGGTTAACTCGCACATTTAACACTATTACTCACGCGAACACAAGCATTGTACTATGCTTAATACTTTCACATAAATAGGCCGTCCCCAAAAAACGTAACTTTTACTAAAGATCGGTTTACTAGATTCCCGGTCGTTCCAATAGACCAATTCTACTTAGGGAAGTCATTTTACTAGACTTTACTTATTCATAGCAGGTCGATTCACTAGACCTACTTTCATTCACATTTTGACCGTTTTACTAAGCCAATTACTTTTACTTTTGACCGCTTCAATAGGTCACTTTATTGTTTCTTACTTGACCGCTTCAATAGGTCACTTTATTCTTGTTTCGATCGTTTTACTAGACCAAAACTAATTTCACTTGGCCGTTTCAATAAGCCAATTATACTTAAGGTCTTTTCACTTGACCCATACTTTCTCGTTCTGGACTAGCTCACACGCTTTAACATTTAAGAACGAAACACTAAACAAAGCCATTTGCTTAGAATAAATCATAAACTTTTATTACGAGGATCTTCTTGGAATAAAAGTAAACAAAACAAAAATTCTAGTATTTTCTCTAACTAGAACTAACTATCAATACTATGAATGATATAAATTCTATGTTCCACTTTTCAATCATGGACACCTTCCTAGGCCTTCCCCTAGGTCTTCCACTAGGCACCTTTGGAGTCTTCTTAGAGCCTCTTGGTCTATCTCTGGACCTATGAACTGGTACCATTGGTGGTTCATCATCATCAATTACAATTGGGGTAGCTTCATTGTCCCCAAGGTTAATTTCTACTTCCTCGATCTCTTCTTCAGCTACCAATCATCTTCCTTTGGCGCTTCATTGCCTACGGGGGTTGTTGGTTCTGACTCCCTAGCTCTTTCTTCCTTTAAGTCTTTCAATTCGTAGTACCACTAGTATGCCCATTCTCGGGTTTCATGATAGTACTTTTCATTCTGAGTCATGGTCTCTTTGACTTCTTCTAAGTCTTTGCGAGTGCCTAGCAATGCCTTCCTATCTCGCATTCACTTCCCTAGTATAAAGATTACTTTTGTCTTTTCAGCTACCAAGTCTTCAGTTAACCTCTGAATCTTGAGTGTCTACCTCTGGATCACTCTTTTCTTAATTATTTTGTGTTTCAAGTTCATCTTCATGTTTCTTCTAAGTCCGTCCAATCAATACATAACCATTATCAGTACCATATACTTAAAGGTATATGACTATAATCATCAATTGCATAAGCAACTTAAAAGAATGACATTCTAGTGTAACCCTTCAAGTTTCACTCCCAAAGTGTTCACTTATATTCCTCATATTTCTCGAGGAATTCTTATCTTAGGTTCTTTCCTAAAATAGTAAGTTTCCATAATTAACTAGTTTGACTTCAAGCAATCTTAGTCTTCCTAAAACGCTCAAATCAAACCTATTCAATATCAGAGTTCTTATCCCTTTTAAGCTCTAATCCCATAGCTCTGATACCAACTGTAACGACCCAAACTTTCCAATAATAATAATTATTCATAAACTAAGAAATCCCAAACGTCAAACATAATTCAAATCCAACGTTCAAAAGTAACGACTAGTATAATGTAACCAAAATTCAAAATAGTGCGGAAGCGTAACTAAGATTTAAATTCTAACGGCTAGTACAACCCACTAGCTCAACATAAAACATAATAAAGTCTAAAATTCCTTAATATCCACGAACGGCCCTTCCTTGCAATCCGCTTAGGTCCTTAGTCTTTACCTGGGAAAAATAATATAAGAAGGGGTGAGCGAACAATGCTCAGTAAGTTAATACGGGATCTCTCCGGGTACTAAGGAGAGATGACCGAAAGAAACGGAGCCAAACAACATTATTCAATGAAAGGCTAGCATTAATAATCTTAACTGCATGTAACAAACACAGTTATCAAATCAATGAATTATGGTCCTAGTTCAATCCGTCAATTCTAGAGTTTCAAACACCTTTTCAGGGTGTCACAGTTCCAGACACCTTTTCAGGGTGTCACACCTTTTCAGGGTGTCACACCTTTTCAGGATGTTAAGAGAATAAGAGACCTTACACCTTTTAGGGTGTTAAGAGAATAAGAGACCTTACACCTTTTCAGGGTGCTCCCATATTTAGGTATATCATGATAACCAAGCTACTTCCTCATGTAGCAATTTAAAAGTCCAAGTTCTTTTCTATCAAACTAGACTTATTCGTAATTAGTCCTTTTCAATCAAACTAATCCAACCGCACCTATTTCAATTAGATACAGTTATAGTTCATAGTATTCTAGGTACAAGAATACTTAAGGCAATTTCAATCTGATTTGATACCCATTGAACAAAATACATCAAGGGTAAGATAATCAAAAGACGTTCAACAACATCAGAGTTCAAATGCTACGGACCACTGGTAGCTACACTTGAAAGAAATAAGGAAGATCCTACATAAAAAGATGAATCATCAAAGTACTTAAGGAACGTAATCCCTTACCTTAATTGCACTTAAGAAATACTTGAATCATGCGGACCAACACACTCTGGTTGTCAAGATCTAGCAATAGCAAAACAAAAATAATAAAAACCCAATTCAAATGCTATTAACTAAAACATAGATCCACAATAGAAAATGATTCATTTCACTGAATCACTTGGTTTTACCTAGACAATGACCCACCAAAATTCTCACGGCAAAAACCTCATTCTGACAACTCCACCAACATCATTCTCATGTCACCTTTTCCATGATATATTCTTTCAAATTTGGTTCTTCCCCCGGTCCATTGATTTTAATGTAAGATTTTCACTAATCCAAGATAACCAAATAATTAACCATCAAAATATACAATACATCCTCATAATATTATTACCCCTGTCCCATCTCGAAAGCCAGTCCAATGCATATCCCAATTCAATACCACAAGTATTCATATTGCATTACTAATCATTATATTTACCCCTCACACTAATACATCTTAAACTAAAATAAACGTTAATTACCTCTCTAAGGAAGCAACGCTGCCCCAACTCTCCATGGCCGCAGCCTCCTCAATTCGTAGCCGTCCCTATTGCGGCTCCTTGTTAATTTTATTTTCTGCTTCTAATTAGGTTAACCTAACAGTTATATATATATATCCATATAACTAGGGATGTAGTCTATTATATTTCCTATACCACAAATCAAGATAAATTAACCTTTAGCCCAGTTACTACTTTGGCCCAAATAATTACCCAGTGTAAAATTACCTAAAAATCCAACAACAATAATACTTCTTAATTGACCCAAAATTAAGTATTTAACTATCGATCATTAGGCCCAAATAATATAACATCAACAACCCATTATTCACTACTTAACCTAAATACCAAATTAACTTAAACTCCAAAATTAAATCATAAATTTTCGTGGTATTACATAAACTCACAAAACTTAACCAAAATGGACTTCATCTTGCATGCCGAGTGATTCCGTCCCAACATATGTTCTTGATATTAAGAAAAAACAATGCATGAATAAATGATAAATTCGTAAACATATACTCCCTCTGTCCCTAAATGAGTGTCCATTTTCAGGAATTTTTTGTCCCAAAATAAGTGTCCATTTTGATCATAACTTTGTTCCTAAATGTTTTTTTTTCCGATCAGTCAGTAACACCAAGAGGAAGTCCTTATTCGAGGATGGAATCTGGGTAGGTACAGATCCATTGTTTCGGCATCGCAAGCAGACATCTTCTGTACCAAATGAGCATCTCCCAGTTCTTGACTGCTTCTTTTCAATCAAAGTGTACGTGAGACTCTCGCGTCATACGGCTCCATCCCGGAATCAGGACTTCCCCTTTTTCACAGGTCGGCTTGAGGAAGGAAGATTGTTTGACCAGGAACGACTCCAGATCTGAGCTCTCAATTTTTTTCACCGGTCTCTTTATACTTGCAAAAATTAAATGTTTATAAAGAGAATTACAAGATTATATAAGAATTTTGCCACTAAATTATACAAAAAGTTAAGTCCATTAAAATGAAATTTGGACACTCATTTAGGGACAAAGGTAGTACTACATGAAACATTCAATACAAAATGCATGAATGAATAGATGATGATTTCTTGGTATTAACATTACTAGTAGTGCACCAGTGCGATGCACGGTGATAGCATAATTTTTTATTATCAAGACATTTATTGTATTCTAAAACCACCCTCAAACTTTTTTTCTTTTTCTTAAAAAAAAGTAAAAATCTTGAGAAAAACTTGTTTTACACTATATTTAGTGTAAAACCTGTGTTTATCTTTTAATGTAAAACAAAATCTCTTAAAGAAAAACAGGTTTTACACATCTTTTTTTAGAGTAAAACAGGTTTTTCATATCCCAACTTTGGTAAGAAAAATGCCACCTGCGAACACAAAAACTTTATTACTTTAGTTTTTTAAAAGAAAAGGCTATATTAGATAAGTATAAGCAACTAAACCATCAGTTAAAATTATTAATTTGTCAAATGAGATAATATTTTTTCTCATATCTTTTAATTTAAGCAAACTTTTTTTTTCAAAATAGTAGTTCAATATTTAAGTGTAGAAAATATAAAGAATGCGGGAAAATGCATCACCAATGTATTTAAAACCCAATAGTTGTGAACCAAAACCGATTGTTGTGAACAATATAAATTCAAAAAACAATAACTGAATATATAAATTATTATGGATTATGAAAGTACAAAAACGTCAAATGATCAAGAAAATAAAAATAACAAAAATTTAAATTGAGGTTGTACTTAAAATTGAGGTTGTACATTGAGTCCAAAATAAAATAATTTATTGAATACAAAATCTATGAAAAAAGTTGTTTTACACTAATTTAATGTAAAACATATTCTTAATCATGGCTATAAAGATAGCAATAAGCTTCATTTCCCATAGTTATAAATTCTGTTCCGTTCCGGTCTGTTCCGACCGGAACGCACCGTTCCGGTCAAAAACAGTGCGTAACACGCAAAATTCCGGCCTGTACCGGCTGAACCGACCGTTCCGGTCCGAACCGGCCGAGATGCGAGTGTTCCGCCCGAGATGAATATTCAACATTTTAAACTCATTTTAAATGAAAGTTGTGAATCAAAAAGCTGTAAAGTTGATGACTAAAGAAGGAACCTATTTCTTATTAAAAGAAATCTCATTTAAGTAAATATCATCAAAACTCATTTATAACTATCAAAAAGTAACATTTTGTTCCATTTTAAAGAAGTTAAGTTTTAATTATATTGATGTTTATATCTTTAAAAACAAAATTATTTAAGCTTAATTCTTTTAAAAAAAAAAAAAAAAAGATTTGAGATACTTATGCAGAGGTTACTTTGCTCAAACAAAAAAAATTATACATATAGTCACCAAATGTACCTAAAAACTAGGGGTGTCTGTGGTTCGGGCCAGACCGCGGTTCGGGACCGAACCGAACTAGACCATACGGTCTGGTTCGGTTTTTGAGCAATCATGGTTCGGTTCAGGCTCTAAAATTGCCAAACCGTGTGGTTCGGTTCGGTCTGTGGTCTGGCCACTCTAGACCAAACCGAACCGAACCAAACCGAACTGATTCAGACCGAACCGTGAGACCGAACCGTGAGACCGAACCGCAGACCGAACCACTGAACCGTGAATAAAGACCGTAGGATTTTAAGTTGAATTAATATCCACCCTTAGAATTTAGATAACCTAACATTAGAATCCCTAATACCTCACTCTCATCTCACTGTATCTCACTTTCATTCTTTCACTTTCACGCCGCAGACCACATACGGCGCAATAATCGTCTCTCGTCTCGCTCCCTTCACCAAATCGACGGCGACGCACTCAATCTTCCTCTTTTTCTTCGTGGTTCGCCCTCACACTAGCTCCGGCCACTATTTTCCGTTTGTCCGATTGATTTGATTTTGGGATTCGATTTTCCATAGTCAAACTGATCTAGCTCCGGCCACTATTTCCCGTACCCCTACCCAAGTTGTAAGCCATGCTCAGAAATACTTCCTCCACCGGACCTATCTTGACCGTCGCAGACGCAGATCAAGTCTCTTTGATATCACTACTGATACGGTAATTTCCTTCAATCAAATGGGTGTGACTTAAATTACTGTAATTATATAATTGTTCTCTTCTTTATGTTGTCAGATCATATACTCAATTGATCTTTTGCTGTTGACTTATGAAACTAATAGGGTTGACTAAAAAAACTGGTTTACAGGATTTCCGAAAATGCTAACTTTGTCTATGACAAAACTTGTAAAGTTAAAAGATTTTCGACTGAATTTCAAACCGAGGTTCGGGACCGAACTGAACCGCGGTATAGCGGTTTGGTTCAGTTCGGTTTGAAAGTTTTTATGGTTCGGTTCGGTCTGAGATTTCACCAGACCGATACCTAGCGGTTCGGCCTCTAATTTGTCCCAGACCGAACCAAACCGAACCATTTACACCCCTACTAAAAACGTCTGCAAGTTTTTTTTTTTTTTGAAGCTCTCTCTCTCTCTCTTTCAGTTTCAAAAAAGTTATTGAGATCTCTATCCTTAAAAAAATAAATAAATTATATGGAATCTCTATTTATATCTTTTCAACGTAAAACCAGCTAAAACTTCAATCAATTTTATCGACAACGGGGGGAGTTATCATTTTTAGAAGATAAAGTATTTAGTTTTGTTCGCCTTTTGTAATTTAGAAAAAAAAAACTCACTTTTTTTAAAAAAAATAGAATTTAAATTTAACATGTAGCCTAAAAGACACAAAATAAGTATCAATGTAAAATTCAATCACTTGAATAAAAAATATTTATCTAATTTATATTTATTTACCTTTTCTTTGACACACACACACATAAAAAAAACAAAAACAAAAAAACAAAGAATAAAAGGTCAACTGAAAATGGAAAAAGTGTTTTTTTTTTTAAAACATAAAATGGTAAAAGTGTTTGAAAACAAAAGTTTAGAATAATTACCGAAACTGAGCTAATTTATTGTTGGCTAGTGAATATCATTCTCATTTTACATTACACTAGTGTTACACCCGTGCGTTAAACGCACGGATAAAACACTTTGGCAAATTTCAAAGCTAAAATTTAAAAAGTTACTATCAATTTATCAAAAATATATTAATACATTAGTGATGATTACAGATTTTGAAAAACATCCTTGTAAACAACATTTGTGATTTCATTTAGACAAAGTAACGTACAACTGATCATGACTAAAAATAGGTCTTTTAAGAAATAGAAACATTTACTGCATTTAATTTGTGAATTATTTATTTTACAGAAATAATTTTAGCAAATACATACAATATAAAAGATATACTCCCTCCGTCCCACCCGAATTAGGATTTTTGGGTTGGGCACGGGGATTAAGGAAAAAGTGTTAGTGGAGTAGGTGTTGTGAGTATGAAAAGTAAAGTATGAGAGAGAAAGTGGGGTAGATAATAATGAGTGGAAAGTTGTTGTGAGTGTGAATGTGAGTCCAAATAAATAAAATACTTCTATTTTTGGATTGTCCTAATTCGAATGGGACACCTAAAATGAAAATTTGTCATAATTCGAGTGGGACGGAGGGAGTAGAGTACAAATTTAAATGTGTTAGCAAATGCCATTTTGAATAACACGGTTAATAAAGTATTCATTTAATTAATAAGTCCAAGCCCAACACTAAACCTTAATTGGGGGCCATTAAAAAAAAAGAAGAAGCGTAATACAAGCCATACAATAAAAATGATACTAACCCTAAACCTAGGTTGTTATACGAACCGAGCTGGCTTGAGCTCGGCTCGGGCTCGACTCGTGAAAGCTCGAGTTCGGTTCGGGCTCGAGTTCGATATCGACTCGAGTTGTTCGCGAGCAGCTTGTTAGAGAATTTAGGTTTAGGGTAATTGATAATCCTGGATATTGATTGAATCGTGTACAATCCACTATCCGAGTAAAGTATTTCGACCCTTTAAGCCTAGGTTTCACGAAATCTTCACTGGGATAAGACAATCAAAACAATCTGTATCTTAGGCCAAGAAAACAGATCAGAAACTTAGAGTATTATTAGGGTTTTTCGTCAATGAAACTGAGATACAAAATCAGGTTATAAAGAGATTGCAGTAAAAGGGACGCAGCCCCTTGACCCCGCAAGGGGGCGCAGCCCCCTTGACCCCTGCTTCTTTATCGGAATTTTTCCCCTAGGGCCCTTGGGGCGAGATTTTATTACACATAAACCCTAGCCCAGACCAAATGCCAGATAAAACCTTCACCCGAGATCAAAATTCCATCCACACCCCTAGCTTCATTTAGCTTCCTTTGACTGGTCAAACATAACACCTACATACCCAAACTACCCCTAACCCCAACAAAACCCTCCTCTCTCCTCCCTCCTCTCACGCTCGCCCAGATCTCTCTCACGCACACACACACACACACACACACACACACACACACACACACTCTCTCTCTCTCTCTCTCTCTCACACACACACACACACACATCTCTCTCTTGCCCACCGTATCTCTATCCTCCGACTGCGAACTCTTCTCCGGCTAACAAATCTCCGACATCGGCGGCTCTCTCTGTCAAATCCATCCGTCTTTTACTCATCGCCGGCGTCGGATCTGGCTCCACTCGTCAGATCTGAAGTTTCAGATTCGTCTGGAGATCCGACTAAACCCTAGGCCATCTCTAACACCCTCATCTTCTCCGGAAAACTCCTCAACCACGTCTGACCTCTGTTGATCTTAACCCCGTCGGGTTTCTTCAGTTTCTCCGGTGCGTCTCGTCTTCCAATTCTCTCACTCGATCTTCTTCTCCGACGCCATCAATTTCTTCGATCTCTCTAGATCCGGCGACTTACACCGGCGTCGCCTCGGATCCTGAAGGAGAATTGAAGAGATTTATGCTATTAGTTAGCAATCATGTGCGTATCAAATTAGTTTGGTTTTTTTCTAAATGTGCTGAATTTTGAAGAGTGATTGTGGGAATATGATATTGTAGTGAGTTTGTGTTTTTTTGGCTGTAGCATTTTTTATTTTTTATTTTGAGAAAATTGGCTGTAATATTTGTTAATTGCACATTCTAAGTAATAAATATGAGGTGAGATTTGTGCATTTTTAATTGCTCTACTATAGACCTAGTTGGCATTTTTATTCATAAGAGCAAAGTCTTATGAACAGGTTCAATAAGACTTTAGTCTTATGAACAACTTCAAATAAGACTTTAGTCTTATGAACATGTTCATAAGACTTTGACACTTATATGTTAAATGTGTTAGTTATAAGAGTTTGGTTGCTGTTTGACTAAGTTTGACTAAATTTGACAAAAAAAACTATTATTTTTTTGTAAAAAAATGAAAAAAGTAATTTTTGTAACTCTTATATGATAATTATGCGTAAGTAATAAGAGTTTGACTGCTGTTTTACCAAGTTTGACAAAAAAAAAAATATTATTTTTTTGTAAAAAAATGGAAAAAGTGATTTTTTTTTTTACTCTTATGTGTTAGCTATAAGAGTTTGACTGCTGTTTGACCACGTTTGACCAAAAAATTTATTATTATTTTTTGTAAAAAAATGGAAAAAGTGATTATTGTTTTACTCTTATGTGTTAGTTATAAGAGTTTGACCAAGTTTGACTAAATTTGACCCAAAAAAATATTATTTTTTTTGTAAAAAAATGAAAAATGTAATTTTTTAAACTCTTATATGATAATTCTGTGTAAGTTATAAGAGTTTGACTGTTGTTTGACCAAGTTTTACCAAATTTGACTAAAAAAAATATTATTATTTTGTAAAAAATGAAAAAAGTAATTTTTAAAAATGTAATTTTTTAAACTCTTATATGATAATTCTGTGTAAGTTATAAGAGTTTGACTGTTGTTTGACCAAGTTTTACCAAATTTGACTAAAAAAAATTATTATTTTTTTGTGAAAAATGAAAAAAGTAATTTTTGTAACTCTTATATGATATTTATGTGTTAGTTATAAGAGTTTGACTGCTGTTTGACCAAAAAATATATTATTATTTTTTGTAAAAAAATGGAAAAAGTGATTTTTTTTTTGACTCTTATGTGTTAGTTATAAGAGTTTGACTGCTGTTTGACCAAATTTGACAATTTTTTTTTTGTAAAAAAAATGAAAAAAGTAATTTTTTAAACTCTTATTTGATAATTATGTGTAAGTTATAAGAGTTTGGCTGCTGTTTGACCAAGTTTGACCAAAAAAATTATTATTTTTTTGTAAAAAAATAGAAAAAGTGAAATTTTTGACTCTTATGTGTTAGTTATAAGAGTTTGACTACTGTTGACCAAGTTTGACCAAATTTGACCCAAAAAAATTCATATTTTTTTGTAAAAAAAATGAAAAAAGTAATTTTTTATACTCTTATATGATAATTATGTGTAAGTTATAAGAGTTGACTAAAATTTGACCAAAAAAGTAAAGTTGGAAAGAGATATGAGGGTATTTTAGTCTTCTTACATCATTTTGCTAGTGAGGGGTGTATGAGGAATTTTCCATCTGGATTTTCCTTATTTGGGTTTGAATCTGGGCTCAGGGGCCCTAGAGTCCAAAGCCCCTTCTTTATCGTGGTCGAAAACATATTGACTCAAAATGAGTGTGTACTCCACATTTTCCCTTACTCATATTCGAGCCTAATATGAGATCGCATTGGTCTCTAGTAAATCCAATTACATAAAATCGTTGATGACACTAAAATCACCAACACAGCTCGGAGCTCGATTCGACTCGAGCTCGAACAAGCAAGTGGGCTCGTGCTCGAGCTCAATGAAATCTCGAGCTCGATAAGTTTTACACGAGCTCGAGGTCGACACCCCAAAGTTCGACTCGGCTTGGCTCGTTTCGTTTACGGCCCTAAACCTAGCTTCTCACCGCCTCTCTCTCTCTCTCTCGAAACTTCATACGGCTATTCAATGGCGAAACTCATTATCCAAGAACCTTCAATTGCTCACTCAGCCAACTCATTCATGATTCTCTTAAGAAATCATTCATAAGGCCTCAGCAAGTAGAAGTTTATGAATTTTCCAAAAATCCATGGAGTGCGAGCGACTATTTATTTCCAAGTGCCTTGATTAAGGTAAATTTTAATCTCCCAAATATTTTGTTCGTTTATTATGTCAAAAATTAAAACATCAAGTCTAATAGTACTCCTATATTCAGATCTGTTTCAAGTTTTGTTTGAACTAAAATTTTAAATTGATTAAAAAATATTTAATTGATCTAAGATCAGAACTAACTGTGAATGCTCGTTTTATTAAATATATTTTGGTTTTAATATGTAGTCGATTAGATATTACTACCTCTGTCACTAAATGAGTGTCCAAATTTCATTTCAAAGAACGTAACTTTTTGTACAATTTGGTGGCAAAATTCATACTCCCTCCGTCCCGCTTGAAATTGCAAAACTTGCCATTTTGGGCGTCCCATAGAAATTGCAAAATCCATAAATGGAAAGTTTTTACCCACTTGCACACTCACATCCACCAACCCACTAACTATTCTCTACCTCACTTTCTCTCTCCCACTCAACTATCAACACTCACAACACATCACCTTTTCACTTTTTCCCTTAATTATTGTGCCATATTTTTATTCTTTTTTGCAATTTCCGGCGGGACGGAGGGAGTATATAATATTGTAATCCTTTTAGAAACATTAAGTTTTTGCAAGTATAAAGAGACCGGTGGAAAAAAATTTGAAAAAAAAAACAGTTAAGGACAAAGTTATGATTAAAATGGACACTCATTTAGGGACGGAGGGAGTACTACAATTGTATAGATCTAAATAAAAATCTCTGTTTTTATGTGGGTGTTTTTCAAAATTTGTCACTCAAAATATGATTGTAATTTCATTTGTAGCACAAGAATAAGTTTGGGTATTTTTTTTTCAATAATCAGAAGTTTGATCTAAAAAAATGTATTGTTCTATGAGCAATTGGGTTTTGTTTTAAATGCAAAATAACTTGTACATTAATTTAAACTTTGCAAAACAGTGGAAATTTTGAAGAGAATTTTTGATGTGATTTTTGTGGAATAAATGAGTAAGTTTTGCACAATGGAAACATCTTGATGTAATTTTTTGTGGAATAAAGGAGTATTTTTTGTACATTCATATAATTTCAATGATTTTTTGGATAAAGCGTTGATACATGTTCCATTTTCATCCTTCTGGGTAGTACAACCACTTGGTTTGGCTGCCTCCAAGAGGAGGTTCCATGGATTGCATAAGAGAAGTAATCCTCAAGACTTTGAAGAAATGCATCTGAGTATGTTCTTTTACCTTATTAATCTTAATCTCATAGTTTCAATAATCTCTCAAAAATCTAATTCAAGTATATTATGGGTCGGAGGGGAAACTAAATATAAATCATCAAAAAGATCCACAGGAGTGTTAACTTAAGTCAAAAATGTAAAGCAGTAGTTGCAAAATAGGAGAAGAAAATCAACCAAATGCTAGTTTAAAAATTATTGTTTTCTTGGCTTGCAGAATGTGAAGAAGAGGGATAGTGAGGCACAGAGTGGTCATATTCTTAACTTGATTAAAAAAATCAATGGAAAAATTCAATATACTGTTAAAAATAAACTATCTGAACATGATGTCTTTGAATTAAATTTCAATGAATTTGCTCTTTCATGATGTTGATGCCCCACAACCCTATCAATAACATCTGAAAAAAGTCCTAAATGATGTCCAAAAAAAATGAGTGTCTTTTTTTTAACATAACTTTGTCCTAATGTTTTTTTTCGAAATTTTTTTCACCGGTTTTCTTATACGTTCAAAACTAAATGTTTGGAAAGGAGATTACAAGATTATATATGAATCTTTGCTACCAAATTGTACACAAAGTTGAGATTTTCAATGTCCCTTAAAATGAAATTTGGACACTCATTTAGGGACAGAGGTAGTATATATTAGTATGACACCTTTCAAATATGAAAATGGATAAAGTTTTTGGGACCTAACAAAATTGAACTCCCAACATTTTCAATATCAATTTTTTTTAAAAATGTCATGATGCTGAATTAATGTTGCCTTGTTTGTCACCGAGTAAAATAACAAATACATTTGAAATGTCTTACCTGTTGGGTTTTGAGCAAACATGCGCAGCGGAATTAAACCCAAAAGTCTAGATCCGATCACGATGATTAAATAATACGAGGATGAATTTAGAACACTAACCGTGACGGAGCTTTAAAATTCTGAGATCTTCAATCTTTGTTCTTCGCGCTTCTTCGAATCACGAACGCAGGAACGACCGCAACAACTTGGATCACGAACTTTGAAGGAGTTGATGCCAACGCCCTCTATGTTTATCCACACAGCGAACGAATATCTAGAACGATTCTAGATCTGGATTGCTAGACCCATTAGAAAACCACGCTTTTCTAATCTTCAAGGCTATATGATTTTATTGGTGTTCTTGAGCTTTTGATTCTCAATCTAAACTCAAGAATATGTTTCTCAAACACATGGAGGCTACCAATAATGATACAATATCAATCCATACTGATTAGGGTTAAGAGAGAGGTATTTAAACTCATTAGTCCTAAACCTTTAGGAGAAATAGGTCAAAACCCGTCAAAACACGAAACAGTTTTTGGGCCCAAACAGGGCCCTGCTCGGCCGAGTCTTAAAGGTGCTCGGCCAGCACCTCTGTGTCAAAACTTTCTGTTTCTCATGCTCGGCCGAGTCCTTTGAGGTGCTCGGCCGAGCACCAGCAAAAAGTCATTTTTAGCCTTTTAAACAATTCGTTCTTTTGTGTGTGACCCCATAGGATTATATTAAGTTGGCAATGAGTCCAACCAAGGTCAAACTCATAAATCATGAGCGGACTCTAGCAAGCCATCATGACTACCCAATTAATATAACTTAAAGAAGTTCGTAATCCTCAATAGAATATATCACAATCCTTTTGTCTCACGATATCGTATTGAACATAAGTCATGGTCCATGTCAACTTATATTGTTCAATGCTTTCTCGATCTTGAGTAGATTGATAATGAGCAAATGGTATTGATCTCATCAATTCATTTGAGCGCGGCCACGCATTTCATCAATCTCACTCTACGAGAGGCCTAAGCAGATACTCTCTTGAGAGAGAGGGGCAAATCCCATATTGACTTATTACCTTTCCCTACATGAATCCGATTATGCCAATCGTAGCCTTTATAACCACCCGGTTAGGAGTGACGTTTGAGTACGTCAAACATAATGTTCATCATGTGGAAGACTGTAATAATCTCAGGTCTAAGGATATCAATGATATAACTATTATGAGATTTAATTATGACATTTGACCATGACATAAATCTCATAGGTGGGTCATGTCCAGTACATGGTCACCAACATGTACCCATAAAGCTTAATCTGTATCTAATACACATGATCATCACATGATCATCAATTAAACTTATACTAGTTCTTCATAAGTTCTAGAGGGGCGGGGATTATTATAATAAACATGTAAAACATATTATAACCCAAGGTTGTTATCTCCAAAACAAATGATGTAACGTAAGGCCTTTCTCAAGGGCCTAGAGCATAATTCCAACAATCTCCCACTTGCACTAGGCCCAATCAACGTGTATCCAATACCCATTGAGCTAAGTTATGATCTCCATCATTTTGCAAGTGAGCAATGTAGATGATTGTCTTTGTTATCATCATAAGGTATTTTTTGCATATTTTTTTGACACTTCCCATGTCAACGATTTCTCGTAGAGATGGAAACGTCTGAGCCCGTGTTTTGGATCATAGATGACCCCTTGGCACCTTAGCTTGTGCAATAACCGTTATTTCACAACAAGCTCCATTGGATTAGTATCACTATAAACTATTTCTAGTTTTACTAATAACATCTATATTCAAACAACTCTATTTGCTACAACATCTTGTAACTAAATACTCAATTTTATTCGTAGAATAAATTATAGTGTATTTGCTTGGAACTATTCCACTAATAGCACTTATTTTAAACATATGTTTATACTGCGATTTAAATTACCCTTTTCGATGTGGAAGCATGTATCTATGTAACCATTACTAGATCATCTCCCATTCCAACAACCATCAAGAATGCATCCTTAGTTCTTCTCAAGTACACAAGGATATTCTTGATCATTATCTAATGACTTTCACTAGGATACGATTAGTATGTTCTCATCATACTCCAGTATGCGAGTTATACCGTCTAAGTACATAATATGACATTCATGATAGATCCAATTGCCGAAGCATATGGAATCCTAATAATGTATTCTTTGGCTCATTAGTCCTTCCACTAAGACTAAGTCTTGCCAAGAACACTGTCATTAGACAACTTCGGCAAGTTCTTCTCCAAGAGTCTTGCATACTGAACATTCAGTACATTGTCTCCATAAGTACTTTAACATAAACCAATCAACTTCCTAGATTAATATCAATAGATATTAATTTCAAGACATAAGCGGCTTATTCCTAAGTCCTTTCATTAAGAAACTCTTTCAAATGAACTATATGTTAGACATATATTTAAGACTAGGAATTAGACTATGCTCCCACTATTTCTTAGCAAACACAAGTCTCATTATTGATGAATTTCAAACGATTTGAACGCTCCATCAAAATGATTGTTTCAACTCCAAGAGGCTTGCTTCAATCCATCTCATGGATTTCCGAAACATACATACTTTATATTAGAATTTTCTAGACTATCAAAACCTTCAGGTTGTATCCAATACATCCTTAAGTGAGTTCCCGTTAAGAAACGCTGTTTTGATATCCATTTGTCAAATTTCATATTCCAAATATGAAGATATGACAATGAGAATTCTAATAACTTAAAGCATGACTTCAAGTGAGAAAGTTTTATCATAGTCGAAATATGAGTCAATCTTTTCACATTTAATCTTGCTTAATCAGTATGTTCCTTTGCTACCCATGTTAGTTTTCTCCAAGAAAACTTGATTCCATCATTGGTTTTTACACCTTAGGTTAGAAAGATCAAGTTCCAAACTTGATTAATATACATGGATTGCCTTTTAGATTTTATGACTCCAGGCCATTAATCTAAAATGGAGCGGACATTGCATTTTGATAGGAAGTAAATATACCATTCTCAATGAACTTTACCTCTTATACTTTCTTTAATAAGAAATCCAATATTTCTCATTATAGATTGTATCCTATCATATATGCAATTACTTGTGTAATTTGAACGAATTTCCACAACTCCTTGTGAAAGTTCATTCAACTCCATCTAAGGTTCTATGTTATCTTCTAGGTCTCGAACCATTCGAGATATATTTTACTCCCACTGATTCTTTTAGAGATAAACAATTTACCTAGAAAAGTACCATGACAAGCAACAAACAATTTGTTTTTTAGAAGTAAAATAATATCCTCAAGTTTCCTTGGGATATCCCATGAAAATACATTTATTAGATTTAAGTGTGAGCTTGTTCCAAACAAGTCTTTTCGCAAAAAGTCTCACCATCTTAAATCTTTATGGAAGACAAACCAAGTTTTCTTTCATTCCATATCACATATGTACATTTGAACCTATTTTATGGAACTCAAATTAGTGTAATTATAGCGGTTTCCAAAACATAACCCCAAAATAAATAATTGAAGATCAATTTGACTTTATCATCTAATGAACCATATCCAATAAGGTTCTAACACCTCCACGTAGCCACATCATTCTAAATGGTGTTCTCGGTGGTGGAGTTAATTTGTGAAACAATTTCACAACCTAAAGATGATTGTCAAATTCTTGGTTTCAATTATTTTCATTACACGATCGAATCGGGATTTCTGAATAATTTTGGCCAAGTTCCCAAATCCTCTTTTAGCATTGCTACTAATAATGAACCATATACATCGACATTTATTAGGTCTATAATAAGATCAGCATTTTACTACTCCTAGTAAAAGTTGTCTTAATCCAAGTAAATAAAGATTTGCATAAATCATATATTTCAAAATCGTATGACTTTAAAACTCCGTCCCATGGAAATTTAGATATGCGTTTCTCATTTATTTGATCAAAACAATAATGCCTTGAGAATTTAATTATTTATGTTATAGTCTTATATTTATTATTTTGTTCTTCAAGATTTAAGATATGAGATTTATTTATATGATTTAACAATACGATAAAGCAAATCATAATAAATAAAGCTCTTTCTTATTCCAAATAAGAAATAATATCTTTCATTATCTTATAGCAAAATAATACTTTCTACTTAATGAGCAAAGCCACTTCATAAGTGTTCCACGAACAATGTTGCAACTCTTGCATCATTATCATTCGCAGATTAACTTTACCTTTTATAAGTAGTCTTTCTTTTTATTAATTGTTGCACATTTATACAAATGTGGGATCCAATCCGGTATCCAATACCCAATGATTAAAATTAGAAAGATTAATTTTATAACATAAATATCCTTTGTGGTTGTTTGTCACTACCATTCACTTTTTTATTGATCATCCAAAATTTTGATTGCAATTTTAAATGGTCAATCAAATTGCCACATTACCAAATTGCATTATTCAGAGTCATAATTTTAGCCACAAATTATTTCCTTTAGGTTTGACAACGTTTGTCTTACCTTTAGCTTTTAATCCTTCCTTTTAGAAAATCATAAAGTCAAAATCGAATTTTTCGACTTAGGTCATCATCTTTCCTCATGATAGTTTTCAGATATTGAGAGCACAAACCAAAGTCTCATCAATTCGACTAACTTCAGCAATCAAGAAACAATTCAAGATTCTAATTTTAGTTTATCTGAATTCTTAATTGACATCACTTTTCAGGAAACTTGGTTTCGCAAACCAGCCGTCTGAAATTAGATTCAATCCCAATTAATCTTGAACGTGCATTTAATTTCAGAAACATGGTTTCTGAAACCATCATCTGATAATTAAATTCAACTCAAAATATTTATCTTAGAAGCGGTAGATTTTAATTTCCAAATTTATCCTATAATTGCATTTCTTGATTCATTTAGGATTTGGTGCTCATGGTAATCAAATCACCATGATTATCAAAACCAAGAATAAACAATTATTCATGAATCTAAGATCATCAACAAGTTAATCAAATTAAATTTTGATGATCCTACGGAACATAGTAATCAAATTAATATTGCAATTTAGGTTACTCAGGATTATTAAGATGTATAATTTCCATTCTTGCTTTAGAACAATTCTTAAGCTCATGAATAATTTCCATTCTGAAGAACAGATCGCAGTTAATAAACATAATTAAAGTTTAAGAAATATTCTACACAAATATGCAAATAAATATACACCTATATTTCATACCAGTCATTTAAGAGATATATAGATTGTATTTCATAAATACTCCCACTAAATTATATAACCTTCATATACATCAATGTATAATATAATTTGAATGGGCTAAGATCCATATTTCACTTAACTTTGAGTCGGCTAAGGCACGACTGCTCAAAATAAGTTATTTAGGTAGACACTCCTTGTCAATCATATCGTATATGACTCTTAGATCTTTTATGAGATTTTAGATATCGTATATCTAACATGTTTTAATCTCATCTGTGCCTTAGGCCCAAAACTGTTTTGATAAGCCTAATTAAGTTAAACCTTTTAAACGTATAGGAATCACTGTTTCCTCATCTTGCTCATAAATGGATAGAATCAATGCACCTACGCTAGGGCGTACCCCACAAAACTACCCACGTACTCACAAGTGTTTTAATCATGGACTGGCACGGAACTTAAATTTTAAAGAAGGTTCACAACATATAAGCATGGTAAATGTTTATAGTCACATAATATAAACACATAAAGCAAA
>JAOWBW010001859.1:131356-176653 GCA_026119855.1 Campanula takesimana | reverse complement strand
AAAGAGTTTGAAACCTTGTCTGTGACGGGAGCTAGCAAGGAAAGGGGATCCGTCTGGGGACAAAATGGCGGATACAAGTTTGAGGAGGTAGTTCCTAAGGGCGCCGCCAAGGATGCTATGGGCAATGAGTGGAAACGGTGTGGTAATGCAAAGAATGTTCGGAGAAGACTTGGTTGTTACCTGACCTAATTGACTTCGAAAAGGAAATGATTGCCGTGATTGAAGATGGACCTCTTGCAACCTTTGACCAACACACTCTTGCAAAGCCAACGGACATGCCTCTGAAAAATTGGGTAACCTTCTCTGGACCGGTGGCGAGCAAAGAAGAAATGACCGCGAAACTTGGACTGGTCCCTCGTCCCCTAGAGTCAAATGTCATAGGATCCAATGTAGTTGAGTCTCCCCAATCTCTAGTCTTTGAATTCGAGTCTGTCTCCTCGAGGGCCTCACGCCCGAGGATTATGAACTTGTAGCCAACGTTGTATTCCCGTTTGCATTGAATGAAATGATAGACCTTTCCGAGTATCCCCTCATTGCCAACTTATTAGATGATAAATTAACTAATAATCTGAAAATGGTTAATAATGAATCACCTAATAATGCAGACGCACTAAACAATCCAAACATTAAACAGTCATCAAAGCAGGTTGTTGACCAAGAGGAAAACCGTGCCCAAGCTGCCGAAGAGGTTTTGACTAAGGTGAATTTGGGAACCGAAAATGAACCAAAGGAGACACAGATTGGGGAATACTTCAAAGGGGCCGTAAGGGAAGCTTTGGTTGAGCTATTCAAAGAGTATGTAGATGTGTTTGCATGGTCTTATAAGGATATGCCAGGGTTGAATGCTTCGATCGTGGAACACAGGATCCCCGTGGACCCCGAGGTGAAACCCATTAAGCAAAAACTTCGGCGGATCAAACCAGAATGGTCCCTGCAGGTCAAAGAAGAGATTGAGAAGTTGCTTCGGGTCGGCTTTATAAGAGTGATAGAATACCCCTCATGGCTCTCCAACATAGTAACGGTCACAAAGGCCAACGGAAAGGTTCGATGCTGCGTCAACTTCAGGGATCTCAACAAAGTGAGTCCCAAATTGACTTTCCCCTCCCAAGCATCGACATGCTTGTGGATACAACCTCTAGCTTTGAGGTTAAGTCTTTTGTGGATGGCTTCGCCGGATATAACCAGATTAAGATGGCAGAGGAGGACCAGGAAAAAACTGCCTTCACCACCCCATGGGGAACCTTTTGCTATACCGTGATGCCTTTCGGGTTGCGAAACGCTGGGGCTACCTACCAAAGAGCTGCGACGCACTCTTCCACGACATGATCCATAAGGAAGTAGAAGTGTACGTCGATGACATGATCGTGCATTCTAAGGGTTCTGACGGGCAACATTTGATAGACTTGAGAAAGTTCTTTGACAGGCTTAGGAAGCACTCCATGAGACTTAATCCGACAAAGTGCACTTTTGGGGTTTCTCGTGGCAAGGTTTTGGGATACATGGTCACCGAACGGGGCATCGAAATTGATCCTCAAAAGGTTAAGGCAATTGTGGAAATGAGGCCACCTCGCACCCAAACAGAGGTAAAAGCCTTCATGGGAAAGTTGCAATACATTAGCCGCTTCATAAACCAACTCACTCCCATTTGTGAGCCCATCTTCAAACTGCTGAGAAAGAATGCCGAGGTCAAATGGAACGGGGAGTGCCAAAAAGCATTCGACAAGATTAAGGCCTACCTCATCCAACCGCCAATCCTATGCCCTCCGCACAAAGACAAGCCACTCTTGCTTTACCTAACGGTAACTGATGCGTCGATAGGAGCAATATTGGCCCAAGAGAAGAAAGATTCAAAGGTGGAAAATGCCATCTACTTTGTGAGCCGTAAGCTACAAGGAAGCGAGCTCAACTACTCCCCAATTGAGAAGACTTGCGCAGGATTGGTATGGGTCGTGAGAAAGTTAAAACATTACATGCAGGCTCATCCGATACAACTTATTTCCAAAATAGACCCCATCAAATTCTTATTGGAAAAGCCATCTTTGTCCATGAGGCTTGCCAAATGGTCCTTCTTCTTAGCCGAGTACGATATCAGTTATGTGTCGAGAAAGGCAGTCAAAGGAAGGGTTTTGGCAGAACACTTGGCAGATTTCCCTAGTAATGAAGAAAGGGGGCCCGAACCAAAATTCCCAGATGAAGGAATCTTTACCCTCGAGGGAGGAAATAGGTGGCAATTGTTCTTCGACGGAGTTGCCAATAAAAGAGGAAACGGTGTAGGATTGCTCTTGGTGAACCCAAAAGACGAGCACACCCCCATCGCCATCAAATTGAACTTTGATGTCACCAACAATGCCGCAGAATATGAGGCATGCACAGCCGGTTTGGAGGCAGATTTGGAAAGGAATGTTAAGGAGCTGGAAGTATACGGCGATTCGGCCTTGATTATCAACCAAGTCTCGAACAAATGGAAAACATTGGATCCCGGTTTGCGGAAATATCATGCCTATATGGAAGAGCTCATAGCACAATTCCAAGAGGTCAGCTTCCATTACCTGCCGAGGGACCGGAACCGTTTCGCCGACGCCCTAGCAACTTTGGCTTCATTGGTGGAAATCCCCGAGGGATAATTGATAAAACCATTCCGGGTCGGGAGAAAGGAAAGCCCAGCATACTGCTTCGAAATCGGAGCAATCCTGGAAGAGGTAAAGGAGCCATGGTACAACCAGATTTACCAATTCCTCAAAGAAGGAGAAGCTTCCTTCATGAATGAAAAGGGAGAGTATTTGCACGGGATCAAAGCCAAAGGTATGACGGCACTCAAGCGGTTGGCATCCAATTACGTCATCCTGGGGGACATCCTATACAAAAAACGCCATCAGGGCCTTCTCCTTAGATGCATAAGTGGGGAAAGGGCAAAAGAACTCATGCAAGAAGTTCATGGTGGGGTGTGTGGTCCTCATATGAACGCAAGGGTATTAATGCAAACCATTCTGCGGATGGGTTACTTCTGGATCTCAATGGAAACAGATTGCATGCAATTCGTAAGGAGGTGTGATAAATGTCAGCGTTTCTCCAACCTCAACCACCTACCGCCTCATCATCTCTACTGCATGACTACACCATGGCCCTTCTCAACATGGGGCATAGATGTTATCGGGAAAACCTCCCCGTCTGGTAGCAATGGTCACGAGTTTGTTTTGGTAGCCGTGGATTACTTCACAAAGTGGGTAGAGGCTAAGTCATATCGAGTCCTCACCTCCAAGAAGGTGGCAGGATTTATAAAAGAGAATATCATGTGCCGGTACGGGGTCCTGAACGAGGTCATTACCGACAACGGCTCGCACTTCGAGGGAGAATGCGATCGATTATTGGGAGAATTCCGAGTTACTCGCCACAAGTCCTCCCATATAGACCCCAGACCAATGGCGCGGTAGAAGCCGCCAACAAAACGCTTGAGAGATCATTAGAAAGATGGCAACACGGGGAAGAAATTGGCCCGAAAAGCTACACCTAGCTTTGTGGGGCTACCGGACTTCGGTCAGAACATCCATAGGAGAAACTCCTTTTGCTTTAACGTACGGAATGGAAGCCATGCTCCCCGCAGAATTGGAAGTACCGTCACTAAGAGTTTTGTTGGAAAATAAGATCCACGAGGTCGATTAGCTTCGAAGCCGACATGATGAGCTGGCCTTATTGGACGAACGTCGCCTGAGAGCCATGGAACACATCCGCGCCTACCAAGGGAGAATGGCGCGAGCCTTTGATAAGAAGGTAAAGCCTCGAGAGATTCGGGCAAGAGATTTAGTCCTTAAGGAAAAACCCCCGGGGAGGTCTAATCCCGATGGAAAATGGGAACCCGTGTGGATTGGTCCCTTTGTGGTACAAGAAGTCTTTTCAGGGGGCGCAATGAGGATCGCAGACTTGGACGGCAACCCATTTATGCACCCAGTCAATGGTGATAAGATCCGTCGTTACTTTGTTTAAAAAAAAAAGAAAAAAGAAAAAAGGGGTGCTAAAAGAATATACCCACCTAGATTGAAAACCCATTTGGGCGGTCTAGAGAAAAAACAGGGTCGCATCCTAAAAATTTGTGGAGAAATGAACTACGATGACCTGAGCCCCTTAGATTTTCATTTGTAAAAGGGGAACATAGGCACCCAATCTTTGGTCCGGTCTAAAAAATAAATAAAAATCAAATTGGACTTGAGCAAGAGCTCCATGAGAATGCAAATTGGCTTCATAAGTAACCATTTTCATTACAGTTAAAACACTTCTTTGATGAGTTCAAGCACGGTCTACTCTCGACCCAACTAACATGCTTAAGACATAACTAAAATACCTAAGATAAACTAATGTGTCTGCAATGGCAATGGGTGGATACATGGAAATCACTGTTCTTCATCCCTCCACTTCTTCTTTTGACTTCTTCGGGTCTTCTTTTTCTTCACCTCAAAGATGTCAATTCCCCCTTTTCCATGATCAGAGGCTCTTCCAGCGTCATCTACGAGCCCGGTCTCCCTCAAAGCCGCATTGGCGGCAGCCCGAGCCCGAAAATCCTCCATTCGTGCCCCCGCCTTAGGTATCGCGGCCATCCTCCTGTCTGCCAAAACTCTGTAGTCCTCAACAACGTCTCCAGTGATGTTATGGCCACTCGCCACAGCTTCGGTCTCCCTTAGAACCCTGCTAGGACCATAAGTCTCACCAAGAATAGCCTCACGCCTCTCCTCAATGAGCCTCTGAGTCTGTCCCATGGTCTGTTCATACCAGTCCAAGTACACCGTGGTCAAAACCATGCTAGCCGCTCGCCCAAGAAGTGCCCGAGCTGGAAAGAGGGAGTAAGTCCACGACCGGGACAGGAATGAAACGGTGGAGGAATCCCACATAGACAGAGATGGAAGCCTCAAGTGCTCCGGGTTGACACCCGACCACTCCAACAGTGGAGTCTGCGGTAACCCAAACTGACGACAGACCAAAGAAAGGATATAATGAGATGAACCCAAGAGTCCTGGCACCCGAACAAAGGGGGAATTATCTTGATATTCCCGCACCGAGGCAATACGCCAATGGGGAACTAACCAGCGTATCTTGACAGTCGTGAGGTGAGCCATGTAAGCCTCCCAATCACTCTGAACTAGGTCCAAGATAATGCCTCTCAAAGAGTAAGACCAAGGATTGTGAGAGATAGGAGCCTCCGGAATGGCCATCAACCTCTCCCTCAACCACAAAGTAAGCAAGGCAGGGCTACCGCTGCGCATGAAACCATCCCCCAAAGCCAAGCGGTCCATACCGTGAAGGGTCTCGCCCAAGATTAAGGGGACAATATCCTTCCCCGCACGGCACTCCTCGAGGGCACTCAATAAAACCCGATGGCAGGTGCCCTTGGAACTGACCATGTAGAAAAAAGCAAGGACGCATAAACCAGAGGCATTCCAAGAAGCCTCATCCGTGCGATCCATGAACTTCTCAGGGACATCCGAAATATCAATGAAAGTGTGATCAAGGACCATGCATTGGGCCTCTTCCAAAGAAATACCAAGAAGAGAAACCAACCTCTCAACACACATGGTGTCATCAACCGAAGGAAGAGCTATAACCTCCGTGTCCACGCCGCCCACCAAAGCCTTGAAATCCTCATAAGTAGGAGTGATCTCGTTGTAGGAGAAACAATAGACATGCCTCCTAACATCCCAAAAGGACGCAGCAGCCCTCAATAGCTCAAGATCCGGAATGAACTCCTTGAGAGACCAAAGGGATTGAAGGCCAAACATGGATTGGAAAGTTCCCTTGTGATTCCTCATGTGGGACCGCATCCAAAGCCTAAGGTTACCCTCGAAACATTCTTGATGAATTTTGGACAATTTTGGTGGTTTCTCCATGAGAAAGGGTTCCATGGAAAAAAGGAGCTTTCGAAATGAAAAAGACGAACTGATTGATGAACTCAGGACTGTGGCATTTAAGTAGATGACTAGGCCTGGAACAAAATTGAATGAAAAAGGAGTACTCCCTTCCCGAGCCGTACAGCTACTTTAGCCCTGTCAGGATTGATGATTTCTTGTTAGCTTTGTGGTCCAACCCATTTAAAGCCCCTTCCCAACCAATGTCATAAATGCAACCGAAAAATGCCCTCCTTGGCTCATGCAACTTGAATTGAACCTAGAAAATTTAGGTTCCCGAAGTCGTCACAGGCAGTCCTAGCGACGTAAGCCCAGCTTTGTGAAATTAAATATGGTTGTCCTCGACGTAAGCCCAGTTAAAATTTTTGAGAAAATATGGCCGTCCTCGACGTAAGCCCAGTTAAAAGTTAAAGTTTGGTAATGGTCTTTTGCTTGATGCTTATTATGGCCGTCCTCGACGTAAGCCCAGTTAAATTTTTTTTGAGAAAATATGGCCGTCCCCGACGTAAGCCCATTAGCTATGACTTAGAATAGTCGTTATAGGCTAGAGACTTTGTTCCGGCAGTCCTTAGAGGGACGTAAGACCCGTTTTCCCGTCAATCTCCCCAAAGACGGAGTTGACCCCGGTCAAGCTATGACTTAGAATAGTCGTTATAGGCTAGAGCCTTTGTCCCGGCAGTCCTTAGAGGGATGTAAGACCAGTTTTCCCGTCAATCTCTCCAAAGATGGAGTTGACCCCGGTCAAGCTATGACTTAGAATAGTCGTTATAGGCTAGAGCCTTTGTCCCGGCAGTCCTTAGAGGGACGTAAGACCAATTTTCCCATCAATCTCCCCAAAGACGGAGTTGACCCCGGTCAATCTATGACTTAGAATAGTCGTTATAGGCTACAGCCTTTGTCCCGGCAGTCCTTAGAGGGACGTAAGACCAGTTTTCCCGTCAATCTCCCCGAAGATGGAGTTGACCCCGGTCAAGCTCGGACTTAGAATAGTCACCATAGGCCGTCCCCGACGTAAGCCCAATAAAAATCTGTAAGTCAACCCTCTCCTATAGAGTCAAGTTGACCATATCCCCAGCAAGTCAACCCTCTCCCATAGAGCCAAGTTGACCATGTCTCGCCTCTGACCCCTAGAGTCATGCCTCCTTGTGGACCTAAGTAACCCCGCGTACCTCCGAACTACGTTAGGCTTGATTCCCCGCAAACGGGATACGTAGGAATCCTATACCACTAGGTCCATCCATGCAACCAAAATCGGTTAAAGCCGTCGTCCCGTCAGATTGGGATGCTTATTTCTATCGACAACCCCGCTCCTTCGAAGCGACGTTGCCGAGGGGCTCTGTAAGTACCCCAATCTGAAACCGACCTATCTTAGAGGTAGCCTTAGCACCGTTTCAAGGATAAGCTAATAGGCCAGGACCTCCCTAGGATAAGCTATAAATTACAGGACTACTCTGGTATAAAATTGTAAAAATCCAGAAGCTCGCCAGGCTGAGCCGTACGGATGCTTTGGGTACTAGAGGGGCCTAGCCATACGGCTGGTTTGGGCACCCTCAGTCCCTATAAATAGAACCCCTTGGTGATCATTTCAGGGGGGGGAGAAAACATTAGAACTAAGGTTATTCTGTCGAATTCACCTCACAATAGTGTGAGTAAGAGTGAACAAAGAGTGAAAGAGAGAAAGGAAGATTGGCCTAAACCAAGATAGGTAAAGCCACCTCCTCCCCCTCCCTTCTCTTCATCTAAGAACTCTATTTATCTTTGATCTTGTCATTTATTGTTGATCTTTACATTCTTGCAAGTCTTGTCCATTCAAGCAATATACATATATCTATTATTATTTATATTTCCTAGTCCAAGCCATGAGATGATCAAAGGTGCCCTCCATACTTTGTGTGGAAGAGGTTCAAACCTAGTTTGATCATAGCTTGTTGATTGTTCATTTACATTCTTGTCATGGATGATGCTCTTGTTGTTCATTTTGCTCATCTTAAGCTATGATGATCATGTTGAGGATAAAGTCTCAATCTTTATCCCCATCACCTTGATCTAGCCCAAAATTCCCAAGTTTGAGTAGTAAAGATTCAATCTTTATGGTTTGTTCTTGTCCCTAGAGGATTAATCTTGCCTAGAAGAGCCATTTTGATGGTAAAGTTTCAATCTTTACTCATCAAATGGTCATTATGGCTCAAAAGGGCATATTGGCCACCTTTTTCATGTTTCTCCCATGATTGCCTTTGATCATGCCCAAACTCTTGCTTTGGGAGGCTCTTAGATGATCAAATGGCATAGGAATGAGTTGTTAATGTTGTTTTTGTGTTGGAATAACAAACTAGAATCAGAACAGTTTGGTCCAGTTCAAGCAGAATGCTCTGTTTCTGCCTAGAACTGGACTGTTGCTTGAATAAACTGTAAAATCCCAGGAGTGGCTTCCCCATCCGTACGGCTACTTTGGCTGTATGGAGAGATTGACCATTTTGCCCTTCTGTCTTCTGTTTTCTTGCCAAACAAACCCCTTTTTCAGTTGAAAAGATAAATAAAAAGTTAAAACAAAGATTTTCCGTTAAAAAACACACACACACACACATGCACTTTTGTTAACTAACAAGGGAGACTCGTCTTTGTCCGAGGCAACTTGGGAGGACGTAAAAACTCTTCCCAAGTTGTAACCTGACCTCCGAACCTTTGAACTCAAACCTTTGTCATTTTGTTGGGTTTAAAATTAAAAAAATGTGGCGACTCCATTAAATTTGACCGGTTCCCGTGTTTGGCGTTTCTCCCCATACTCATCGCGTTTCCATGCGGGGCGGGATCCTTACACCAACTACCCTTCCTTTTGATCTTTTAATTCAAATTGTAATTTCACCAACGGTCAATCCTATTACCAAGGTACAAATTACATTCTTTGGATTTTAGGTTTTGCCACAAATATTTCCTTTTAGGCTTAACAACTTTTGTCTTACCTTTATCTTAAATCCTTGTCCTTATTAACCTTTAGAGTTTGAGAATGTTTCTATTTGATATTAAGACTTAGCATTTTAAACATCAAATATCGCTTATGAATTGATATCAAATCCGTTTGTTAGTTCCAAACTAACATGATAACCAAGCCGTATAAAGTAATTAATATGTCTCTCCATGTTCAAAACATGAGAACTTATTACCATACATTTTCATTCATCAAATGAATGTTAGACTCTAATCAATCTCAAACTTTTCTTGCCTTCTTGCTTGTAGGAACGCTTTCTACGTGATTGCTTATCAAATAAGCATCCATGTGTTTCAGATACTTCTAAAGTTCTGAACATATGGTAGCAAGTCATAAGACAATTGACATCTATAGAATCATCCACATATTTCTAATAAATGTCTTTGTCCATCCTTAAGCATTAGGTTTCTTAGAAATAGGATTTATTAAGAATTCATAACTTCCGATCTTGCTTTAGAACAATTCTTAAGCTCGTGACTAGGTCATAGAAGTTAATCTTATTCTTCTTAAAGTGGGGTCAATCGCAGTAATTATACATGATTATAGTTTAAGACATTCTACGAAATATGCAAATAAATATACACATATATTTCATACCATTATCATTTAGAGACATTTAAAGTATTTCATAAATACTCCCACTAAATTATACACCTTCAAATACAAAAATTGTATAATATAATTTAAGTAGGCTAAGATCCGTATTCCACCCAAATTTGAGTCGGCTAGGGCACGACTGCTCAAAATCAAGTTATTTAGGTAGATAACTCTTTATCAATCACATCATATGTGACTCTTAGATCTTTTATGAGATTGTTAGACATCTTATGTCAAACATGTTTTAATCTAATCTGTGCCATAGGCCCAAAACTGTTTTGATAGCCCAATTAAGTCAAACCATTTTAAACGTATAAGAAACTCTAATTCACTCATCTTGCTCATAGATGAATAGAATTAATGCGTCTACGCTAGGGAGTAACCCACATAAAACTACCCATGTACTCACAAGTGTTTTAATCATGGATTGGCACTTGACTTAAGTTTTAAGAAGGTTTATTTGCTTAGAGATATGCATCATATATTTAATTATGTCAAACATAATATAATATAGTCTTTGCATAATGATGTTAACTAATCCAATTAATTAACAAAAGCAAAATCTTGTGATTTAATTATGAAGCAACATAATGGGGACGGAATCTAAATTATCTGTAAACAATTTACCGATTGGATATTTCATTCGCATCCCAGAAATAAGGCGTAAGCCTGCCATTGGTCCATGCAATGAATTAGTCCAAATTTAGTTTCATTCTCTTGCAAACGATTTGCACTTTGTATAGGGGTAATTCGGAAACTTTGAGATTACGCCAATCTTAAACTCCTTTAAGATTCTGATCTCATTAAAAGTTTGGACTTCTGAACTTAAATCTGTTTCAGGAAACACGGTTTCCAAAACCAGCCATCTGAAAAAGATTAGAATCAGAATTTTCCAAACCGGTCACCACAAAGCATCTTGAAATTGAAAGCACAAACCGCACGGCCGAAACTAAGCCAAAAAGCATCCACATTTCCGTACTAAGATCAAGAAACCAAGCAACTTCTCTATACGGTCGAAACTAAGCCAAAAGGCATCCACATTCCTGTATAGATTGGTCACATGCCTCAAGACCCTTTCATTGTATGTTAATCTCACAAATTACAGCAATTCTAAACTCTTTAGAACTCTGATTTCTGCATCCTTTCTGAATTCTTCGGCCGAAAACTGTTTCAGGAAACACGATTTCGAAAACCAGCCGTCTGAAAGCAGTTTCCAGTTTTCAGATTCGAATTCTGTAAACAATTTACAGAATAATCTGAACACCAGAAAACAAAATCAAATTTGAGAATTTCCAAACTAACCGTACGGATCAGTTTGGCATCATCCAAACCATCCGTACGGATCCATTGGTAGGATCCCAGATTTCCAAGTTTTTCAGAATTTCAAAAATTCGACCAAATCCAATATCATGTTTGTACATAATCAGATTACAGAAACATGAATTTACAGATTATGAATTTAATTAGATCTAATCAATATCATGAATAAACAATTTATTATATATATAAATTAGATCTAAATTATCAATACACATAATCCAATTATTTATTGATAATCCCAACATGCAATTATTCATATAGATCAAATCAATATAATAATCACATAATCCCCATGTCATGCTCATAAACCTTTATATCTCATATAAAACTCAAATCACGCATTCATCTTATTATCATGTAGATATCATATAATCAAATTAAACAATTTCAACATGATATACTAAAATAATCAACAACGAACGGGGCTCTGATACCACTGTTGGGTTTTGATGCATCATGCGCAGCGAAATAAACAGATAAAATCAAACACACATGAGCCTGGATCCGTGCATGTTGATTAAATTAAATACAAGATGAAAGAAACATACCCTTGATGATCGAATCCATGAACACGGACTTTAAGGTGCTAATGCAAACACCCTCTATCGGTATCCACACGTCGAACGGATATCAAGAACACCTTCTTGATCTGGATTGCTAGACCCAATGCTTTATGGAGAAACGATTTCTTCGTAAGAATTATTTTGCTTCATTGATTATTGAGTTATGATGATTCTAAATCTCAAAACTAATAATCCCCTCTATATTTGTGTAATTGTTTCTCAAACAACATGTTATGATTTTTAAAATCAACCATTAGGTTTCTCAAACCCGACTGCACACATATATAATAGGGTATAAGCCTAATTCCTTTTGGGATCAGAATTCCTTGTCAAACAAGAGATCTGAACAAACTGTTTTCCGTCTGGACAAACCATCTGTACGGATTGGTTGGGTGGCTCCCAAACCATCCGTACGGATCCTTCTAGCAGGATCCAGTTTTTTCGCGTTTTCTGTGCCTTATTCAATCCGTTCTATTGTGTGTGACCCAATAGGATTATACTAAGTTGGCAACGAGTCCGAACGAGTCAGAACCCGTAAGTCATAAGCGGACTCTAGCAAGACATTATGACTACCCAATTAGTATAACTTTGAAAGCCCAAAGTTGCCTTATAGAACATATCACAATCCCTTTGTCATACGATATCATATTGGACATAAGTCATGGTCCACGTAAACTTATGTTGTCCAATGCTTTCTCGATCTTGAGTAGATTGATATGAGCAAATAACATTGAACACTTCAATTCATTTGGGTACGGCCGTACACTATTATTAATCTTACTCATCGAGTGGCCAAACAGATATCTCTCCTGAGAGAGGGACAAATCCCATCTTGACTTATCATTCTTCCCTACAAGAATCCGATTATGCCAATCGTAGCGCTTATAACTTCCCGCTTAGGGGTAGCATTTGAGTACGTCAAACATAATGTTCATCATGTGGAAGACTATGATAATCTCAGGTCTAAGGATGAATGATATAACTATTATGAGATTTAATTATGACATTTGACCATGACATAAATCTCATAACGGGTCTATCCAGTACTTGTTCTCCAACATGTACCCACAAGTTTAATCCGCATCCTATGCGCTATAATCATCATATGATTATCCATTAAACTCATGCTAGCCCTTCATACGTGCTAGGTACAATGATTATTATAATAAACATGTAAAAGATATAATAATCGGGTTTGTTATCTCTATAACAATGAAGCTATGATATAACGCATAGGCCTTTCTCAAGGGCCTAGGGCATAATATCTAACAGTTGTAAATCTTCTAGTGGTACATCATTTGAGCCATCCCAATCATAGGTAATTTGGGGGATAGGTTCTTCCACATTGATGGGTGTTTCAACTTCAACTCCATTTGAGGTAGCAGCAGATGAGGTAGCTTCTGGTGCTTCAGGTGAGGTAGATGGAGGTGCAGTTGAGGTAGATGGATTTCCTTGTGTTGATGAATTTTGCGGTCGAGTGGTACCTATCTCATTTATCTCAACAAAATCATCAGCAACATTTGGATCCATATGTGGCTCAAGGAGAGAATGTTCATCAAAAGTAACATGGACAGATTCAACTATCTTAAGAGTGGTTTTATTAAATACACGAAAAGCTTTTGAGTGTTTAGCATACCCAATAAATATACCTTCATCGGCCTTAGGAGCAAATTTACCTCGATGTTCTTTATCGTTGTAGAGTATGAAGCATTTGCATCCAAATATCTTGAAGTATGCTATGTTGGGGGATCTTCCTCTCCAAAGTTCATAAGGAGTTTTGTTGTAGGTCTTGTTGATGAGGGATCTATTTTGAGTGAAGCATGTTGTGTTGACTGCTTCAGCCCAAAAGTATTGGGGTAGCTTTGCTTCAGCAATCATTGTCTTTCCAGCCTCTATCAACGTTCTGTTCTTCCTTTCCACTACACCGTTTTGTTGTGGAACTCCAGCGGCAGAGAAGTTGTGGTCAATACCATGATCATCACAGTACTTAGCAATACTGTTGTTCTTGAATTCTGTACTGTTGTCGGATCGAATACTAACGATGTCATCTTCTTTTTGTGTTTGGAGCTGTCTGAAGAGTGCGGTCAAAATGTCATAGCAATCATCCTTTGAGATCATCATTTCAAACCACGTATATCTTGAATAATCATCTACCACAGCTAAGGTATATCTATTTCCTCCAATGCTTACGGTAGAAACAGGTCCAAATAGATCCATATGTAGTAGTTGCAAACATCTTGAAGTTGAAGGTGTCGTCTTGCTGGAGAAAGACGCTTTTGGTTGTTTTCCTAGTTGATATGCTGTGCACTTCTCATCGTGGTGATCGGCTACTTTGGGTAGACCACGAACTAGATTCTCTCTACCAATCTTGGAGAGATACTTGAAGTTTAAGTGACTTAGTCTTTTGTGCCGCAGCCAACTATTCTCACTAACATTCTTTGCTACAAAACAGAGATTAGAAGAAATGCAAGATGAATTAAAATCAACAACATAAACATTTTTCTTACGAATCCCTTTGAGCAAAGTGACGCCGGATATGCCATCTTTGATGAGACAGAAATTTGAAGTGAAGTGGCATTGCAATCCTTTATCGCAGAACTGAGATATTGAGAGTAGATTGTGTTGTAGTCTAATAACTAGAGAGACTTATTGGATGGTGATTTTTCCTTTTCGAATAACTCCATATCCTACAGTCTTTCCTTTGTTATTGTCTTCGAAGGTTACTGATGGACCTTTCTCTTCACGGACATCTTCCAATAAGTTTATATCTCCGGTCATGTGCCTTGAACAGCCACTATCGAGATACCATAAGCTTGATTTATCCTTGGAGAGTCCAGCCATTAAGTAGAGAACCTATAAAATAAACATTTAAGAATGAGGTCCCCTTTTTATTCTTTTGGGTCCAAAGGGTTAGCAACTTTTAACAACCCACACTTGCCTCACAGAAGGGGGTTTAAGCCTTCTGGGATTTGGTGTGAATCTTAAAAGACATTCAGCAGCCTTATGGCCATAATCATCACACACAGAACAATGGTGGAAGCCACCCAACTGAGGGTTAACAAACTTCGTTGAGGTCTTGAGCACAACATCATTAACTGGTATGGATGCGGTCTCCTTAATAAAGTTCATCCTCTTGAACTTTGCTGCCTTGCCGCCACTTGCGGTCGCCGGCTTCCAAGATGCGGTCTCCAGCTTCCTAGGTGCGGTCGATTGACCTCGCAGCAATATCACGTGGTAGGGAGCACCATCTACCTTGCTAGAGGAAGCCTCTGCGGTAGGTTCATCCATGGCAATACTTTTCAACTTTGACTTGCCAGTTTGTTTCTTAGGGTAGACATAATTGAACTCTAGTTTTTTCTTTGGTTCTTCGGTTTTCTGCAATTTTTTCCATCCCTCTGTGTAAATAACCCAATATTGGTTCGCAGTCAATAACATCTTCACCTTTGAAACATGATGTTTAGCCTTCGACCCTTCCAAATTTTGCTGGGGAAATTTCTCATCTCTTTCACAACAAGATGCACATTTAAAGTTGTCACTAGTTTGGAATCCCAAGCCTTCTTTATCACCACTAGACTTTTGGGATTCTAAGATTTGTTCCATAGTGACACGAGAATTGGTCCACTCATTAGTAATCCTTTTAAGGTTATTTATCTCAGCAACCAATTCATCGTTTTTAACTTTAAATATAGCATTTTGTTCTTCTAAGGAACGATTTCGATCAGTAAGAGGAGTCATGCTCTTGATCTGCTCCTTAAGGAGGGTGAGTTCATAGCTTAATAGAGTTTTCTCCATCTTAAGCTGGGAAATCTCTTCAGTTAAAAGTGCTAAAGCTTCCTTCATGCCAGAAAACTTACTAATTACCTGTTCAGCTTTCATGAACATCTTTTCTTGTTCATCAGGAGAAATGTCAAACTTGACTTGAGGTGTGGTAGACAGAACATCCTTCACTTTGGGATTTAGTAGAGCTTTCTTTGCTGCACTCACATCACATCTTGAAAATGGAAGATCACCATTCCTCTGCACTGGAGTTAGGAGTCCTTTATTAGCAAGTTCATTAGCCGTATAACTCTTCCGTTTGGGTTTCACATTGGGTGAGAATTGATTATCATCCTCATCATCGGAACGAACGACCAAACAAATGTGACCTTCTTCAGAATCCTCATCGCTTTCATCAGAATCTGACTCTATCCAAGTAGCTAACTCTTTTAAGGTAGAGTCTTCTTCAACCATCATTACCTTTTTCTTAGAATACCTTGGAGTGAAGTTGCTTTTCTTCTTCATATACTCAAATTTGGGAATTGGACATTCTGATGCGAAGTGACCTGGTTTCCTGTAATTAAAACAAACAAGATCTTCTTTCTTCTTGGAGAAGTTGAAGTTCTCTTTCTTCTTTGACGGGATGCTCCTTGAAAACCTTGATAGAGCTTTGCTTATTGATCCGGGTCTTGCTGTTTTTCTGAACTTTTGGAATCTTTTCACGAACATAGAAAAATCATCATCATCCATATCAAGCAATTCTGATGTGGAGATTTTTGGATCTTCTTCCTCGATCACTTCTTCCTTTTGAGCGACCAACGATAAACTCTTAGTTTTTCCTTCCATTTCTTCAATGTTATGGAGCTTGATATCGAAAGCTTTGAGGTTGGCATAGAGGCTTCTGAGAGACATATCATCTAGAAGCTTGGTATCTTCAAGAGTGTTTCCTTTGTGAAGATATTGAGAACCAAGAGAAGCGAGAAAATTAACATTGATTTCTTTCTTGGTAAGCTTCTTTCCGAGTGCTGTATAAGTACTCACGATCTCACAATAACGATCATAAGTGGCTCTTAGTGATTCACCGGGGATCTTGGCGAAGTTATTGAATATTCTTTGAATTACAAACTTTTTGCTTTCCTTGCAAGCTTGATCTCCTTCGATGTAATCTTCAATTGCATCCCAAAGTTCTTTTGCAGTAGCACATTCCATGATTTGTCAACGCTGCGATGTACTTAAAGTACTTAGGAGTATGCTCTTTGCTTTCACATCCATTCCAACCAGTCTTTTCTCTTTATCGGTCCATTCAGCTTTTGGTTTCTTGATTGATGGAATGTCTGCATTGGTTTCTGGATTCGGATTAGCTTTCATTGGGAAGTATGGTCCAATGGTAAGACAATCACCAAGTTGCTCGTCCATGGAGTAGAAATGAGTTAGAATGCTGTGCTTCCATATGTCAAAATTATCTTCGTCGAACGCTGGAACGTGAGTGAAGTTAACCGTTGCCATATTTTTCTGACTTGCCATTTTGAATCGGCACCCAAGCTGTTAAGCTTGAAAAACATAAGTTTTATGAAGGTGTTTTCTCTGATACCACTTGTTGGTCCCAGAGACACAACAAGGGTATGAAAAGAGTCTAGAGGGGGGGGGGGGTGAATAGCCTATTTAAAATTCTAACCCTTTTTCAAAATTCAACCTTTATGCTTACACTTGAATTTTGCGGTAGATGAAATACCACGCGGTCAAGTATAAAATGCACAACGGAAGTTTTTGTTGAAACAAGTTTAGAGTTGTTTTTGATAAGTTCATTGCGGTTGGCAAAATGTGCGGTAGGTTAAGAATGCGGTCGGTATGAGTGCGGTCGGTTGATATGTGGTAGGTTTGAGTGAGGTAGGTTGAGAGATTGAAAACTTGTGTCTTAGAGATTTTTGGCAAATGATAAGTTAGTCAGATTTTACTTAGGCAATGAGGTAGACAAACAAACACAATTCAAAATTGTTCTTAAATCTGAAAGATCAAACACTAAAAAGACAAACATGATTAATATGAACAAGTGAAGAACAATAAGAACAAGATGAACAAGACTTAAAGTAAATTTGCAAAAATATAAAGTGCAGTAAGTAAAGAACACAATGATTTGGAAATGTTCGATCTGTTAAAAGATCTACGTCCTTTAGCAAGATGGTCAGTCTTGGATTTTGAATGAGGTATATATTAGATTCGATTGAGTACAGATTACAGAGATGAAGTATTTGAATCAACACCTATTTCTATGAAGAACAATCTTAGACTTAGACCAGTGTATCCCTATTGATTCAATCTATGTGATTGATCAATCGTGGTGAGTGTGTGTGTAAGAATCAAGAGCTCTTTGGAATCTCTATGATTTAAGAGCCTAATGAAACTTTTGTGATGAGGCTTGAGATAGATCTTGAAGGTTTCTGGAGACTTGTTGAAGACTTGAAGGTTGAGTGCTTGAAGATTCGAAGGATTCTGGAAATCTTGAATATGATCTTCAATCACCAAGAATTTCAACAGCAATTTCTCTCTTAGAATCTTAGCATTTGTTCAATGAAGAACTCAAGACTATTTATAGCCTTGAAAGAGAAACTAGGCATTAGAAATACTTGAGGTCCAAGTTGAATGACAATGAGCTGTTGAATTATAATTGGAGCTCATTCTGAGTTGTCCTTTTGTTGCAGAGTCATGGTGGTCCAACTGTACTATGATGACAGTTGTATTCAAATTTGAAATTTGAATTTACAACGTTCTAAACTAACCAAGGTAAGGACACAAGTGTGACCATGGTTAAGTTTGAACCAACTTGAGTTTACTCAACCAAGATTCCATGCGGTAGGGTTCTATGCGGCAGGTGAAGGCCATGCGGCAAGGTAGATGGAATGAGGTAACCTTGGTTATGCGGCAGGCATTGAGCTACGCGGTAGATGTTCCTTGCGGTAGATAGGGGCCTTACCTCATATCTCCAGACTTAGAAAAATTGAGGGTCCTAACCTGCTAAGCCTATCAACTAAAAAGTGGATTATTCTAAAGAAGTACAAGTACTTATTACAGTATATCCTAAAGTCCACAAAGAGTAAAATAAGGTTATGAGATCAATCAAATTAAGGTAATAGGAGTGGTTTATAATAAGCATACCCAACAGGCCGGTTCACAGTTTCCTTTATTTTTTTCCTTTTAAATTGTTTTTTAATAGAAAAACTAATTTTAATAATATTTTATTACCGATCTTTTTTACTAAAAGGTACAGAAAAAATGTTAAAAGAATTAAAGAGTTTCGCCTCTCTTTTCTTTTATATACTCAATAAATTTTTATTATATTTATTCACTGAATTTGGCTAAAAATTCGGTCAAAACTCAACTTTTCTTGTCAAGTTTCCGTTAATAACAGTTAATTCTGATGAAACCGTTAAAAATCTAATGATGTTAATGCTTTTTGAAGGTTTTCGGTTCCGGTTTGGTTTGGGCGGTTAGGAACCGCCGGTTTAGACAGTTCCTAACCGCCCAAACCAAACCGGCGGTTTATATACTTAATAAATTTTTATTATATTAATGATTTTGCTGACGGTTTAGACGGTTCCGGTTTGGTTTGGGCCGTTAGGAACTGCCGGTTCACGATTTCGGTTTTCATGGCGGTTAAGGTTTTTCCGGTTCCGGTTCCGAACCGGTTCGACGGTTCCGATTTGGCCATCCCTAGCATAAACCGCAACAGTTTTTTATTGGAATGATACGTGTCAGCCGTTACGAGACGAGAGCGACAACTATCACAGATGCATAATCAATATACAACTCTTATTTAGAATCATACAAAAAAATGATACATATGCTCTCCGGAAGGAGTGCTAGAAAGCACTTAAAGAAAGAAAATTAACGGGACATATTTTTTTCGAGGTAAGTTGTCATTATTATTTTCTTTAAAATTAAGTTTTTTATCAATTCATAGTACCATGAAAGCTACAAAAGCCTTCCATTTTCGTCAAATGACCCGGGCTTATAAATAGGTTAACACAAATCTCTCTAACGAGATTCAAACCCGTGACCTCTGCATGAAAAGCTAACACCAATACCGCTTGAGGTAAAGATCTTTAGTAAGTCAGTTGTTATGAATACATACTAATTTGATTTGCAATTTCGATTTGCTTCGGCGTGAATTAGGTCTTGCGAGCTTTTCTCTACGACCCTGACTTATTCTTTCCGCCTTAGTTTTGTGCTCGACAAATGAAATAAATTTTGCACTGAATGAGATTTATAATTAATAAATTAATTTTGACCATTTAAAATAAAAAATAATTAATAAATTAATTTCATTTGTTTAAAATGAAAGGCAAAGTGTTGTGTCGGGTTTGGAAGTCAAGCCGAGCGGTTCTAAGTGCTTTGACTTGGGGTTTCGGAGTTTTACTTTAGATTGTCCGCCAAATGCCAATATATATAGAAAAACAAAGAGTGAACTTTCTACTCATATTTCTCGTGATTCCCATCAAACAGTACTCAATTTTCTCAGCTCCCCCCCTCCTTCACAACTTTCCCCCCTTCTCATTCAATTCCAATCCCTACTCTTTACCCAACTCCAATTTCTTCATCAAACCCATTTCTTCATTTCTCAATTCCCACCACCCACAATCAAAACCCTCCCTTCAAATCTCCATCTTCATCTTCCTGGTAAGTTCTTTCTCTCTGTCCTTTTTCTTATGTTAAAGTATACAGTATAATCTTCTTGTTCTGTTCTTGTTTACTTGATTCAAATTTTAATTTGTTTTTCTTTAAGTAGTTGATCTCATGTCATATTCCTCTTTCTCTTTGACTGTTGCTTGTAATTGTACTGATGGGTTTTGTTTTTTCTCTACCCTAAAATGATTTTGGTTGTTGTTTTTCTTTTCTTTTTCCTTTTTGTTATTTGAATTTTTGATATGTTTTTTTTTTTTTTTTTTTTCCTTTTTCGGCTTCGAAATTGCCTTTCAGTTAGTGTGCTCCTATTTCAGTATATTGCCTTTTAGTTGAAGAATTTGTATGGAGCTGAATTGTTTCTATCATATACTGTAATCATTAGGGCTTGACTTGTGATTATGTTTGTGGGCTATTATGAATTCAGCTGTGTTGTCGGTCACAGTATGAATGCCACTTTTAAGTGTTTCTGGTAAAGTTTGCATACCTTTTTTTCTTTGGATGGCAATCATTCAATATTTGGAGCAAAAGAATGTTGTTTATTGTATCTGTATCAAATGCAAATAATATACTCCCTCCGTCCCAAAACGATCTTCACGCTTTTCTCGCCGTTACTACGAAGGAACTTTAAGCAATAAATTTAGGTTGATTTAAATATACTAATGAATATCTAAAACTTTTTATTGTTACACCATCAATAATATTATCAATAACAAGTTTTAGATTTTCATTTAGATAATTAAATCAGCCTAAAATTATTGCTCAAAGTTCCTTTGTAGAATGGCGAAAAAAGTGTGAAGATTATTTTGGGACGGAGGTAGTACTAAAAACCAAGCGACAATCGATCTCAACTTGTGGTTTTGATAAACATTTTGAATTCCATAACTCAAGCAAGGGTTCTCTCCCAAACTTCAACTCTTTCGTTATGACTATGAATTCTTCCTTAGGATATCCCTACTGGTTTAAAAAGTTAGTTTGTCACTGTTTGCAGAAACTTGGATTTTGCAAATTGCACTTTGAAACGGAAAGGATTTCTCTTCTGGTCTTCGGTATGAGCAAAGTCAAGTTTAGAGGAAATGGAGCATTCATCTTTGTCTCTGTCCCTCCTCGTCTCCAAAGTGCTTCGTCAGATATGGATTAGTGTGTGTTTTTATCTGGCCGGATTTTATAAAACTAGAGTATAATATAACAAGCATGGACACCCAACATGGTAATCGTGAAATAATTGAACTGGTGGAAGATATGAATGCAACTTCTGGAAAACACATTTTTGTGAGGCACGGGCAACGATTTTCAATAGAAGATGATATCAATCGACTATTTGAGTCGATAGACATCAAGACTTCTGCTAGGAAAAATTTACAGAAGCAAGCCATGAAAAGGCCAGTTAGAGCTGATTCATGTCAAGCATCGAGAATAGGAATTACAGAATCGACAAGCTTGAAGCAAGCACTGAGAGGATTGTGCATCTCTCAAGCATCAGAGATGGCAGCTATGAAGCGGTTATTATCAAAGCCACCATCTTTATCAAGAGGGATTTCAGAAGCCGTTACTATCAAGAGGTTGTATAAAGCAGTGGTAGTAGAGGCCAATGAATCGTGCAATTCTGGCCGTCCGATTCGTGATGGTAAATTGGTGGAAGTTTCCCTTGTCCCAGAAAATGCTCCAATAGTGGAAACTCTTGAACTGACCGCGTGTCCTTCTCTTCCCATGCACAATAATAGAAAAGCTTCAAAGATGGAGCTGGGGCCGCGCACAAACATGAATGTGAAGCTTTCTTCAATTTCTACTCATAAAAAAGAAAAACTTCCAGCAGTCGATGAGATTGTGCCAACGTCAGGTCAAGAAAGAGCTGAATCTGAATTTCATTATGCTGCTTATCTCTCCACCTTTAACCCCGGGACGGACAGTATCAACTCGGCGGGCACTGGTCCCAAGCTACTCAAGTCTATTTTCAGAAGAAAGAATCTTGCAAAAAAGAAAAGTAAGATAGCTTCAACTTCTATTGTCAATGGTAACGGACGGACCAATGAAAAAAGTAGCAATGATTTGGGTCCTAGTACTAGTACTACTACTAGTAAAAAACCTAAAACCAAAGCTGACGAGAAATCAAGAGTAAGAGAAAAGGGAGAGTTTTCTCAAAGCTCAAAAAGTAGCGTAGCTGAGTGTAGCAGTAGTAATACGAGCTTCAGCTATGAAAGCAGTCTAAGTAGTTCTAACCGAAGTGGATGTAGGCCCCACATGTCGAGAGACTCGAGATGGGAAGCTGTTCGGTGCGTTCAGAAGCAACACGGAAGCTTAGATTTGAGACACTTCAAGTTGCTCAAGAAACTTGGGGGTGGGGACATTGGGACGGTTTATCTGGCTGAGCTTATTGGTGGTTCAAAGTGTCTGTTTGGGTTGAAAGTTATGGATAATGAGTTCTTGGCTCAACGGGAAAAAATCTCGAGAGCGGAAACAGAACGAGAGATATTGCAAGTTCTCGATCACCCTTTTCTTCCCACGTTATTTGGGCATTTCACAAACGATAAGTACATGTGTTTGGTTATGGAATATTGCCCCGGTGGAGATTTGCATGTACTCCGGCAAAAGCAACTGAACAAGCATTTCTCTGAGCAAGCAGCAAGGTAAGCGTTCTCAGTTAGATTATGTTGCTGTTAGTTGGTCCTTAAAATAGTCCGTCCCCATGGATAGATTTTGCTACTACGTACTTATTTACTCCACATGCATGCACATGTAAGGGCATGTCTGATTGTTTTGTTTTAAATTTTGTGCTGGAGAAAGAATAATGTTTGCACAGGCATAAATAAATAATAATGTTTGCACAGGCATAAATAAATACATACCCCCTCCGTCCCATTTGAAACTTCACTTATTTCCTTATTGGGTGTCCCATTGGAAAGTCTTCTTTCCTAAAATGTCACAACTTTGTTCTTTCTTTATTTACTCTACCCCACTTGTCATACTCACACACTTGAATTATGGGCCCCACTTATTTTATGCACAACCCCTTTCCCACACTCACAGGCTTTTGAGTATAAATACTCATCATAATTCCCGTGCCCAGGAAAAATGGTGAAGCTTCAAATGTGACGGAGGGAGTATGCTTTTTTAAAAAAAAATCTAATTTGTGTCTCTTGGTTCCAAAATACAGGTTTTATGTTGCTGAAATTCTCCTTGCTTTGGAGTATCTACACATGCTAGGAGTTGTGTACCGAGATCTGAAACCAGAAAACGTTCTAGTTCGAGAAGACGGTCATATCATGTTAACAGATTTCGACTTGTCACTCAGATGTGCTCCAAATCAAACATTTCTGAAACCATCATCACCTATAATCGAGAACCCAAAAAAGAGTTCAAATCTGTGCACAAACTCTAGTTGCATAACTCCTTTCTGCCTCCAACCATCTTGGCAAGTCCAGTGCTTCACCCCAAGGCTAAAATCTGACCCAGCTGCCCAGGTTAGCCCTCTGCCCCAACTGGTAGTGGAGCCCACTACTGCCCGATCAAACTCATATGTGGGTACCCACGAGTACCTTGCTCCAGAAATCATCAAAGGAGAAGGGCACGGAAGTCCAGTGGATTGGTGGACATTTGGCATTTTACTATACGAACTTTTATATGGGAGGACACCATTCAAAGGGGACGGAAACGAGGATACATTAGTCAACGTGGTATCAAAATGTCTCAAATTCCCTGAAAGTCCAACTGTAAGTTCTCATGCTAAAGATTTGATCAAAGGGTTATTACGAAAGCAGCCCGAGGATAGACTAGGGTCAGTGAAAGGAGCGGCTGAGATCAAGCAGCATCCTTTCTTTGAAGGCATGAATTGGGCTTTGATACGATGTGCAGCACCCCCTGAGCTGCCTAGAACATATGATTTAAGGCGTACTACAACAGAGATGGCTTCACTACATTCGGAGGGTGTCATGTGTGAGAAAGAGTTCACGAGCACAGGTCAGAATTCTTTCTTTGAAATGTTTTAGCAAATTTGATACTCCCTTCGTCCCAAAATAAATGTCGCAGTTGACTTGTCAACTTTTTTTAAGGAGTGTGCTCGACACATTTGTATATTGCATGTACAATTTTCAAAAGAAATGTGACATTTATTTTTGAACGGACCACAAGGGAAAGTGTGACAATTATTATGGATAGGAGGGAGTATATGATTGGGTTAAGAACTGTTTTAACTTTATCTTCTTCTCAACCCAGTAGTGATGATTATATAGTAGTAACATATAGTGTATATGTAATTAGAAAAGTTTAAGTTACAACATGTATTAATATAAAAGTTTGTCAAGAAATATGAATATGTTTTCCTATAGTTTTGGTGGGGTGGGTCCCAGAGTGGTGCGGTTACAACATGGTTGTATGTTTTTGGTGAGCTGCGCTCTGGTGTGACGATGTCATATACTCCCTCCGCCCCAGTACAAGTGAGATTTATTTTTTATTTTTTTGCCGTCCCTCTACAATTGAGACTGCCCAAAATGGTAAAACTTTAATAAATTTTTATTAAATGGACCCACTTATCATACTCACAACAACAATCCACTTACTATTCCTTCCACTCATTTTCTCTCCTACTTTACTTTTCATACTCACAACTTCTCCACTATTAATATAATATTGTTTTTCCTTAATCCCCGTGCGTACACTTCTAGTCCTACTTGCGGGTCGGAGGGAGTATCTGCTTGTGTTGTTCTATGTCGAAATATATCTTTTTACAGTTGCAATTGTTTCCCTTTATCTAGATCATTGAATATTTGCAGGGAGAATTTCCTTTGGTCTGTTTGGTTTATATAGGTATATGTTTTTCTTTCAAGCCATGGAGGGTTTTATTATCATCAGTTGTTATTGGAAGAGACCCTGGAGGTCATTGATAGACATGGGTGGTTTGAAATCTAGGAAACTGATGAGTTCCTTGTAAACTGTCCCTCAACTTTTTGAGATGAGATATCGAAGGTCAGGACTTGCATAGGCTCAGCTGCCATATCAAGGGAATTGACAATAGTAACATAGTTTTAGCTTTTACTCTCCCCTTCTCTATTGCTTGTTTGGTTCCCCCCCCCCCCCTCTTCCTTTACACACACAACAACAAAAATAACGGAACTTTAGTGTCAAAATGATTTTAGGTCGGCTAACATGAATATCTATAAAGTATATATGTGTATACTCCCTCCGTTTCATGTGACTTGAGACTTATTACCCTTTTCTTCTGTTTCACATTACTTGAGACTGCTCAAAATGGTAAAGAATCTTGCTATTCCTCCCACTCATTCTCTCTCCTACTTTACTTTTACACTCACAACACAAATCAACTTACTATTCCTCCCACTCATTCTCTCTCCTATTTATTTTTTCATACTCACAAACACTTCCTCCCGCTATTTCTCTCTCTTAATATCCCTTAATTTGTGTGCCAAAATTTTTGGTCTCAAGGGACATGAAACGGAGGGATTAAGTGTGTGTATGTGCGCACGTGCGCGTGCGTATGTATGTGTGTGTGCATGTGTGTGTGTGCATGTGCATGTGCCTGTGTGCGCCTGTGCCTGTGTGCGCCTGTACCGTGCATGCGTATGTACGTATGCATGCATGTGTTGGAACAATTTTTTAGGGAATTGTGATAGGTATAATAGAACTTGATGACCAAAGACCTTCTGGTCTAGTGGTACCGCACATAGTGCGAAAGTGCTTCCCTTGTAGAGGTACAGGGTTAGACTCCCCCGTGGGGGAGGTGTGGAGAAGCTTTGTCAAGCCAAGTTTGTAATGCTTCCATGGGTGAAACTCCCATAGGAAGTTAGTGCCAGTTTCTGATCCCTAATAGGCTCTCATAGGGAGAATCTTTAATAGATTAGGGATCTATGTAATAGACTAAGCGATTGATCAATATGATGGAAATTTATATGTCTGGTACCAAACTTTTAAAAAAATAAAAATAGAACTTGATGTATCTTCTAGGCGTGGATTACACTTTCCTAAAACTAATATTTCGCCCCTCTGAGCACTGGGTTACCAAGAAATTACTTTTGAGATACAAAGAAGACTCAACTATAATTGATTGATGCTCTCTCAATTATAGTCAGTTAGGAATATGTGTTTGATGTGTTTGGTGTATATTGCAAATAGAAAAATATGCATAATTTTCATGTTGCATGACTTGTAACTTGATCATTTTCGGGTTCTACCAATTGAATGGAAGTCTTTCCTATTTATATAAAGAATCACACAGTTTTGGAGAAGGATATGCCTTTTCCAAAAGTCATATTTTGAATGGTTATATCTTTTAAAAGAGATATGTTTTTTACTTTCAAATAGATGTCTTTTGCAAAGACACTATTCGAAAAGTTATATCTTTTCAAAATGATGTGTCTTTTACTTTCAAAATTTTATAAATATTTATTAAATAATTATGATACTCCTTAACCTAATCATAATTATTAAATAATTTCCATTTGGATATTTATACTTATAATTTACTCTGATTTTTTCAACAATCCTCCCCATCTAGAGTGAATTTTTAATGCATAAAATTACAATTTATACTTATTAACATAGTATCAACCTCAGACATAGTTAAAAGTGTCCGATTGAACTTCCACTTAGTATAACATATTCCAATAATACATATTACAATGGCGACTATAAAGTTTGAATCATGTAGTATGTATTGAATTATTGAAGATGTTATACACATGAGGTTATTACATACTCCCTCCATCCGTTTCATGTCACTTGAGACTTATTTCCTTTTTCGTCCGTTTCACATGACTTGAGACCGCCCAAAATGGTAAAGAATCTTTACTATTCTTCCCACTAATTCTCTCTCCTACTTTACTTTTACACTCACAACACCAATCAACTTACTATTCCTCCCACTCATTCTCTCTCCTATTTGTTTTTTCGTACTCACAACCACCTTGTCGTGCCCCAACCCGTGGTCCTACTTAGCCCCACGTTTGGGACACGCACGGAAGACGTCATAAACACTTTTTTTAGAATTTTTTTCGAAATGTCCTTTCATAAAAGTTTCATATAACAAAACACATTTACTTGAAACTTGATTTCATTTTACACAAACAAATTTTCACAACTCAAAGTACTTAGCCGCAAGGGCTTACACACTTTACTTACAAATTTACAAATCACCAACATGTTCCAAAAATAGGTGATACAAAGATGAAGTCACGGGTACACTACCCAAAAGGTTATACATTTATATAATGTAGCTTTTACATACCACACTTACTTTCCCAAAATGGATTATCAACTCGACGTCCTCCCTTGTGAAGTGACCTATCCCCTTGGCTCGCCTTTATCTAAGGAAAACAAATAAACAAGGAACGGGGTGAGAATAAATCTCAGTAAGCTACTAAAATGCAATTACATGACATGCTGAAATGATAATCACAAATGAACAATATCAATAGCATTCATATAGCACATAACATGAAAGGCAAAGCCACTCCATCATACCACACATAAGGCGAAAATAAGCACTCATAAGTGGATACTGAGCCAAGGTTCTCGAATCAAACACAATCCTCTGAGAAAAATCAACTGAGCAGCACCAAAGGGCTGAAGCAGTTCATGAACCAAACAATAACAACAACAACAACGGGGGAAAAATGACACAAAGTCATAACCCAAAAATGCCCAACCTCTGGCCCAAGGAATGGGGTTAAAAATGGAAAACCAATGGTAGAAGCCTTACAATGAACTTGGCTCGTGTGCCATTATAATCTCTACCACTGCCCGAATCCACAACAAGTACCAGCTGGACTTTAACACGAGCATAGTAATAAATACTTGCTTAAACAACAACCGGGGCATGATTCCAAAGTAGGGAACCACACAAACACATCATAAAGATGTAAACACGTTACTCATAAAGAGTTCACAACATTGACATGAAGTCACAACACAATCCTTTATCAATGACATTAAGTCACAACACAATCAATCCATTATCTACAATCTTAGCATCCCAAGACACCCCTTTAGGTGCTCTACACTAGGACCCAAAACTAGACAAGGATTAACTTCTAACTCAACAAGAGTGAAACATTTAAAAAATTTCAGATGGACTGTGCGACCGCCCAAAATTCCTTGTTCCAAGAACAAAAACCTTCATGGGCGACCGCCCACAATGTCCGGCAGGCATAAATGGACTTATTTCTACTCCATTCGTTCCACCGTTCCAAAAATATTAACACACACCTTACCTCTTACATAAACCTTAACCAAAGGAACCCAGGAAACACACTTAGGAACACACTTATACTTCCCTTACCATTTCAAAACTAACTTTCCAAATAACTCCTCATAAGTCAAATATTCCACAACAATTCCAACACATATATCAAATATAACATGTATATGAACATTTAACATTAAAAGGGGAATTAGTAACTTACCTATTTTGGGAAAAAGTATCGAAGAAATATATTTTTTTCGGGTAGAAATGACCTACTCAACGCCCTGATCATTTTGGTATAATTAGTTTTTAAAACGGAGAAGTAATTAAAAAGAAAGAAATTAAAATGAGATGAACTTACCTTTCTTCTTTAAACCCTAAGAGAAACTTAGGAATTTTGCTGTGTAAAATGAAAACACAGAGAGGGAGGGAGAAGAGATAAACATATAAAGATCTTTATAAAATTTTCATTTAAGTCCCTCCACTTTCATTTTAAACAATTCAACCCCTATACTTTAAATTCCACTAAGGACTCTAAGGTTTCAACTACTTCATTTAACTCCTTTAACCATTATTATTCCTAACAAGTAACTAACACAAATGATCAAATAAGATATGCAACACATAAAATGCACACATAATATCAATTTTAAAAACCCCCAAAAATATAAAATAAATAGGGATGGGTTTTGGGGTCGTTACAATCACCCCCCTTAAAGAAAATTCGACCCGAATTATAGGGTAACTCACCAAATGAGTCGAACAACCAAGGATACTTCCTTTCCATTTCTTCACGAAGCACCCAAGTAGATTCCTCAACATTATGGTTCCTCCACACAACTCTAACAAGAAGAATACTTTTAGTTCTCAATTCTTGGACTTTAGAATCAATGACTTGAACTGGATGTTCCTCATACGACATACTTGGTTCAATATCTTCAGGTATCTCAGACAACACATGAGAAGGATCATAAACATACTTACGAAGCATCGAAACATGAAACACATTATGAATCTTGTCAAGAGAAGGAGGTAACGCAAGACGATAAGCGATCTCCAACTCTTCCCAAAATCTCAAAAGGCCCTACGAACCTTAGAGCAAGTTTCCCTTTCTTTCCATATCTTTTAATTCCCATCTTTGGTGAAACTTTCAAGACCACAAAGTCACCATTTTCAAACTCAAGGTCTCGCCTCCGGTGATCAGCATAGCTCTTTTGTCGACTCTGGGCAGTAGTCAATCGATCCCGAATAAGCTTAACCTTCTCAACTGAATCATTAACCATATCAACACCCCAAATTTTTGCTTCCCCAACCTCATCCCAACAAATAGGTGAACAACATTTTCTCCTATACAATGCTTCATAAGGAGCCATCCCAATACTCGACTGAAAATTGTTGTTATAAGCAAATTCCACGAGAGACAAATGAATATCCCAAGAATCTAAAAAATCAACTGAACAAGCCCTCAACATGTCCTCGAGAATCTGAATGGTTCTTTCTGACTGACCATCTGTTTGAGGATGAAAAGCAGTACTAAACCTCAATTCTGAACCCAAGGCCTTCTGAAATGCTTGCCAAAATCGAGAAGTGAATCTAGGATCACGATCAGATACAATGCTAACAGGAACTCCATGCAGCTTCACAATCCCAATAGGTAAGAAGTGAGAAGACTTTGTGAATCTGTCTACGATCACCCAAACTGCATCATGCCTTCTTCAAGTACGAGGTAACCCTGACACAAAATCCATAGTAACATGTTCCCATTTCCATTCCGGTATCTCTAAAGGTTGAAGCAAACCTGCAGGTCTCTGATGTTCAGCTTTAACCTTTTGACAAGTCAAGCACTTTGACACATAATCTGCTATCTCCCGCTTCATGTTATTCCACCAGAAATGTTGCTTCAAATTCTGATACATTTTGGTACTCCCGGGATGAATAGTATACCTCGACTTATGGCCTTCCTCGAGAACTTGAAGTTTGATCCCATCAACATTAGGCACACACAATCTACCTCTGAAAGTCAATACTCCTTTAGAACTGAGAGAGAAGTCTTCAAATCTGCCATCTTTGATTTTATCCATTATCTTCATTAACTAAGGATCATCTTTTTTAGCATCCTTGATTTGTTGAATTAAGGTTGGTAATACTCTGATATTCGCAAATATAGCCCCATGCCTCGATTCATAAGGACACCAATCTCGAGCATCTTCTAACATCATTCATTCCGGTACCATCAACGAAGCTACATAAGACTTCCGGCTAATAGCATCAGCTACCACATTCGCCTTGCCCGGATGATAAGAAATGGTGCAATCATAATCCTTCAACAGCTCCATCCATCCACGTTGTCTATTATTCAACTCTTTCTGGGAGAAAAGGTACTTCAAACTCTGATGATCTGTGAAAATCTCAAACTTTGCTCCATATAGATAATGCTTCCATTTGTGTAGCGCAAAAACAATCGCAGCTAGCTCCATGTCATGGGTTGGATAATTCTGCTCACTATGAGTTAACTTCCTTGAAGCATACGCAATTACCTTGCCACCTTGCATCAGAACACACCCCAAGCCTTCTTTTGAAGCATCACTATAAATCACCAAATCATCATTCCCATTAGGCAGTGCAAGAATATGAGCGGTGGTCAACCTCTTCTTTAACTCTTCAAAACTAACTTGACATTTGTCATCCCACACATATGGCACATTCTTTCGAGTCAACTGAGTCAGTGGTGTAGCAATCTTGGAAAACCCTTCTATGAATCTTCGATAATACCCTGCTAGTTCTTTACCGTTACCTGATTCAGCTTCCTGTAGTCAATGCATAGTCTCAAAGACCCATCCTTCTTCTTTACAAACAACACAGGAGCTCCCCACGGTGATACACTGGGTCGAATGAAACTCCTATCAAGCAACTCTTGCAACTGAACTTTCAACTCTTTTAATTCAGCTGGAGCCATTCTGTAAGGTGACTCAGATATAAGAGTTGTACTGGAAGTAAGTCAATACAGAACTCGATCTCCCTATCGGGAGGCATAGAATATTCAATAGAGAACACATCAGGAAACTCTTTAACAATATGCACATCCTCTATTTCAGGCAACCTTTTAGTAGTATCCAGAACACTGGCCAAATACCTCGTACAACCACGATGCAACAACTTCCTAGCTTTCACATAAGAAATAATACGAATCCCCCTACCCAAAAGAGCAGCCTCAAAAGTAAATTCAGGCACATCAGGAATAGAGAACGTGACAACTTTTGTATAACAATCAACTGAAGCATGATATTTACTTAACCAATCCATTCCCAAGATAATATCAAAATCTTGTAATGGCAATATAACTAAATCAGCAAATAAAACATGCTCCCAAATATGGACATCACAGCCACGTAACACCTTATCAGCTACCAAACAATCTCCCATAGGAGTAGACACTTCTAACAAGTAAGGTAAGGATTCAGAGGAAACATGCAACCGAGATGCAAAATTCACAGACACATAAGAATGCGATGAGCCGGGGTCTATAAGTGCACGTGCTCTCAGACTCGACATAGAAATTATACCTCCTATCACTGTAGAAGCATCTGAAGCCTGCTGTTGGTTGATAGCAAAACACGACCTTGCACTTTAGGCTTTCCAGAGGCATTCCTCTTCTGACCCTGCGATGATCCAGCTCCACTCCCATATGATACATTTCTGATTCTAGGACAATCCCTTTGAAAATGGCCAAGCTGACCACAATTCAAACACTTTCCCTGCTTCTTCCAACATCGCTCTTCAGAGTGCCCTTCCTTCTGACAGTAATTACATATTCTTTTACCTTGATTTCCCGGGGTATTACCTTGATTCCTGGCAATTGGTTGCCCCTGCGGTTGCCCTCTAAATTGTGATGGTGTACCCTGACCTCCTTGATTATCACCACGCGGTGGTTGAGGTCTTCCTTGCCTTCTTGTACCTGCCAATTCAACATTCCTCTTATGCTCTTCTATATCATGCTCCACCTGATATGCTCTATCAACAGCATCTTGAAAATCTTGCAACTTGTGGGATACTAGTTGACTTCGGATCACAGTTCTCAATCCCTTTACAAATCGCATAGCCTTCCTCTCCTCAGTTGCCACTAAGTGAGTACAGTACCTAGATAACTCTGTGAATTTGGATGTATACTGAGCCACAGACATAATATTCTGCTCCAAGTTGAGAAACTCCATTTCCTTCTTGTCTTGATCTACCCGAGGAATGAAATGTTCCTTGAACTTCTTCAGAAAATTCTCCCAAGTATAGGGTACATGAGTCTCATCCCAATTGGTCTTCAAAGCTTTCCACCAATACTCAGCAGCTCCACTCAGTTTATAAGTAGCAAATCTGACTCCATCTTCATCAGAACAGCTCAAGACATCAAATATTTTCTCCATCGATTCAATCCACCTCTCAACTTTTGTCACATCTGGTTCTCCTTCATAGCCTGTTGGTTTCATCTTTAAAAACTGTTCTAACCCATATCTCGGAGGTGCTTGCTATCCTCCTTGCCTTTGATCATTAAGAGTTTTCATGGCTGCTTCAAACATCCCTTGAAACATGATTCGAGCCTCTTCTTTAGCATCTCCTTGCCCTGAAGAACCAGCCTAATCTCCTTCAGTCCCAACCATTTTCAATGAGTACCTGCATAAGACACTCAACGTTACTCACTCTATACACAACTACCCTCCTAGGTCACTTAGTTATTCTAGACCATCTACAACCTAACTCTGATACCAACTGTCGTGCCCCAACCCGTGGTCCTACTTGGCCCCACGTTTGGGACACGCACGGAAGACGTCATAAACACTTTTTTTAGAAATTTTTTCGAAATGTTCTTTCATAAAAGTTTCATATAACAAAACACATTTACTTGAAACTTGATTTCATTTCACACAAACAAACTTTCACAACTCAAATTACTTAGCCACAAGGGCTTACACACTTTACTTACAAATTTACAAATCACCAACATGTTCCAAAAATAGGTGATACAAAGATGAAGTCACGGGTACACTACCCAAAAGGTTATACATGTATATAATGTAGCCTTTACATACCACACTTACTTTCCCAAGATGGATTATCAACTCGACGTCCTCCCTTGTGAAGTGACCTATCCCCTTGGCTCGCCTTTATCTAAGGAAAACAAATAAACAAGGAACGGGGTGAGAATAAATCTCAGTAAGCTGCTAAAATGCAACTACATGACATGCTGAAATGATAATCACAAAGGAACAATATCAATAGCATTCATATAGCACATAACATGAAAGGCAAAGTCACTCCATCATACCACACATAAGGCGGAAATAAACACTCATAAGTGGATACTGAGCCAAGGTTCTCGAATCAAACACAATCCTCTGAGAAAAATCAACTGAGCAGCACCAAAGGGCTGAAGCGGTTCATGAACCAAACAATAAAAAAAAAAACAACGCGAGGAAAATGACACAAAGTCATAACCCAAAATGCCCAAGATCTGGCCCAAGGAAGAGGGTTAAAAATGGGAAACCAATGGTAGAAGCCTTACAATGAACTTGGCTCGTGTGCCATTATAATCCCTACCTCTGCCCGACTCCACAACAAGTACCAGCTGGACTTTAACACGAGCATAGTTGTTGGGTATGCTTACTTCTTAACCCTCCTATTCTTGTTAGAATTGATTGATACCATCACCTATTAATATTTTATGGACTTCAGGACCCTATGTAAGAAGTTTTATAACTTCAATTTTTAGCTTAGTCCAGTTTATAGTATAGGCTTAGAATATAGGACTTGGAGCGAAAAGGAATGAAGATCCAAGTGTCAGTGGTTACTGCGCAGGATTTCTCTGCGCAGGACACCACTGCGCAGGTATATCCTGCGCAGCATTCTTCCTCACTTCAATTCATTCAGATCACCTAAATTGGAAAACGCTTTGAAGATGTACGCTTTTAAGAGTGCTAAGGTGTGCAGAAATGACAAAACAAGCACACTTAGCAGATCCAACGGTGGAGACGCGCTCAAGAGATATATTTCAAATGAAAACAGCTGTCAACCTTCTAGAAGAAGCTTTTGAATTTGGTCTTCATGCTCAGTCTCCAACGGCTCTATATACCTGCGCACCAATCATATTGTGCCAGGTCATCAACTTTGATCAGAGCCCCAACGGCTATAAAGGACACCTGCGCACCAATCATATCGTGCCAGCTCATCGTCCTTGCTCAGAGCTCCAACGGATATATTCAAGCTCTCAGCTATAAATAGCCAGCTCATCTTCATTTCCAAGTTGCTAGAGTTTGTGCTTTCTAATATCCTTGAAGTTCTGAAGATTGCTGCTTACTATTCACAGATTCAAGATCAACCTTCAAACCTTCATACCTTCAAACTCCTGCCCAGATCCTAAGCCTTAAATCACCAGAATTCTTCGTGCTCTTCATCTCATAGATTCATAGAGCCCAGAATTTCTGAACACACACACACCTCTTGAAGCTTTGATCATTTAGATCTTTCTTCTTGAGATACACCGTTTTAGTCTAGGATTTGTTCTTCATAGATTATAGATCTTTGAGATAGTTGTGTTTCATTGTTGTATCTTGTAACTCTCTCATATAATAAGATCTCCATTAGAAAATCCAAGACTAACCATCTTGGTAGAGGACGTAGATCTTTCATTGATCGAACCTCTCCAAATAGCTTGTTCTTTAATCTCGCTATTTACTTCCTGCTTAATCTTTTCTGAATTACCGCTTTGTTTGATCTTATCAGATTACTACTATTGCTGCTGTGTTTGTTATTGCTTATTGGCTTAGAACATTTTATCCAACTCTTTAAGCCAAAACTTAGCGCGTGCGTTTTTATCCTTGCGCAGCTTTTTCCTGCGCAGGTGCTGCTTAAACTTCCGCTGTGCATTTCACACTCTCACTGCGCGCTATACTTAGCTTATTTGAGAACTGTGCGCATATGCCATTGATTTGCAAAAGGGTTTGAAAAGAATTTTAAAACCGCTATTCACCCCCCCCCCTCTAGCATTTTTCATACCCTTGTTGCCCCTTTGGGACCAACAAGTGGTATCAGAGCTAACACCTTCATAAAACTTGTTTTGTTTTTCAAGCTTAACAGCTTGGGTGCCGATTCAAGATGGCTTCAAAATCTTGGGCAATGGCTAACTATTCACATGTTCCAGTGCTGAATGAAGATCACTTCGAAATCTGGAAGCACTGCATGCTTACTCATTTTTCTTCTATCGACGAGATCCTCCACGACATCGTTCTTGAAGGACCCTACATTCCAATGAAGGCTAATCCTGATGCTGCTACAAATAAGGAAAATCCTACCATCAAGAAGAACAAGGAGGAATGGACTGATGAAGAAAAGAAATGGGTTGGCTATGATGGAAGAGCAAGGAACATCATTCTTAGCACTCTAGACCTCTCCACGCACAATCAAATTGTGAGCGGTGGAACTGCAAAGGAACTATGGGATGCTATTGAAGGATATGTGAATGGAGACAAAGTAAGCAAGGAAAACAAAAGATTTGTGGTGCAAAGAAAATTCAACTGCTTCATTAGAAAAGATGGTGAAACCTTGAGACAAATATATGATCGCTTCTGTGCTGTTGTAAATCTCTTGGAACTACTTTCACTAATAAAGAAGTCAATTCTCAATTCTTAGATGCGCTAGGTTCCAGATATGTGCACAAAGCAAGTCATCTGGAAGATTCTGGATTTCTAGATACTTGGCCTCTGCGGAGCTTATACGCTAACTTAAAAGTGTATGAGCTAAAGCTTGATCGAATCGATGAAACTGAAGGCAAAGGAAAGCTTGTTTCTTATGTTGCGCAAAAGAAACCTGCGCCTGCTCAAACCTCAGACAAAGTCTCTACTTCCTCTTTACTTGAAATGGATGATGATGATTTCGCTATGTTCGTTAAGCGATTCCAAAAATTCAGGAAATTCTCTAAACCTGGATCCTCAAGCAAACCACCTTCTGAATTCTCTCGTGGCAGAGACTCAAAGAAAGATGAAGAGTTGGTCTGCTACAACTGCAGAAAGCCCGGTCATTTTGCTTCAAAATGTCCTACTCCTAAATTTGAATACATGAAGAGGAATACTGCGCAGAGATCATCAAGGCAGCGCGGAATGATTGCTGAAGAAGACTGCGCAGAAAAGGAACTGAAGACTTGGATAGAGACAAACACTGAAGACAGTGATGATGATGACTCTGAGGATGGACTGCTCTGCTTGATGGCCAATGCTGATGCTGATAGCGATTCAGACAATGATCCCGATGCGGACACAAATGCTGCGCCAAGGACAAAGAAGAAAGGTCCCACTATCACAGAACTGGTGGAAATGGGACATCTGACACCAAGCAGACAGAATGGCAAGTACTTGTTTGCCAGAGCAGACCTATCAAAGAAATTTGTATCTGCGCCTCCGCGCAAAGAATCTCTTGAAATTCCTGCTGAAATTGTAATAGAAAAGAATGACTCTACTGCTGAGCGCGAGTCTATTTTTCAGCAAGCTGAAAAGGTAATCAAGAAATTTAATTCTATGAAAGAAGTAGTGGACTTATCAATTGGAGAAATTTCACAGCTTAAGACGGAGAAAACTCTTTTAAAATCTGAGATCACCCTCCTTAAGGAGCAGATTAAGAGCATGACTCCTCTTACTGAAAAGAACTGTTTTCTCACAGATCAAAATGAGCTATTTAAAGTAAGAAACGAAGAATTGGCTGCTCAAGTAGCTGATCTCACAAAGATCACTAATGAGTGGACCAAATCTCGTGTCACTATGGACCAAATTCTAGAACCCCAAAAAGCTAGTGGAGACAAGGAAGGCTTGGGGTTCTCAACTAGTGATAACTTTAAATGCGCAGTTTGCTCAGAAAAGGAAAAGGAATTTACACCACAACAAACTATTGAAATTCCTAAAGCAAAGCATTCTACTTCAATGGGTAAAGGACAGGAGAAAGTTCAGAGACAAAATTTCCATTATGTCTACCCAAAGAAGCAAACTGGAAAAGCCAAGGGTAAGGCTAAAGTTGAACCTACGCATGACAACTCATATTCTGACTATGGTTGCGCCTCAACTTCAAATGTCAAATCTGCGCAAAAGGGTCATGCGCATGAAAGCCATGCGCCCCAACGCCAGATGCGCATTCTTAAGAAAAGCGCACCCAAACCTCAGAAAATGATATTTGTCAAAGCAAGTTCATCTACTCCAATAAAGAATGCTGCGCCAAAGAAAAGTAAAGAGTTTGTAAAAACCCAATCTATAAGTGGATTTCATCATTGTGTTGTGTGTGATGATTTAGGTCATAAGGCTGCAGAATGCCTTTTGCGATTTGCTCCTAATGCCAAGGGACGTAAAAATCCTAAGGTCAGACAGGAGTGGGTTGTCAAAAGTTGCTAATTCTAGGACCCAAGAATAAAAGGGACCTGCGTTCTTAATGTCTATCTTTCAGGTCTCCTGCTTCACTGCGCACTCTTCACAAGCTAAAGCGCATATATGGTACCTCGACAGTGGATGCTCTAGACACATGACTGGAGATGTCACCGCTCTTGAAGATGTGCATGAAGGAAGAGGTCCCTCTGTAACTTTTGGAGATAACAACAAAGGGCACATAGTTGGATATGGAAGAATCAGAAAAGATAAAGTGTGCATTGAGAAAGTTGCGCTCGTTGAAGTCTCAAGCACAACCTGCTCTCCATATCACAATTCTGCGATAAAGGATTGGAATGCCACTTCACTGCAAGGCACTGCTACATCAAAGATGGCATATCCGGACTAACTTTGCTCACAGGGACTCGTAAGACTAATGTTTACATTATTGATCTTACTGCTATAGATTCTATCACTAATCTCTGTTATGTAGCAAAGAATGTAAGTGAAAGTAGCTGGCTATGGCATAAGCGCTTAAGTCATTTGAACTTCAAGTATTTGGCTAAGCTAGGAAGGGAAAATCTTGTCAAAGGACTTCCCAAAGTAGCTGACCATCATGACAGAAAATACGCAGCATGCCAGCTCGGTAAACAACCTAAGCAGTCTTTCTCCAGCAAGATTGCCTCCTCAACTTCCAAATGTTTACAACTGCTTCACATGGACTTGTTTGGACCGGTCACCACTGCGAGCATTGGAGGAAACAAATATACTTTAGTCGTGGTGGATGACTACTCAAGATACACATGGGTCGAAATGATAATATCCAAAGATGACTGCTATGATATCTTGACTGCGCTATTTCGAAAGCTCCAAACTCAAAAAGAAGACGACATCGTGAGTGTTAGATCAGACAATGGAACTGAATTCAAGAATAACGGTGTTGCTCAATACTGCGATGACCATGGAATTGATCACAGTTTCTCTGCTGCTGGAGTTCCTCAACAAAATGGCGTTGTGGAAAGAAAGAATCGCACGTTGATTGAGGCTGGAAAAACAATGATAGCAGAAGCTAAGCTTCCAAAGTATTTCTGGGGAGAAGCTGTCAACACTGCTTGCGTTACTCAGAATAGATCCCTCATCAACAAAGCGTACAACAAGACTCCATATGAGCTATGGAGAGGAAGAGCGCCCAACATTGCTTTCTTCAAGATTTTTGGCTGCAAATGCTACATCCTCTACAATGGCAAAGATCATAGAGGTAAATTCGACGCTAAAGCAGACGAATGTATTTTCGTTGGGTATGCCAGACATTCTAAAGCTTTTCGTGTTTTTAATAGAACTACTCTAGTAATTGTAGAATCTGTACATGTTACTTTTGATGAGCATTCTCTCCTTGAGCCACATTTGGCTCCTAATGATTCTGATGATTCTGTTGAGAATGCTGAGACAGGTACACAGCCTCAAACTGCACCTGCGCAGAATGATTATCAAAATCATAATCAAGCAAATCCATCTCATGCGCATACACCAGATGCTGCGCCAGAAGTGACAACTCCTGAAGCGCAAACTCCTCCTCCTGCGCATGATGTTTCTCCACTTCAGCAAATCACTTTTGATGACCTTGATGCTGGAACAAATGAAGTACCCATTGAAGATCTTCGTATTCCTACCACTCAACCTAACTTACCTCCCGAGGTTCGTGAAGTTAGAGATCATCCAACTTCAAACATCATTGGTGATCTCAATGTAGAGGTTCGTACTAGGAGAGCATCAAACTTTGATGATGAATATCACTCCTTTATCTCTCAAATCGAACCAAAGAAGATTGACGAAGCGCTCCAAGATTCAAGTTGGGTTACTGCTATGCAAGAAGAGCTTAACCAATTTGAGCGCTGCAAAGTTTGGACCTTAGTACCCAGACCTCATGATCAAGGCGTTATTGGTACCAAATAGGTATTCAGAAACAAGATGGATGAGAATGGAAGCATCACAAGAAACAAAGCAAGGTTGGTTGCGCAAGGCTAGAGGCAAGAGGAAGGAATCGACTACGATGAAACATTTGCGCCTGTAGCAAGACTTGAAGCTATAAGAATTTTCTTAGCTTATGCCTCTCACAAGAAATTCAAGCTTTATCAAATGGATGTGAAGAGCGCATTTCTCAACGGTGAACTCCAAGAGACGGTCTACGTAGCACAACCACCAAGATTTGAAGATAGCAGATTTCCAAATCACGTCTTCAAGCTTCAAAAAGCTTTGTATGGACTTAAGCAAGCTCCAAGAGCATGGTACGAAACGCTATCCAAATTCCTACTAGAGAAAGGCTTCAAGCGTGGTAAAATCGATACAACTCTTTTTATTGCTAAGTATAATGATCACTCTTTACTTGTTCAAATTTATGTCGATGATATTATATTTGGTTCTACTAATGAGTTACTTTGTAAGCGCTTTGATAAGCTCATGAAAAGCAAGTTTGAAATGAGCATGATGGGAGAACTCACATTCTTCCTCGGGCTTCAAATCAAGCAATTGATTGATGGTATCTTCATAAATCAAGCCAAGTACACAAGGGACCTAATCAAGAAATTTGGACTTGAGAATGCTAAAGCATACGACACTCCAATGGCCACGAGCAACAAACTTGACAAAGACTTGAAAGGTAAGAAAGTTGATCAAACTTTATATCGAGGTATGATTGGCTCTCTCCTTTATCTTACTGCAAGTAGGCCAGATATCATGTTTAGTGTTTGTGTCTGTGCGCGCTATCAAGCGGACCCTAGAGAAGCGCACTTAACTGCTGTTAAACGCATAATTCGTTATCTCTCTGGAATTATTAACCTTGGACTTTGGTACACCAAAGATTCGAATTTCGATTTTCTAGGTTATTCAGATGCAGATTACGCAGCATGCACAATTGACAGGAAGAGCACAAGTGGAACTTGTCATTTCCTTGGAAATCGACTTGTTGCATGGGCAAGCAAGAAGCAAGCTGCTGTGTCCATCTCCACTACAGAAGCTGAATACATTGCTGCTGGGAGCTGCTGCTGCCAAATCCTATGGATGAAGCAACAATTAGTGGACTATGGAATTCATGAAGCAAACTGCCCAATATTCTGCGATAATATGTCCACCATAGCTGTCTCCAACAATCCTGTCATGCATTCAAAGACAAAGCACATCGACATCAAATACCACTTCTCAAGGACCACGTGGAAAAAGGAAACATTCATTTAGAGCACGTGGGCACAGATAATCAAATTGCTGATATCCTTACAAAGGCTCTCGACGCAAAGAGATTTGTATTCTTGAGAGGAGAAATGGGTATGCTTGAACTTAGCTAACCTGTCCATATGATTTTTTAATACTAACAATCTTGTGTTTGCTTGATAAAATGTTCATCATAGGTCAAGATCCATGCTTCTGCGCAACCCATGCACATTACTCCATTTGCGCATGACTCTAATGTTAATCTATTTTAAGATTCTATTGCGCTATTTACAGCTTGCGCATGATTTTAACATGCGCACACTTCGTGGATCGCAGATAAGTCTTCTATTTACTAGAAATTGCACTTAGGTCCCTGACTGAAAAGTCAACGCTTAGTTCACAAGGATACTTGTGCAATTAAAATTTTCCTTCGCCTTATTTTTGAAATTTCTTGGGAAATTACGCTTTTGCCCCTGCGCATGTCCCATTATCATTAAATGCAAACGGCCATTAATGATAGCGCCTGTTAGAATTCCTGATCAACATTTATGAGGGAGTTGATATGACTGTGACCTGCCTAGGCCTATCACTCACTCGCGTCAGGTCTGCGCACGCGCGTTCCCTATTCGGCCACGTCGCTTTGCTACCGTGCGCCTCTGCGTTTTTCACCAAATTCGCCGTCTTTTACCAAACCGTCTCGCTGACATCATGCGCCTTTTCCCTTTTCGGTATAAATCACTTTGACTCTTCTCCTTTTCTCTCTTTCCTGCTCTCTCTCTCTCTTTCACAAATTCATCCTTTTTCTCTCCTCTGCAACCTACTCTCCATCTCCCAATCATTTCCTTTTCTTCTCTCCTTGACTTTCTCTCCATCTCTGCAAAACTCTTCTCTCTCTTCCCTTTTCAAAACCCTAGTTTCTTTTAAAATGGCTCCCCGAAAATCGAAAGCTAAGGTAGTTGGTGAGGTCCATAACCTGTTGAAGAGGTTCCTCCTCCAGAAGCTAAAACTATTGACGACATGGTAACAATTTCTGGACCTTGAACTCATTTTCTGTTTATCCGCCATTGTTATGACTCGAGCTCTTAAAAACTCTTTTTTCGATTTTGCTCTTATCTGTTAATCATTTTGAAATCGTCTGTTGTTTTGAGTTCGTCTCTCTCTGATCTACCTCTGTATGTACTTTATTTCACGATCAGTACTGTTTTCATATGTTTTCTGCAAATTTTTCGTTCGAAAACCTCCGAGGCAGACGAACGGTTATTCTCGATTTCTGGGCTAAATGTTTTGTTTTGGAAATCTTGTTTTCTTAGTTTTTTCGTCTCTGAAATGCGGTTATTTCGATATGCTTTTTGTCCTTTTTGGTCAAACTTTAATTTTTAGTGTTCTTGGTGTTCTTCGTGTTCATATTTTTATTCCGTGTTCATCAAGTTCTTATTATTTTTTTTCTCTTGATTTGGGTCGCCTAATATCTCTTAGTGTTTGCGTTTTTGCGCATATCTTTTTCATTTGTTTCCTATGGAGATGTTGCGCATACGTGTATCTGCGCATGCGCTTCGCTCCATGCGCAATTCTTGTCTAAACTATTCTTATTTTGCGCAGAATTCTTTCTACTTCCTACAAGGCTGGGAACTAGATCTTGCTGCGCTACACAAAGATGCCGTCGGACGCAGGATTGTTCATCTTATGGATTCTTCCGGTATCTTACCTCTCTTTACACTGGCTCAGGACTTCTATGTCCCCTCTCTTGTAGACGAGTTCTTTGAGAACGCAGAGAGAGTCACCATGACGCACAAGCAGACTCGAGAAAAGATTGATGTTATCCGCTCAGTCGTTCGGAATTTTTCAGTGCGCATTGTCCTGCGTCACTTAAAAAGCTTTGCGGATTTAAGGTTGATGATGCGCCAGAAGCCTATTCTGAAGCTAAACAAAACAAGCTTGCGCAGAAACTGGTTGGGGAACCTTCTCTGGTTAAGAAATGGAGCGTTTATGATCGCAAAGAATTTGGTGAGGTGATGTATCACCTTTGCACCATTATTGGCGACTCCGTAAACTGCAAAAATGGAAATAAGGGCAAGTTCATTTCCAAGCAGTGGGCTTATTGTGCTGCAGTTTATAATGGCGATGCTCTAGACTGGTCCTCTGTTCTCTTTGACGAGCTATGGGATGCATCGGAGAGTTATGACAAGCGCATGGACAAGAAAGTAGCCAAGTACAGAACTCACTGTAGGCTATTATCCAAGTTTCTGATGAATATCTCTGAGCTGCGCACCTTCGTACAGAAGCGTCCTGATCTCAAAGTCCCCTGCACCAAGACCTATTCCATCTCTCTCACCTCTACTCCTGCGAAATGAAATTGGTCGCAGTGATTATCGCAAGATCTGGAACAAGGACACCAGCCCAGACAAGGAAGATTGGGTTAATAGTGATGATGATGAAGCCCCTCAACCCAAAGCAAAGAACACTGCCGCGCAGCCTTCGAAGGCCACTGCGCCTACCGAACCTAAAACTGCTGCTGCGCAGGCAAAGCGCAAAGGCAAAGGTATTGCAGATCCTGCGCCAGAAAAGGTGAAGGAAACCCAAATGTCAGATCAACTGCTGGCATTAAAATTGGATCTGATTTACCGCGACCTGCTCCCAAAACCTTCAAAGAAGCGCAAAGATCCTCATGCGCCTGCTCCCTCTCCTGCTAAAACCAAGAAAAGGCCTGCATTCACAAGACTTCCTCCTGCGGCGGCTCTGGTTGAAAAAGACAGCGAGTCTCGAATGGATGAGACTGCCGCTGATGCTGCGGATGATACCGCGCAGGGGGAGCAAGATCCAAAGGCTGCTGAAGCCCCTCCTGCTCAGGGTACAGGAGATAGTGATGATTGGATGGATGAAGCCTTTCCCGTCTCCGGTACACCTGCCAAGACCACTGCTGCTGCTGCACCTGCTAAGGAAGATCCTCCTCGAACTCCGCGCAAGAAACAGGTTGTTCGCAGCACTGCGAAAGGACATCCAAAAGCTGCGGGTCCTCCTTGTCCTGAACCATCATCAAGTGCCTTCCAACGCCTCAATATTCCGGTTGGAAATACTCAACCTGGCACCTCTGTTCTCCATGATGATTTGGACTTAGAAGATGAAGATGCAGATGAAGTTACCAAGTCTGCGCAGGGCGATGATGCTGCGCAGCAAGCTCCTGTTAATCCTCCTGAAGGTGAAAAGGAAGGAGATGTGCGCACAACTGATAGAGATAGCAGCAGCACGCACTCATCTACGCATAGATCTGCTGCTGATCCTATTCATCTCTCTCCCAAACAACCTTCTCCAACGTACTCTCCTCCCAAAGTTTCTCCTCCTCCAGCTCAAGCTATTCCTTCCGTTCCTACAGTATCTACTTCCTCTCTATCTTCCTCCGCTGATCTATGCCAAATTATCTAGGCTCTCAATACTATTCAAGTCAACCAGGTTGCTGCGCAGTCCCAAATTGACTCAGCTCATTACTGCGCAGACAGCTATCCAAGAGCAACTTGATGCGCAGCGTTTAGAGATTGCTGCCATTAAGGGGGAGAATATATCAAAGGCAAGTACCTCCGCCTCCGCTGGCCCCTCTGCGCAGCGCGTCCCTGATGCATTAGACCAAATGATCCTAGACTCATTGAAGTCAATAGCTGGATGCTTGAAAACGTCTGCACCTATACCGCTATCAATGATGGGTTTATAGGACTGCTTAAGCGTCTGCGCAAGAGCTTGGCCGATGGGTTGCATGAAGGGTTTGCTGGGATGGAAGCGATGATGTTGGAGAGATTGGAACAAGGTGGTCCCGGTCCTGCGCATGCCAATACGCTTAATATGGAAAGTGTCAGGGAGTGCATAACTCAAGCGATGACATATTTCGCTAATGGGTTCAACGCTAGGATGGATCAAGCAATGTTCGATATTCAAGCCAGCGTGAACACTCAGCGCCTCCACACTAACCAAAGACTCGAAGCAACGCAGGCCACCGTCATCAGCACTATTGAAGCTGCTGAGCAGTCATATTTCAACCAGATGACGGGACATCAAATTCAGTACAGAGCCAACTTCCAAGAGCTGCGAGAAGACAACAGAGATATGCGCAGATGAATGGCTACCCTGTCGGTGAGGCTGTAGCATTCAGAGAAAGATTTCAAGAACTGAAGATTGAACTTATGAATAAGTTCAACAGTCTGCAGAATGAGCTGCGCGAAGCCTTGCACCGGATCAACATAGACTAGGTTCTATGTAATTTTTGTTTTTGCGCAAAGTATTTCTTTTTATGCGCATTTTGTTTTTTCTTATTCAAACTTGTAATCTGCAACTCTTTACACTTCAAGTTCAATGAAAAAAATCGCATCATGTGTTTTCAAAACTTGTTCAATTCAAACTCTTTGTTTGTGGAACAATGACTGCATTATTTCAACCCATGCGCATAATCTTAACTGTTCATATTTTTAACGCATAATGTTTAAACATTCAGTTTAAACGCATACTTAAAACTAAAACTCATATTATTTTGTATGCGCTGAATGATATTTCTGTCTTTCCCTTTTTGTAAGCTAATCTTTTGGATAGACTAGAAATCTATGACATTGGCTAGTGTGTGCATTGACTTGAGGCATGATTTGCCATTCACATCTTTATGGACATGTTATTATCAAGTACAATGAATTGCCTTTGTTATAGTAGGTAATGGCATCAATCATTTAGGGGGAGATTGTTGGGT